>OZ024870.1:1632500-2157105 GCA_964017185.1 Rugalucina vietnamica | reverse complement strand
ACTGAGTCGATTATTTTCTGATCATCACCTCAGTGGGAATACAAAAACCAATCAATACGAAGGAAAAGACGAACGTAGACGTAGAAATATTTGCATGACAAAGTTTCTTGAAAGGCAACGGTGTACATTGGATCGATCTCGGGTTGATCGTGTTGCGAGAAGCATTGCTGTTAACCGACGTATCTGCTGTGAATGGAACTTTGCAGTCCGCTCGCTCTTATTACATTTTTGCCTTGTTGCAGAAGAATTTTTGACATAAGAACGTATGAAAAAACATCTGGAAAACATCTCCGTGAAATGTTTACTCCGTATACCCCACTTTTATATCGCAGCAAAACTGGGGTATGCAGGGGTTTACCTATTTTTTTTATTATGTTTGCTCAAAACATAGATTGTGGGTACTCGTTAGAAACGCCTCGACGAGGCGGTTCTAACGTGTATACACAATCTATGTTTTGAGCAAAATAAGAAAAATAACAAAATTTGTCAGCTGAAAATTTTCAGTTTTTAAAGCTAAAAAAATCTCTGGGCGTGTTTTCGTAATGGTAATCAAAATCTTCTGTATATCTTACCGTAAGATCGGGACCCTCAACAAGTGCCGCACTTTGTTCAAACATTCTCCCATCCCAGAATCCCCACAACATGATTCCTTCAACGGCAGGGTGACTAAAATACAGTGTCAGTGCATCATCTAAGGCCTGGGCTGGAAACAAAGAAAAATACAATTGGCAAATATCTCTTTATGGTAACGTGCGTTAATTTTCTTAAAAACTATTGTGGACCATATGTTAGATTGTATGTCAAAATGTTTAATAGCTGTTTGGATAATTTCATATTAGACATTTCTTGCCTAACCCGAGATAAAGTTGTACACCATACACTGAGATACTAACGTCGTTTTCATGGGGATGTCTCAAAATAAAATATCAATCTTCCTTACACGTGTATTCGTTTTCAATTGTCGATCAGGCTGACGCTAACCAGGAGCTGCACAGTCACAGGTTGATAGATGGTTAGATATTTTATATTCAGAAAGTCCTCTCTAATACAATGTACATGTGCAAAGCGGTCGCACCAATGCCGATCGAAAGAGCGGGTTTTCTCACTGCATTTCTTGTCTACGTATACGTACGTACAGCTTTGTACACCGTATCGTTTACAAATGGCCGCGGTGCAAGAAACCTTCTTTTGTCAGGGTGCATTTATACTTTAAAAACGTACACGACCAACAGCCTAGGGTATGTAAGGTAACCGCACTATTCCCGGGCAAGCCTCCTACAACCTGACTAGCGGTGCTCTGTGCACACTTCTTTCTCCATAGGTTTAAAACACAGGAATCGACGGTTCTGTCCCGCTATGACTAGAATTGTTGACAGGGATGTTAAACCACTACACAACCCGCTAACTGAAAGAAATATACTTAAACGCAAAAGTTTCGCAACACTAAGCAAATCAGCGGCAAATTTCTTCTTATCGACTCAAAATTTTCTTTCGGTAATATAACGATATTAAGTTCTTTGGCTTGCATACAACATGAAAATCAGAACGCCGCGGCTTATAGTTGCCGAGAAAACGTCAAAACTTGAAGGTAACCAATTTTTAAAAGTCACCGATGTACGATACCTTACATTATATGCGAAAACGAAATTTTAAACCAACGTTTCAAAAGCAAAAAGGACAACAAACATATGGACAACAAACGCAGAAAAGCAAAAAGTTCAACAAACGCAACACTCCCGTTTTGGAGAGGGAATTTCTTTCTGATTGCGCCATTTCCTGATGATTGCCTACTTGTACCTTTTTATGCCTTGGTCGACGCTTATTTCGTGTGTGTAGGCTGATATTGATTGATGTTGTTTGTTTTTAAATCGAAATAAACATCCATATTTTAGACACAAGTTGTTAAAAACCACAAACAGTTAAAACGTCACATTAACGTCAGAACGAAAACATGCGATCAAATCTCGTTTAGGGAGCAAACATTTGATTTTTACGCAGGGGGGGGGGGGGGGGGGCTGGGCTGGAAAATGTTTTCGGCCTTTGACATTTTTTTCACTCGCGACGTGGTTCTGTCTTTTTATTTGTTTTTCGTCATAATCTGACATTTAATTTGATGTTAATAAAGTGTGACTTTATGAAAAGAGGGTACCTTTACTCATTATTCATATGATCATGAATTTTAATTGATCGTATTTTATTTTCCGAACTAGAAGAAAAAAATAAGAGACGGGTTCTTATAATTTTTTTCAGTGTAGTATACCCATGCTCCGTCGTCCGTCGTCGTCGTCATTGTCGTCGACCACACTTTTCATCCTCTCCTCAGAAACCGCTTGGCCAATCAAAGCCAAACTTCGTGTGGCGCATCCTTAGGAAGGTGGAACGAAAGTTTGTGTAAATGGTCCAGGTCACATGACCATGATGGCCGCCATGGTTATGAATAGCAAAAACCAATACCAAGTATAGACTAAGTTACAAATTATCACATTTTAACAAAAAAGGGCCTTTTTTATTTGAGCCATAAGATGAGGGATGGTTAAAACAGATGAGGGAGGGGCATTTTTTGAGAAACACTTTTCGGCCTTGTAGAAGAGTAACTGCAGCAACATCTTCATAATTGAGTCAAATGATATGACACTTTGTGTCATATTACCATAGAGACTCACGCCAAGAGTTTGAAAAAGTGGTCGGGATTTTCCCATTACTTCATGTTGTATTTTTACTAGATGCTAGTAACTAATAGGCCGTCAGTCCTATAGGTAATATCTTTTCTTGTTATTTGTATACAAGTCAATACGTACAAAAGAATTTGACCTGTCCTTGATAATTTTTTTTCTTCCAGCCCCCCCCCCCCCCCCCCCACACACACACATAAAAAGCACGTGGCAATCTCATAAATATGAGCCGCTACATGAGAAAACGAACAATCTGCATATGCGAAAACAAAGACGCAGATCAGCTGTCGTAAAGGATTCGTTGTTCAACTGGCACATGTACCAAAGCACTTAAATCCGTTTAGTGATGTGTGGATTGGTGCATGGGATGCACAAGGCTTTTAGTAAGGAGGCATTGATTTGATTTACAATATATGTAAAATATTCAATAATTTTGGTGTGCTTGAGCCGTCTACCGAACGGAATGTTTTGTTGTAGCGTTGAATAATTCCACGGTCAGTATATATATTTGTATAGACATCCTTCCCCTTTCTCTGGTTCTAAAAGCCTTATTTATGAAGAGTAAGGATAACTGACAGTCCCGATATGACATTGACTGTAGGCCGTGGTCGTAAAGCAAGAAAACAAACAAACAAATAAACGAACGGACACACAAACAAACATTTCATTCACAATGTAATAGTTCGATAAATGAAATTGTTCTGAAAGTGCGTCGATAAAATGAAATATCTTGAGATAATCCCTGACTTTTTGTCAATGTTTGGCGTATTTACAACTCAAAATACATCTCAGGTTAGGCAAGAAATGTCTAAAAGAAACAAAATTGTTCGTGATTGTGGCATGAACTGATATTTTATTTAGTGGGAGTGTTTGTTGTTTGTACAGTCAACATTGACTGAGGTTCTTATAACATGACCAGTTCATCTTAACTGTGCTAGCTTTAATACGGTATGCATGCTTTGCATCCCGGCTTTCTCCATGACCTCTTTGTCTGAAATCTTGTTTGGCCACTTGATTTTAATAGCTGTCTCAAACAGCTTAGGTGGAAATGGTTAAGTCTCTGTTTGCATGACGTTGGTATACTGTCCAGGTCTCACATGCATACAAGATGGTTGGCAGTACCACAGCCTTATAGACTTTCAGCATGGTTCCATTTCGCTCCCAGACATTTGCACGGCTTCTTCCAAATGCCACACTGACTTTTGCAATGCTGACAGTGACCTCATCTTCAATGTGCACTGCACTGGAGCGAGTGCTTCCCAGGTAGGTGAATTTATCAACAACTGAAAAACAACTTTCAGTTGTTGTCCATTCACAGTGATGGTTGGTTCAGTGTACGGTTTTCCAGGTGCTGGTTGGTGTCCAACCTCTGTCTTTTTGTGCTGGTGAGGCTTGATCCATGGCTCTTTGCATTTTTGCCTCTGAGCTGGCATTCTTATCCATATAATCTGCATAGAGGAGCTGATCTTTATGAGTTTATGCGTCCTGCTCAAAAACTCAACACGGTGACCCGCGTTGGGATCGAACCCAAGACCTCCTGATTCGGAGTCCGATGCACGAACTAAAAAGGTGCAAGTAGGCAAAGATAAGAAAAAGGCGCAATCAGGAAAAGATTCCTACTCCAAAAACCGAGGTGGGAAGAAACTAAATTAACAATCAGGTACTTATACCATGAAAACATATCGTATGCCAAATGAGCAGCTATTTTCCCAATAGGTGGCCACTCAGTTACCTAAACTGAACTAAAAATATGAAAACATACATAAGGCACTAACAGCACAAAAATCTTAAACACCAAGACATAAAACAAAAACGAACCACCACTGAAGTATCGCCTTTGAACGATCAGTGATATAAAATTACTGGCGGGCTTAAATCGATTTAACATGGCCATCGCGCTCGCCTTAGCGCAAAAGAAACCCATTCTTAAGAAGTGGGTCATGATTCACCTTTCTTAAATTCATCCGTTTCCTCGACAGAGAATTCTGTGACCCACACTGGAAGCCCTGCTTCTGCCAGAGTATCTAGACGCTCCTGCAGGATAAAAAATACATTTGTAAACAGGCAGTAGATTACGAAAACTCGCCCATGCATTAAGAGATTTTTTTCGGGTTTGAAGAAGAAAACAAATCAGTTGAAAATGTTTAATATTTTCCGTATTTTGGCTCAAAACATTATGAATACATTTAGTTCTCGTCAATATTGTAGTTGAAGAAACGTAAATATATCAATAATTCTGCTATACATAAAAGACTTATTCATCACATCTACAAATAGATTCAGCTGGATACCTTCATCGCAGTAATGTCCAAATTTGCATCTTTAATATGACTCTGAAATCCAATACCATGTATTGGTACACCCGCACTCAGGAATTTCAATGCTTGCTGTTTTATTGCCTGAAATGTAAAATTAAAGGTAAACAGAATTAAAGGTGAACAAAGATCAGGAACGGATGCAATGAGAACCAAATCCAAAATTTGAATTTGACTATAACCCTCAAAACTACCGCTTCTCTTAACCATGACAATCAAACTGATGTTATCGAGGCTTTTAATTCGACTTCTAGGTACCTCGAAGACCTTTTGAACATTGACAATCCTTATTTTGAAGGCATGGTCAAACAAATTTAACCCCCTAAACTACAGTTGAATAAAGCAAACACCACAGCTACTGAAGCCCCCGTTTAAGATTTACATCCTTCTATTGCAAGTGGATTTGTTTCTTCTAAAATTTATCATAAGCATGTTTTGTGGATGCGCTAAAATGTATTTGGCAATCTGGATAAAGAATTGAATTGAATTGAATTGAACTTCGATGAACATTGTCCAAATTTTATCGTAGACACTATGAATTGATTTCCAAATTTAATGTTGAGCCCGCCAAAAATATTTGTGTTACTGATCGTTCCACGGCGATATTTCTGTGGTGGTTCTTTTTGTTTTATGTCTTGGTGTTTAAAAATTTTGTGCTGTTGGCGCCATATGTATTTTTATAGTTTTAGTTAAGTTTAGGTAACTGAGTGGACACCTATTAGGAAAATAGCTGCTCATTCGGCTTACAATATGTTTTCATGGTAAAAGTACCTGATTGTTGATTTAGTTTTTTTCCCACCTCAGTTTTTGGAGTGGGAATCTTTTTCTGATTGCGCATTTTCCTGATCTTTGCCTACTTGTACCTTTTACGCGAGGGCCTTTCGGAACCAGAATTTTATGGTGACTTGGTTTACAAATTGAAGAAACTTATAGGAAGTAATGATTTTTCATTTCAGTTCAGAAAAATCATTACACGTTACAGACGTATAAGATATAACTTAAATGTTATGCGACAGTCTGCTAAGCTTTACGTTCTTCAACGGACTAACTTCAACGCTGGAAATAAATGTTTAACGGCCAAACTTCTCCAACAGGGTTATCGGTATCATAAACTTCGAAAAACATTTTCTAAGTTTTATCGTAGACACTATGAACTGATTCCGAAATATAATGTTGGGTTAAAGACGCTTTTAGGTGAGGGCCTTTCGGAACCAGAATTTTATGGTGCCTTGGTTTACAAATTTAAAAAACTTATAGGAAGGGACGATTTTTCTTTTCAGTTCAGAAAAATCATTACACGTTACAGACGTATAGGTTATAACTTGAATGTTATGCGACAGTCTGCATGCTTAGTTTTTAACCCAATCATGGTTGATAACTATGCTGTCTTCTTTAATTGCACGCCGGTGGGTCGGGCGTCAGACTATGACGGCCCCGACTTAAAAGCTATTCATTTTAGTTGGTTGGGACCGGAGCTTCTTGTCTGTTGCTTGGCCCGCCGGGGTCCAACTGGGGTTTTTCTTCTGCTCCGGAGTTAGGAGTAAGTTATTCGGCGCCCAGGGATCTCCATCGTCGGGCAGCTTACTGAATCTGTTGAGTCATCGTTTTTGATTCATCGGGATGTTTATCATGATTTATCTGTTTGTTCTTGGTGATTCATTGACTAGTTAGAGATTCACCACGAGGACCGTACAACTAACAAAATGTTATGAACCACTGCAGAAGTTGAGGGTGAGGTTAGGTACCTGTAAAATCGATTTAAGCCCGCCAGTAATTTTATATTACTGATCGTTCCAAGGCGATACTTCTGTGGTGGTTCTTTCGTTTCATGTCTTAGTGTTAAAATTGAGGTTCCAAGTCGATACTTCTGTGGTAGTTCTTTTTGTTTTATGTCTTGGTGTTTGAAATTTTTGTGCTGTTGGCGCATTATGTATGTTTTCATATTTTTAGTTAAGTTTAGGTAACTGAGTGGCCACCTATTGGGAAAATAGCTGCCCATTCGGCTTACGATATGTTTTCATGGTACAAGTACCTGATTGTTAGTTTGGTTTTTTCCCATCTCGGTTTTTGGAGTGGGAATCTTTTTCTGATTGCGCCTTTTGCTGATCTTTTCCTTTTTGTACCTTTTTAACCCAATCATGGTTGATAACTATGCTGCCTTCTTTTAGATGCCGGTGGGTCGGGCGTCAGAATCTATGATTGCCCCAACTTAAAGCTATTAATTTTAGTTGGTAGGGGCCGGAGCTTCTTGTCTGTTGCTTGGCCTATCGGGGTTTAATTGGCGTTTTTCTTTTGCTCTATAGTTAGTAAGTTATTTGGCGCCCAGGGATCTCAATCGTCGGGCAGCTTACTCAATCGGCGAGTCCTCGTTTTTGATTCATCATGATGGTTATCTGTTTGTTTGTCCTTGATGATTCATTGACTAATTAGAGATTCACCACGAGGACCGAAAAACTAACTAAATGTTGTGAACCAAACCACTGTAGAAGCTGAGGGTGGGGTTAGGTACCTGTAAAATCGATTTAAGCCCGCCAATACTTCTGTGGTGGTTCATATTGTTTTATGTCTTGGTGTTGAAAGGTTCAAGTAGGCAAAGGTTAGGAAAAGGTGCAATCAGAAAAAGATTCCTACTCCAAAACCCGAGGTGGGAAAATTCCAAACCAACAATCAGGTACTGATACCAAGAAAACATTTCGTAAGCCGAACGAGCAGCTATTTTTTCAACTGGTGGCCACTCAGTTACCTTAACATAACTAAAAATACGAAAACACACATAAGGCGCCAACAGCACAAAAATTTCAAACACCAAGACATAAAACAAAAAGAACCACCACAGAAGTATCGACTTGGAACGATCAGTAACACACAGTTACTGGTGGGCTTAAATCGATTTTACATGGCCATAACCTCTCCCTCAGCTTCTGCAGTGGTTCATAACATTTAGCTAGTTCTTCGGTCCTCGTGGTGAATCTCTAACTAGTCAATGAATCATCAAGAACAAACAAATAAATCAAGATAAACATCCTGATGAATCAAAAACCAGGACTCACAGATTCAGTAAGCTGCCCGACGATGGAGATCCCTGGGCGCCGAATAACTTACTAACTCCGGAGCAAAACTGTTTGTGCCTTGTGTATGTTTTCATATTTTAAGGACTTATGTGCGGTCACTGTATATACATGTTTGAAGTTTTACCTGTATAAAAAGGCATTGTTTATTTTTGTCAACAATGTTACATTCTTTAGCATGCTTTATCATGGGGCTGTTGAATATGTTGCAAATATTTATGATTGTGAAATGAGTGGTCAGCTCAGAGCAAGTGAGTCATTTTTCAGTTACTTCCGGGTTGAAATCGTTGGACCTATTTTTCTTAGCTTTTTGACAAAAATAAGCCAAATTTTTCGATGTAGTCATCGACTTCAATGATATAAGAACCTGAAACAAAAGGCATGTCATCTTTCAGCAAACAATAAGCGCACACGAGCCGCCCCAAGTTACCCACTTTGAGAATTTTCCAGAAAACCATGTTTACACTAGTTTTTCCCAGAGAAATACATTTCCGTGACCAAAAATAATCCTTAATTTTTCAGATTATGTATCCTAGACATGTAGGCGTTGTGTAATTTTTATTCAAATGCATTCCATTTTCCAGAAAATGGGTCCCACGAAAACTAGTTACATTTCCAATTCTAAACCAAGCTATTTAAAATTTTAAAAGAATAACTATATTGAGTCATTCCTTGTATCTGTGGCGTCTATTAGCGATTAATGCACATCATCATTTGATTGACAGATTAAAATAAACAGTTGATGTCTGTTTAACATACCCCACCCACTCATGTCAATATTGATAAATTCTTAAGTTGAGTTTTAGTAACTGTGTGGCCACAAATTGGAAAAAAGCTGCTCATTCGGCTTACGATGTGTTTTCATAGTATAAGCACCTGATTGTGAGTTTGGTTTTTTCCCCACCTCGGATTTTGGAGAGGGAATCTCTTTCTAAATGCACCTTTTCCTGATCGTTGCCTACTTGTACCTTTTTTCAATGTAAAAAATTCCCTGCCATCATAGATTACACAAACATCTAAAGGTGGGTTCGATTATATATTTCAGAAACGAAAATACCATCTCTGCTTTTAAGACTTTGCTAATGATTTGCATTTATTGCTTTGCTGTCAGGCGCTCATGGAAGAGTGAAGCTGTTAAAAAATGAATAAATCCTACCGTCGCCAGATTGAGTGGTCTTTGTTCAATTATGCCATAGTCATTCAAGAACAATTTAACATCCGGATCTACTGCATGTATATCTTCAAACATCTTCATAGTTATATTTGGATCTTGTGTCTTCATCTCATAGAAATCACCATGGAGATTTTCATTATTTACATCCCAGTGTGCTAGACTGAAAAAAAACAACAACATGAACGTGGTTTCCGAACAGGTCCAACACAACCCGAGCTGTACAAACACAGAAGATGGCTAGAGGGCAAGAAATTTGTGATTAACAGAGTAGACAAATTGTACTACCCGTGTAGCGAAAATATACGTATATGCTGATCACGTTCGCAGTTGATCTGCGCCTTTGTTTTCGCATACGCAAAATGTTTGTTTTCTCATGACGCGGCTCATATAATAATTGGGCATCCTTTTTCTTATCATTTTAATATTTAAATCAAACTAAATTGCCTGTTTAGAAACTTTAAAATATAGATGATATTATGGTTGTTTACTATGTTAGGGTATTAAACTTTGAGTTACACACTGTATAATGTTCTTTATACTAGTACATAACAGACACGTGTGTGTGTGTGTGTGTGTGTGTGTGTGTGTGTCCTTACAGGCCATTAGTGGCGCCAATAACACCATTTATCCTCGTTTCCATGGCATCCAAGATTTCTGTTCGGTTGTAGTCTATGATCCAAGATGGTACGTTTTTTGGTACTCCCCAGAAAACATTGTGCCCTCTTACTGGTATTCTGAAGAACACAAAACAAACATCAAATATTTCCCAAACCACTAATACATGTAAAACTTTATACACATGAACAAAACATCAAGATTATACATGAGCATACGTGTATGTTTTAATACTGGGGTATGAAATGGAACTTTTCAACTGGCAAGTGAAAAGCATACACATACTGCACTTTTATATAGATTTTTGTTTAATCACGAATTGTATTCATTGATAACAGAAAAAAAAACATTGATGCCTCTCTAAATGATAAATGACTATTCTGGCAAAACTAGATTCATTTTTACTTTTGATCACATTTTTTTTCCAACTGAATATTTTGCTTCTGAATTCATTAGGCCACACCCCCTAGTCTGTCCCAAGTCGTCGCTTACATACCCTCTGCTTCTTAAGGCGTTGATAGCATTCAGCGGTCTGTCATAGTCAATAACTCCCTGTTGAAGAAAATCATGAATATTGCATCTAAACAAAAACAGTTGACGTTCTACCAAGTCACGCGAAACTCAAACTGTACAGAAAAGCTTTACCATACATTATGGAGAATATAAGCAGGTTTCCTATTGGGAAATAGTTTATCACGCGGCTTACCATATGTTCTAGTATAAGTACCTAATTGTCAATTTGGTTTTTTCCCACCTCGGTTTTTGGAGTGGGAATTTCATTCTGGTTGCACTTTTTCCTGATCGTTGCCCACTTGTACCTTTTGATATGTGTACATTCTTTGTCTAATATATGCACTCTTAAGCAATTTTTGAGTTACATTTAATATATTCTAGATATGAGAAATAAACTTTCCACAAAGTAACAAACGTGTGTGAGCTGTAATCCAGAGAAAGAAACCATGGAAACACAAGGGTAGTGACAACCCTCTGAGTGGTCTTTTGCAAAGGAACGTATTTGACAAGAATGTTATTGATTCATTTAAGCTTGGCGTCCCTTTTATGGGACATAGGCAAACAAAATAGCCCCAGATTTGACGCCACAGAACGCGGCGTCCAATCTGGGGCTATTCTGTTTGCTTAGCGAATTTTCATCGAAAAATTGAATAAAATCTAAAAATTACTCCTGACGCCCCTAAAAATGAAAGTGGACTCATCCACTGATAATTATTGATCATGTATATACATCAAACCCTGAGAATATTGTTGAATGCTTTGTTTCATCGTTCGCGATCAGCGATCGCTTCCCGGTTTGCATAACCAGAAATATAAATAAGAAAATTGCTAAAAACGAACATACGACCACATCTTATAGGTGTTTTAAAAATTTCAATGAGTCTTTGTTCCTCCAAGATCTGGGTTCTGATATGGAGTCGTTTTCGCTGTCTGAATTTAATGTCAATCATCCAAAAGCATATGGGTACACATGCGCCTATCAGAATTAGGAGAGTAAAATCACAGCGTCTACCCGAATGGTGTACACCTGAAATTCTCTCAGCTAGACGAATGCGTGACAGTTTTAAAAAAGCTAAAAATTGGTCTCAGTATAAAATATATCGATCTTATACGCAAAGCAAAGCGGCATCATTTTTCAGCATCAATTGTTTCTCAAAAAGACACTAGAATTATCTGGAAACACCTTAGAACTTTCACGAAGAATGATAATTCGTCCTCTAATACTTTACGAAACATACTCTAATTGTGGAGACATTGCTTCTAAACTGAACGAATATTTCGCTTCAGTTTCTGACCATTTTGAATCACATAGTGATCCTGTAGATACACCTGATTTCAATAAGCTGAATGACTATGTGATCAGCAAAGTCCCATCACATATACACTTCTCAATCCCACATATAACAATTAAACAAGTAACTGATTTTATACGCGGGCTTAGCCCTAATAAAGCTACTGGTCTTGATGGCCTTGGCCCAAGAATACTTAAGCTGGCCGCTGTAATACTAGCGCCATCCATAACATCTCTAATTAACAAAAACATTAACTCCGCATATTTCCCAACTCAATTAAAGATTGCAAAAATTTTTCCGATACATAAAAGTGGTTCTAAATCCGATCCATCCAATTACAGACCAATTTCCATCCTTCCCACTATTTCAAAACTCTTCGAAAAACATATTAATAAGCATCTCATGGGTTTCCTAAACAAATACAATCTAATTTATGAAAATCAGTCTGGATTCAGGCCAAAACATAGCTGCCAGACAGCATTGATAAAATTAGTTGATCAATGGATGACCTGCATTAATAATGGCGATATTGTCGGAACATTATTTATAGATTTCAGAAAAGCTTTTGATCTCGTAGATCATTCTATCTTATTAAACAAACTCTCTTACTATAAATTTAAAGATTCTACATTCAGCTTATTTGCTTCTTATTTAAACAACCGTGAAAAATTTATGGATTGCGGCAAAGGCCTAACCAAACCAGCCATTATTAAATCTGGCGTGCCCCAAGGCTCCATTTTGGGACCGACATTATTTTTAATGTTCATTAATGACTTGCATTTGTATATTGAGCACTGTGACTCAGATTTCTATGCTGATGACGCAACTTACCACACAAGCGGGAAAACTAAATCTGAAGTAGAGACCAAATTACAACACGATGGCAATAAGTCAATATTATGGGGAAAAGAAAACAAAATGAACACCCACTTTGATAAAACATCTTGTATGTTATTAGGAACGAGACATAGTCATTTAAATTCTCAAGAACTAAATATTTGCATTGACGGACACAGAATTAAAAACGTAACTAAACAAAAATTATTAGGCATATATATTGACGAACATCTGCAATGGTCTGAACATATTGACTATCTCTGCTCAACAATATCATCCAAAATTTCTCTTCTAAAACAACTCTCTTACTATATCCCGGTTGAAGCACAGAAACTCTTCTACCAAGGCTATATACTGCCGCTACTTGACTACGGATCAATCACTTGGGGCTCTGCATCAACGGCTAATATAGAAAGAATTTCCAAGTTACAGAAGCGAGCTGCGCGAATCATTTTAAATGCAGATTTTAACACCCCTTCCGAGTGTATGTTTAATGAACTTGGTTGGCAAACAATTAAGAAACGTCATTTTAATAATAAAGCCGTAATCATTTATAAAGCACTAAATAATCTCACGCCGTTATATATTTCTGATCTCCTCAAGCCTGTCTCACAAACTCATAATCGCACTTTAAGATCTACGACAAACGGCTCTCTAGCAGTACCCAGATCGAAGAAGGCTATTTATGATGGATCGTTTTCCTCCTCTGCCCCACGGTTTGGGAATCTTAAAACTCATGATTTGCCTGGGTCTGTCAAGAAATCTACAACTTTGGTAGATTTTAAGCGAAATGTTAAAGAACACCTTTAATGTGCATTTTATATATTTTTATAGAATTTTTCAGATACATGTTTAATGCATACTTTTAAATTTTCATCTAGCATATCTTATATCTCATGTAAAATATGATTTTTACCTGAAACATTGTTTTATGCTCCCACTTTTAATTCATTGAAATTTTTAAATAGTATGAATTTCAATGTAAATTGTTTTGTGTCATTTTATATTACATTTGTACATTTGTATATTTGTTTTAGAGGATCACATGGTAGACTAACTATTACAGCTAAATGTGTTTCTCCTCTTTAAATATTGTATAAATAAATAAAATAAATGGGGAAATCCATTCGTCAAATATGGGTTAATTACAGCAAGTTGGAACACATTACCGGTGTTTTTTCCATGGCTTTCCATTTCAAGGCGTTGTGAAGGACAGACCACTCGAAGTTGTCATAGAAAAAATCTTGATATTTCTGCAGGGTGGGGTCCGTATCATCTACAATTTCTACCGCTCCAACTGCACCCCCGAAGGCAAAGGTGTGGCGGTTCTGGTATACCTGCAGAAGCACGATGACGTTATTCATCGTACACAGTATGTACGAGTAGATATATATGGTGTCACCGTGTGTGATGAATACTTTCGCTATAATGACTTCCCAGATTGAAGCTATTTCAATACTTGCGGAGCGCCCAATGGAAAGCAACTCGACAAAATTTTAAGTCGAAGCTACATGTAGTAAAGTTTGACATCATACAACTTCTGGAATAGATGTTTTATATGAATGATCGTTCCAATGCGATGATTCTGTTGTGTTTTCATTTTTTGTGCTATTTGAACCTTATGTACGTTTTCATATTTTTTTAAATTATTAGTTCGGGGAACTGAGTGACCTCCTATTGGGAAATTGCTGCTCACTCGGCTTACGATATGTTTTCTAAGTATAAGTACCTGGTTGTCAGTTTGGTTTTCCCGCCTCGGTTTTTGTGGTGGGGGTTTCTTTCTGGTTGCGCCTTTTTCCTAATCATTGCATACTTATCACTTGTTCTATTATTTTCATATGACACATACACGTAGAACTTAACATTTAACTTTCTGCTTTTTCATTAACTTTACGTTCAACAAGGTGTTTATGTTTATAAGACTTGTCAGTTATTTTGCCTACAGGGAATCTACTGCGTACCTCCATTGTAAGGTTTTCAGGTAAAGCACTAGTACTTGAAACGCTGAAAAAAGACAAGAAACTCTTGTACGATATATCAAAAGTTAGCAGAGACATTATTCCATAGTCTATCAAGTATTTAGAACTGAAATTCTCTTTTAAGAATCGCGTGCAATTCAGTTTTATTTAACACAGAGTATAAGTGCATTTTATAGCAATGAGACGACTTGTTAGATTTGTTATAAGTAGAATATTGTTTACATCTGTAACACTCGATTTTCATTCATAGAAAGTGAGTTTCCTTGGCTCTTCTTTATCTGGCCCTCTTGGCATAATAGCGTTGGTACATTCATTAATAAGAAAACCTTCAGTAACATACCTGACACTGAAATCTGCTTTTCTCAGTCTGTCAATCCTTGCCTCAGCTTTTGGTCTCCAGTCAACAATATCTAGTAGTTCTCGGATGCTGAAATTGTCTGCCACGTAATCCGCGAGGCCTCCTACTTGCACATATATATGGAAACTTGTATAGCCTAAAGGGGAAAATTGATAGCAATTGCATTTGTCGTACTATTTACGAGTACTTAAATGAAAATTAAAAGTTTTTCCTACAATTTCTTTCTATGAAATATATTAAGTATCCACTAAATGTGTCATACTAAGTGCTGACAAGATGTAAGAGCTTTCAAATATATTTTTATTATAAAATGAATATATACGTATGTAAATTTATATGTGTTTTTTGTAGAGAACATAATTAAAACGTTTTATAGACTGAAATGATGAAATCTTCCGCCATGATTAAGAGACATCTCTTCCATATGAAATTATCCTTGAGATTCAACCATTATTCATTTTTACTTCCTAGTTATCTTACCTTTTGGTGGCACCAAGATTGCTTGAAACTCTGTCCAAACACCAGGCTCAACAATATTGGTACCAAATCGATGGAATGTCTTGTCTCCTAGGCGGAGAAAACATTACCATTGGTACTGATATAAAGTCAAAGTGAAAAAATGAGAAAACTAGTAGATATTCAAGCGAAATGATTTTAAGCAGACAAAACAGGAAACTTAAACAATTTGAAAATGCATCTAGTAAATTAATATAGGTATAGGTCTTGTAACAATATTCATGGGTACAACTGAAATCTAGATTTTCTGTATTTTTTATATTTGGAGTTAAGACAACTTTTCTAATGTTTGGTTTGGGAATCTTAAAACACAATTCTTACAAATAGCACACCAAGGCATTATGCTGTTCACTTATTTGGCTAAAGTGTGCAAGACACACACTACACCTTTCTTACGTAAGACTAAATTCTATGGAAAGACACTTCAACCTGGCAAAGTAATAAGATGCATGACGTTTACCTATTAAACAGCCGTGAGATATTTGTTTTAAAACAGCTGGGTTGTAGCTAAGCATTAAATCTGTATTATAAACCTGGGTAGAATTAAACTATACGATTGTACGTAGACTTGTTATTGTCTTTAAAAGAATTTAGTATGACAGTCTTACCATTACAAATTTACATAGAAATTTACATAAAACTGTAAATGCACCGTGATAACTTTTGATAGAAGAAATGTCTAGATTGTAGTTTGGAAAATATAATATATACTTGTGAATGAAAATGGCGACCGAACCACAAACAGACAACAACAACAACAACAAAAAAAAAAAAAAAACTCCAGAAATACCTATTCATTAGCTCAATAAATACAATTACCCTGATCGTCAGAACTTCGAAGGACAATATCTACTGAGTGGTACAGTGCGTCATTCTCAGTGTTCAGCAGTTTGACATAGCCAGACATGCTATACCGTACACCTGCAGTGAGGTTGACAACCTGGTACAACCCTTTCCAGACTTCGTCCCTACAACAGAAAAAAAAAAAAGATTAATTGCTATCATTGTATGTCTGTAGTAACTATTTCGTGTGCTTTATTCCACGTTATGAAAACTTGTGCATGTATTATACAGATGCTTCCAAGTAAAAATAAATGGAAATTTTCAGTCGAATTTTCTTCTTATATTTTTCTTATTTTTGCTCAAAACATAAATTAACGTTAACGAGTACCCACAATCTATGTTTTGGAGCAAAAATAAGGAAAATAGGTATACCCCTGCAAACCCCAGTTTTTCTATACAAAAGACAATAAGGTACTTATACTTAGAAAACATATCGTAAGTCGAGTGAGCAGCTATTTCCTAATGTGAATAGGCGGCCATTAAGTTACCAGAACTTAAATAAAACATGAAAACGTACATAACGTTCAAACAACACAAAAAAATCGACTCCAAAACATAAAACAAATAGGACCGCAACAGAAGGATAAAAATAGAACTGAGATCCTTTAAGAGCAGTGAGCATGTAAATGAGAGAAGGGATGGGCCATACCATGGTTTCGGCTACTTAAGCCTCTTCAGTGACCCTTTAGATTTGGCGAAATGGGGCCAAAGGGAAATACTGTAATAATGCAACTTTCAACAGGATAGTCAATACAAGGACTAGCATTATCCAAAAGGAGTCAAATGTATAAAACGTCGGTTAGAAAATGAATCTAAACCAGTAATGAATTTTTTATTTCTCAGTATACCCTCCCTGATCTCAAAGGACCAAAAGGAAAATATAATCTGCACTATGGATGATGTACGGGGAGAACGATCAGTAATATCAAATTACCGGGCGAACAGGCGCCTAACCTCACCCGCATCTTCTACAGTGGTTCTCACCATTTAGAAAGTTGTTCGGTATTCGTGGTGAATCTCTAACTAGTCAATAGACTTGTCAACTATTGTATAAAACACGATTAAACTGACACTTGAAATACGATTGTAGTACCTGCCAGTGACTCTAACACTAAGGGCGCCAGTGTAGCTGTCGTTACTATAGTCCAGTACACAGTCGGTAAAGCATTTCCAGTTATCCGTGAAGTCCAACTCCATGTCACCATTCTCAATATATTCGACATCGCCTAAAGGGGAGTCTGTAAGACAGAAGAAACTATGTGTGTTTGTAAAACACAATTATGCCCCAACTATATGCTTGTCTCTAACCTGGCATAGAATATTTGTTAAACAGAAAGCAGACTTTTTGCAAACAAGTTAAAAATGGAGTAACATTTTCAAAAATTAATCACAGCCACAATCAGTCCACCAAATATTAAAGCTCTTACTCAAATACCTTGATATCTTGTACACAAGATTTTCAAATTTTGCTTTCAAAGGCCATAATTCATGACAGGGACATAACTTTAACACAAGAAAAATATGGGTCATCTATTTTTTCATAAGGAATGTGTATATGAAATATCAAAACCCTAGCATTCACCCGTAAAAAGCTTCAAATTTCACTAAAAAGTGTAAAAATCTATCAAAATTGCATAATTCTGTCTAAATTTGACACAATGCTCTCAAAAGTTAATCAGGTGATTAAGTCCTTAGCCCCAACCAGTATACCAAATATGAAGGCTCTAGCTTAAATACATTTTGAGATATCTAGCAAACAAGATTTTCCAATTTTGCTTTCAAAGGGGCATAATTCAGGAACGGGGCATAACTCTGACAAAGGTCAACTATATTTTCATGAGGGATATGTAGATCTATATGAATTTTCGAAACCGTTCTAAAATTTCCAATTTCAAAGACAGTGTAACTAACCAACATACTAATACACTAACTAACTCACAAGCCCAAAGCAATATGCCCATCCAACTTTTTCAAAGTTGGGGGCATAAAAATGAGCAGTGATTTAACACATTGTATTTGCCTTGGGTTTTCAATCAGACCAAATATCAAATACAAAACCTTTTACAGCAACATAAGTGACGTACGTACTCATAGATATTCAAATTATGGTTGAAGAGGAAAACTATAAACCAACATGTAGCCATTTTAAGTTTGATGTACACTTTTTATAAGATTCCTTGTCAAAAACGTCTGTAACAGATTCATTTGTCTTAAAATTCGGATGAATATACTTATCTCTATCTATGTCAAAAACCTAACGTAAACTTATTCCCCTCTGTATCCTACTGTAAAGCATTACCTGTAGTGGTGGGTGTAGTCATTGTTGTGGTTGAGGTGCTGGATGTTGATGCTGAAAAGTAAACATCCATCAGGATAACATGACAGGGTAAGGTATATCAACTAAACCCAATTTTATTAAACTTTCTGTTTTCGCAATAGACGTAATGGAAGACATTCAACGAGTGACCCAAACTCTCCAAAACGGAACCATTATTTTGTTTATTTTTGTTTATCTTTTTTAAAAAATATATTGATATAAACATCATGGTGAGGACACATAGCTGATTCTCATAACACACCAACACACGAAGCCAAAGTGTATGTATACTCCAACGCAGTAAGCCAGAGTAGGGTCAGCGTCAACCACTAGAGAAAACTATGTAATTGTAAGCAAGCAATGGCAGAATGGGTGCTTTTTCAGTCTTTAATCAAGAGGACATCATAATGTTCATTTAAACATGCATACGCTTACTATCTACGGCGCCGAGTATGCATGTTGCGTCAGGGAAACAATCTGGTGGTGTATTGAAGACCGAGTTCATGATGATAACAAACTTGCTCTTCTTTATCTGGGCCTTGTTAGTCACCGTGTACGACGTACTATCTCTTGCCCGTGACAGTACGACCAATTGCTTTGACTGAAAAACAATTAGAATAAACATCGAAATAAGGTACATTATGAAAGTCGATGCTATAACGCGACATGTCGTTATTAAAATAACAACAATATTGTGTATGTTTTAGGAGGAGAACGCACGAATGCCAATCTTCCGTACGGGCCTCAGTGAATGCAGGATCCACTATCGGACTACCATTTTCTACCCCTTGAGTTAATGCAGTAGTCATTTGTAACCACGGCCCCCACCACCTGGGAAGGGCGGGGGATAGCCGTGTAAATGAGCGGTACACCGACAGTGCGGGGGAAATACCTGGAGTTTGCCTTATATAGGCAAAAAGGGCCGTGAAATGAAAATATAGCAGGCTGCGAGGAAAAACAGCAGTGATTTTACCAACGAGCAGTCTCTGCAGGGTGGGGCTTTCAGCGGGGATTGGCTGGATCAAAAGTCAAAGTCCCCGCTATTCCCTTTTGGTTACAAATGACTAGTGCATAAAGGGAACTAATGTTACGTTGAATGACATGCAAACTGGATGTCTGTGGCTACTTTTAAATTTGGACACCATTAAAAACTTCAGTATAGACTAGAAGCATCTAAAATTATTTCTTGATAACGAACTACGTCAATCGCGAAAAAAGGAAGTTTTTACCATACGAAAACCAAGAAGCCACACTTACGCTGAATTTCGTCGTCGGCCTGTCAAACTGTATGGTAAAAGTTATATTTCTCGCTGGAATTACTGGTTCCATGTCTTCAAATTCGCATTTTGACTTGAGTTTGTATTCAGTGCCCGAGTTGCCGCTAGCTTTGATCTGTGTGATCAACATGGGAACTGTCGAGCAGTGGATCACCACCGCTAGATTGCACAGAACCAATCTGAAAAGGTCATGATGGACAGGTAAAACGATATCGTCGAAAATACGAACGCAAAATGTTGACATGACCAAGAATAATGTAGCAGGGACAGATTCAATTATTCAATTTTTCTATAATAAACGTGAGTTTTCAGCCATTTATTCTATAATAAACGTGAGTTTTCAGCCATTTACTTAAAATAGCAGTCACACATTAACCAAACGCGCACCGGGCGTGTTGACAAAAATGTGAAATTCAACATTCAGGACTTCAGCGTTACATACGCGTTTTGTACGCTTGGTGTACGCTTGGTTACGTTGATACATACGTTGCTGTAGGTCGGTGCACGCTCCATGCGCGTTTGGGCTCAAAAGATTTTTTAAGCATGCTTAAGAATTTTCTCGAAGCTCGGCGTGTCTCGGGCGTGTGTCATACGTTTCGAATAAGTTCCACGCGCGTTACAAGCGTGTTGAATACGCTTTGAACGCGTTTGGCATACGTTTTACACACCGCAGTGTACGCTACATACGCGTTCCGATTTTACGAGATATTGCTTCAGTTACGTGCCCCGAGTGTGTCTGAGACGCGCGTTTAAAAATTGCTGCACCCTATAGCGCGTGCTTGGCGTGTCTTGGACGTAACACAGACGCACTCCAATTTTCTCAGAGTTTTGAGATTTTTTCATAGCCCCCGACACACGCTTCAGTCATGCGCGAATGTGTGACTGCTAAAACGAGTAAGTTTAATACGTCCAAACTCTTCAGCGTGTTGAGATTTTTAATACGCCCGGCGCGCGTTAGGGTTTTACGCTAATGTGTGACTGCTCTTTAATTTAGTGTGCTCCAAAAACGCAGATTCACACTTCTAGCTTTTTTGTAGATGTGCGGCCAAGAAAAGTGAATTTATGAAGAGGAGAAAAAATGAGCAACATTGTTTTTGTTTCAGAAAGATAACCTACCCTAACCGCACGTGCATTATTCCTAACTATTATACTTATAGTTTAAAATATAATCTTCAAAGTAAGTCTTAATCTGTGGTTTCGAAAGTTTCGAAAAGTAATGTTTATTTCTACACCACCACCAACAATATGCTGTACCCCTCCAGCAAACGTGAAAAAGTCATTTTATATATTAAAACTGAATTATGTAGAGATAAAATTGGTCAACGTAAATTATCAATAAAATGATATTAAATTATTCCTTTTCAGCTGTCTTTAAATAGTTTGTTAATTAGTACTGAGTAAAAGTACAATGGAACTCAAACATCAACAATCTGTCGCTAAGATATTCATACTTGTATGCTACAGATGTTTTGCTGAAATACTCAAATAAAGCTTACAAAAACGTTGTGAAACTTGATGCTTAAGATACGTAGTGCGAGATGGGGTATAAAATAGTTTTGATCAACAAGAGTTCTAGCGAGGTGCTTAGTGAATTTGAAGTCTAGAAGGTACTGTGCGACAAGCATGTCCGCATACATTTTACCTTTTGTACGTTGATGATCCTAATTTTGAAGGCAAAGTCAATCAATTTATCCACCCGAACTACAGTTGAATAAAGCTAACACCACAGATACCGAAGCCCCATTTTTAGATTTACATCTTTCTATATAGCGAATGGATTTGAATGTCATCTAAAATTTATGATAAGCGCTATGACTTTAATTTTGATGTACGAGTAAATTTTTCGTTTTTGGATGGTGACGTTCCGCTGCGTGCTTCTTATGGTGTATACATTTCGCAATTTATTAGACTTGCTTGTATTTCATGTTACGGATTTCAACGCGCGTAATAAATGTTTACGATGTATTGGTTACCTAAGCTTCACAAAAGACCGTGTAAGGCTAGATTTATTGCTAATTCTAGTTCTTGTACTGCCACTGAACTTTCTAAATAATTAACTTCCTGTCTTACTGCTATCAAATCTCATGTCATAAGATACTGTGAGACGGTGTATGAAACTTCAAATAAATAAAACTTAAAACTGGTTTTGGTCATAAAACATTCTGGCGAGGTGCTCAGTAAACTGAAGTGTAGAGGGTTGTCCACATACGATTTTTCTACTCTGTATTCCACATTATCACATGACCTGATAAAAGAAAAACGTCTCGATTTGATAGAGTTGACCTTCAAAAGAGCATTAAAAACTGTGGTTCACTTATGACAGAAAAGTCATTTTACTTCCTCTGACCGAAGTCGATATACACTTTGGTCATGTCAGAATGTATGCGATGCCTTATTCTATCTCCTGGATAATATTTATATTAGATTCGGACGCAAGTTATACAGGCAAATTGTTGGAATTTCGATGGGTACAAATTGTGCCCCTCTCGTAGCTATTTTATTTTTATACTGCTACGAAAGAAATTGCATGGATTCTCTTAACCACGACAATCAAGCTGATGTTATCGAGGCCTTCTAGGTACATCGATGACCTTTTGAATATTGACAATCCTTATTTTGAAGGCATGATCAATCAAATTTATCCCCCTGAACTACAGTTGAATAAAGCCAACACCACAGATACCGATGCCCCTTTTTGGATTAACATCTTTCTATTGCAAATGGATTTGTTTCGTCTAAGATTTATGATAAACGCGATGACTTTGATTTTGATATAGTAAAGTTTCCGTTTTTGGATGGTGACGTTCCTCGTCGTGCTTCGTATGGTGTATAAATTTCGCAACTTATTATGTTTGCTAGAGTCTGAAATCATGTAAAGGACTTCAACGCGCGAAATAAATATTTAACAGCCAAACTTCTCCAGCAGGGCTATCGGTAATGTAAACTTCGAGAAACATTTTCTAAATTTTATCGCAGACACCATGAGTTGATTTCCAAATTTAATGTTGGGCTAAAGACGCTTTTACGCGAGGGCCTTTCGGAACCAGAATTTTATGGTGACGTGGTTTACAAATTTAAGAAGCTTATAGAAAGGAATGATTCTTCTTTTCAGTTCAGAAAAATCGTAACACGTTACAGACGTATAGGTTATAACTTGAATGTTATGCCACAGTCTGCATGCTTAGTTTTTAACCCAGTCATGATTGATAACTATGCTGCCTTCTTTAATTGCACGCCGGTGGGTCGGGCGTCAGACTCTCTGATGGCCCCGACATAAAGCTATTCATTTTAGTTGGTTGGGCCCGGAGCTTCGTGTCTGTTGCTTGGCCAACCGGGTTTAGCTGGTGTTTTCTTTTGCTCCGGATTTCAGTAAGTTATTCGGCGCCCAGGGATCTCCATCGTCGGGCAGCTTACTAATTCTGTCGAGTCCTCGTTTCTTATTCATCAAGGTAATTATCATGATTTTTTTGTTAGTCCTTGATGATTGATTGACTAGCTAGAGATTCACCAAGAGGACCGAACAACTAACTAAATGTTGTGAACCACTGCAGAAGATGAGGGTGAGGTTAGGCACCTGTAAAACCGATTTAAGCCCCCCAGTAATTTTATATTACTGACCGTTCCAAGGCGATACTTCTGTTTTGTAATTTATGCAATAATTGTTTTGTGTTTTGGAGTCGAATTTTAGTGCTGTTTGAGCCTTATGTACGTTTTCATATTTTTAGTCCAGTTCGGGTAACTGAGTGGCCGCCTATTGGGGAATAGCTGCTCACTCGGCTTACGATATGTTTTCTTGGTATAAGTACCTATAAATGTAAGTGTCATTTTAGTTTTTCCCACCCCTCGGTTTATGGAGTGGCAGTTGCTGATTGCGCCATTTCCTGATCATTGCCTACTTGGACCTTTTTGTACCTTTTAATAAATGAAGTGGTTCTTTAACGTTTTGGCGTTGAACTGTTTGTTCTGTATGCACCTTTATATGTACATTTTCATATTTTAATTAAGTTTTGGTAACTTTTAGTGGCCGCCTATTTTTGAAATAACTGCTCACTCGGCTTACGATATGTTTTTTTAGTATAAGTACCTATGTGTCAATTTAGTTTTTTCGCACCCCTCAACTTTTAGATTGGGAATTTCTTTCTGATTGAGCCATTTCCTGATCATTGCCTACTTGTACCTTTTAACGATAAGTTTCCCTAAATTAAGTACCTGATTGTTAATTTGGTTTTTTCCCACCTCGGTTTTTGGAGTGGGAACTACATTTCCTCAGTGATCATTGCCTACTTTTTCCTTTGACAGCCAAACTTCTCCTTCGGAGCTATCGGTATCATAAACAGTGTCTGAATTTTATTGCAGATACTATTAATTGACTTTCAAATTTAATATTGGGTTAAAGACTCTTTTACGCGAGGGCCTTTCGAGGACAGAATTTTAAGGTAACGGATTACAAATTTTAGAAACTTATAGGAAGGCATGATTTTCTTATCAGTTTAGAAAAATCATTATATACGTTACAAACGTATATGATATATTATATGATGCGACAGTCTGCGACAGTCTGCATGCTTTGTTATTAACCCAATTATGGTTGATATATACGCTTCCTTCTTTAATTACACGCCGTTGGGTCGGGCGTCAGACTCTAAGATGGCCCCGACTCGAAGCTATTTCTTTTACAGTTGGTTAGTGCCGGGGCTTCTGTTTAGGGTATGGTGCAATCCATATGTGTCTTTCAAGCCATCCGAATGATGCAAGGGACTATGAGTTAAGTTAACGTGCAGAACACTTGTCTTTGCTCGGACCCAACGCGGGCTTACCCAGTGGCTTTCCTTTGCTCTGCTATTTCAGTTTCATTTTTGGCTTACTTTAATGCTCATAAAGACAAGCGCCACGTTTTATTTTATCTACAAGGTGAAATACAAGAAATGTGATTATTTTGCCTTGAATGTAGCGCGGTTTACCTTTGCAATTCATTTTCTCAATCTATTTTCTTCACGCTTACGAGATCAGTTAATACGGTGCTTATGATAAAATTAAACTGGAGATGTATTGTTTAATGATTTTAAGTAGTGTTGCTTAGTATTATAAGATTTGGACGAACTTTCTCGATCGTTGACCTATTTATAGGAAAACGATCCATATGAAATTATGTTGTTTCCAATACAGTGTTCTCGTTCTCGTCCGCTTTCATAGATGATTGACATGCGGTATCACGATCTACCGGATTGGACCGAAAGTGTCCGAAACGAACCGATATTGTCCGAGACGGACATAGATTGTGATAACAAGAAAATTATAGCATGTTATTAAAAATTATAGCATGAAAGTTTGATTTTGCTAGAGCCATTCAGAATAATACTACCACAGAATCAAACAATAACAGTACGGTTCGAATTTTTCACCACATACATGTAGTAGCATATTTACTTAGAACGCAGGAAAACCGTACCCGAAGAGTTATTGCACCCTGCATAAATGTATCCGTCATGTAACCAGATTTCTTATACGAGGTCTGTCCCGGGAAATCATAAAGATGTCTGATATTTCGTGAACGGTTCGTTGAAATTTAGTTTAAACATATTTATTCTCAATATAAGTTTGACATGCGAAACATATGTACATACAATAACAAAGTATAGGATTAGAACGAAAGCTTTCAGCTTATAAAGTCCCTTTCCCATGATAAATTTAAATATTTAGTGCATAGAATTGGCAGGTCGTAACTTACTGGAATAGGTTTGTCGAATATGTATGAGTTAATAGTAATAGTATAAATAATAAATATTATTACAAATTACTTAAAAGGAAAATACAAAGCAGAAAAAAGACATCAACATATTCTTATAAAAGAAAACGTAAATGGAAAGGAAAAAAAAGTATTGAGTGTCGTGAAGGAACAGATCGTGGGCGTTTAGGGGGGCTGTAGCTTTTGTTCAGCGAGATTCTTCCCATCCAACATTAGTTTAACAAATGGGTCATAGTTCTGATACAACATATTTTACACTGAAGACATGTACAAGTACACGCGATTGTGTTTTACAATTGTGTTTTGTAGATATATTAAAATAAAGGTTTATTGATGATTAGACTTAAAATTAGAAGTTAAAACACTTGTTTTAAGATCAAAAACGTTTGGAATCTTTAATGAATTTATGCACAAGTAAGAAAATTTGGCTGTTTGTTTCGAGGGAGAGCGAACTATCACCAAATAGGAGTACATCGAGAGTAACATGACACAGCTGTGAGACGGAATTAAGCATTTCAAGTCGTTGAAGGCGGTAAAATCGACACTGTAAGAGAAAATGTTCCGCGTTTTCAATATTGCCGCATCTGCAGAAGGGTGAGTCATTTAAATTCCTAATAAAAATGTCATAATTTAGAGAACTACACTTTGTTCTTAAACGAGTATGCAAAATTTGTGTGTGTCGATCTCCGGTGTAATAGTACCAATTGGCAGTTTTCTTGTGAATACCATACCCTGACTGTAGTTTTTGAATGCAGAAGCTGACTTTATATGCATATTTAGTGAAAATAACTGAAATACATTTAGTAAGATTGGGAGAAGAAAAACTAGCTGACAAAAAAGTGGAAATTTGTAGGCAAGCGAGTATCTAGGCATCACACCGCCAAAAGGCTGTGCGCTGGTACTATGAGACTTTTTCATGAAAGAAATGTAACTTTCTCAGACGGTGTGATGCATATATACCCACTAGCCAATCCAAGGATGCTGCTGTACCGATACCCCACGATCTGCTCCAGAACTGTTCTCCAAAAACAAAAATAACATAATCAATACAAGATGCAATTAAGGAAGACATGGTTAGAATAACAGAAAAAATACAAAAGATCAGCATGAAAAACAAGATCATAGATAATAGAATTTCCTGGAGGAAGCATAACAATACTGGTTTCATTAATCTCGGAAAACTATTCAATTAAATAATGCATGTTTACTTGTTTGGAATAATTTTTAGATCCAAGGGAGAAAACCTGAACAAGGTTGATTAGTGTAGAACTCCATACAAAATTTATTTCTGTTTTCAAACATTCGTAGATTATCATAGAGAGGAAACATAAACAGATTTCACCAGTGAAAGGTAATCGGTTAGCAACATACAATTAACTTTGGGGATTTTGTCTTAAGTTACGACAGTAGGTTTGCTTATAAGATGCGTGAAATACAAACAATATTAAACAAGAACACATCTGCTTCCTAATACAAACACTATATACAAGAAAGCATCTAACACAAGGCACATTTCTGATAGCACAATCACGTTTAACAATGCGTAAGTTCATGCGCACCAATACACTATCATTTATCATTCCTGGATAGGCCGCTTTGTGTCGAAAATAACGATATAAGGTATAAACATGGCGAACAATTTACTCATTTTTCCCTTTTTCAGGGTAAGGTCAGAGCAGAGCCTTTCCCCTTTTCCTCAATCTGAAATGTAAAGTGTAGAGTATTGTTAGTAATAGTGAATTTATGTATTGTAACATTGTATATTGTATCTTTGTAAATTGTATCATGTTTGATTATCTTGATTAATAAAGTGTCAACTTAGTTTTCCTTAACCAGGCCCTGACCAAGCCCAGAGCAAACCACTCTAGGCAGGGCAGCAAAAAAAAAAAAAAAAAAAAAAAAAAATTTACTTCAATATTGTCACATTTTTACTGTTCAATATTGAAACAAAAAGACAAACAGTCATCAAGCATAGCCTGCACTCTGGTCATTGCTCAACACATAACAACGCTCAATAGATCTACGATAAGCTCAACAATACGCATTTCACTATACAGATTAGAGTTGTGTCATGCATAAAGGCAAGGTGAAATTTGTAAAGTGAAGTACCGACACGCATTTTTGCATAGTAAATCTTAGCAATGTAGAGCCTGATCAGTACTAAGATGTCGGACGAGTGCAACTCTCACGAGGCAATAATACGTAAATTAATTACTGTCAAAAAATGACTAAATACTATTTATAGGTATAAAACATAACCATGTGATGCCTTATTTGTAGTTAATTCTACATTCTATCAAGTGCACGTATAATAAGATTCAAGTACTCGTATATGAGCATGTGCATGAAAAAAAAAAAAAAACAATTAGAGTTTCCGACCAGGTCTGATATAAACCAGCCTGTACAGTCACAGGAGAAGACTGGAAGCTTAAAATTTTGGATACAAGTAGGAGAGGAATTGCACTATCCATGTAGCGAAAACAAAAACGCTGATCAGCTTCATGGTTACCACGAAGCTGATCCGCGTCCTTGTTTTTGCATATGCAGATTGTTGGTTTTCCCACGCGGCGGCTCATATATAAACGTCTGCATCGTAAAAATGGGTTTATAATACGTGTAGTAATTATTCAACTGACTGAATGAATGAATGAATGAAAAGTGTCACATGACTATAGATAACAGGTACAGTACATGTTCAGAATAGGTGCCACCAAGTCACTTCGAGCAATCATGTGTGTTCCATGACAACTTCTCCAGTGGCTGCGAGCCCGGATACTCCAGCATAGCTTCCAGCCCCCAGGTGAAAGCCCGCCGGACGATGACGAGGCAGTTTCTTCGGTTGACCAGGTCCCATTACTAGCAAGCCGAACTGGAACAAATCGCTAACGACATTTACCCGATGTATTTTGTCCTTTGAGTCCTTCACAAGGATGTTGCCGTCCGAAGACCAAGCCCCTTTAACGAGTTCCACTTTCGCTAGGGATCTAGCGTTATACAAAAGACTACTTCTGTGTTTTGTGAGGTCTTCGTTAACGAACACACCAGAATGGTTTCTTTCTTTCAGTAGTGTCCGCCGCTTGTAGAACTCCTGGCGATATCGATAGGTAGCAAACTTTACGATGATATCCCGCGGTCTATTTGGTCGTGCCTTGGCGGGATCCCCAAGTCTATGGCTGCGGTCGATCTGAGGCAGCCCAATATCGGCGTCAATATCAGCTGCCAGGCCAATGACGATGTTGTCCGTATTCTCGAACGGCGTTTCCCCCACACCAGAGATCCTTAAACAATTTCTACGGCTGTACTGCTCGCTTTGATCAGCCTTGCGTTCTAGCATAGTAACGCGTTCACGGAGCTTCTCGTTCTCCTCTGTCAACTTTGTGTTGGTTGTCTCGAGATCCTTCACTTGATTTTGAAGACCGTCGACTACTCCCTGGACAATGCCATTCACCAGTCCAACAATTTGATTTTGGAAAGTATCTTTTAACATTTCCGATAACTTCAGCATTTCAGACTCAGGTATGATAATGTGCGAAGTAGCTTTCTCAGCTGACATTGTTTCAGGTTCAAGTTCAGTATTAAGTTCAAGGTCAGTAATAGCCTCAGATGTACTTGGAACGGGTACTAGTTTGTTTTTCTTTGCGTCAATATCAAACTCAGGAGACGTGAGTTCTCTCTTCTTTCCTTGAGAGGCGGGTGTAACAGGGGTGTGCGCCACACTCATCACCTTTGGGCATCAACTGTACCTATGAATTTTGGCGAAGTAACGCCTTAAGCCTGTTCACTGGAATGCTGATACCGTTAATACTTTGCTATATAATATTATCAATATAGTCTCGCAATGGCGTTATAGTTACGTAATAGAGAATAGAAACGATGATAATGTTACATACTTTAGAGGCTAATTACTCCAGTATATTCCGAATTCTACAAAATTTAAATATATCACATTTTGGAGCACATTTTAACTTCTCTGCATATATAGTTCCTCCAGGAATGAAAGCGTCAGACTCACATAAAACACATATTTAGTCCCTGTATCAAAACATCGACCTAACCCGCCATCTTAACCGTTACCTTTTTGAAATTTAAAGATATGTTCATGCCTTTAAACTACATCTGTGAAAATATTAGTTCAATCGCTTACAAACTGCAAAGGTTTTTGAGATTTGTATGATGGTGTACTGGCGTTTACGGAGCACGTTGAAAATAATTTTGCTACGTTTTTGTGAAGGGGTGGTTGAATGTTTTGTGAGCAGTCTCTTTTTTAGAGCCGTAATGGTGATGAATATTGTCATCTAAGCATTGATTAAGTCTTCTTAGTTAAAATTATAGTCAATAATTTGAGTTAGAAATGAGAGGTAGAAAAATAGCATGATCAGTTTTATTTTATATGAGGGAACACTTATTTTATTTTAGACTGAAATAAAACAAAAAGATGTCGCTACTAGAAACGATCATTTAGAATATTTAAAGAAAAATGCATACAGAATCACCACAGGATTATTAATGACACAATAGAAGGTTGATTTTATAAATTGATTTTGTTAAATATACTTAACTGGAAAGAAAAGCTTGGGGAAGGTCTAATTTTGCGCCGCAAAACTTACATTACGTCACTATTTTCCAATAAAATAATTGCAGTGGGTTTAAGAAAATTTATATAAAATCAACGCTGAAGGGTGGAAATTATTTCAAACTTTCAAAAACTTATCTTACATAATTACTTGTGCAACTAATAGTTAGAATTGTGTAATATCACCTCAATTCGCAATTACAGGAACTGTTGAATTTGATTTTGATGAATTTCAAAACAGTGTTTTTGACGTGCACCTAAGACACCTACCCCTCTTGGAATAAATGCATATACATATCTGCAGACACATTACTGTTTTATCACAAATGTCTACGTATTTCTGGGACAGACCCCGTAGTACGGATTTATGCTTCATCACACAACACCACAAAAAATTAGTTTAACCTCATATTTAAGAATACACCATTTGAGTCACGAGAAAGCAGATTTTGGCTTATGTCACATAACCTTAGATTTAAATTATATTTGTAGCACAGCTTTGAAACTAGATTCACATTGTCCTTCAATTATTACTTGATTCTGTGGCAGTATTATTCTGATTGGCTCTAGCAAAATCAAACTTTCATCATGTATTTGAAATCTTTGTTTGGAGACTCAGAGAATTTAATTGAGTTAGGCACAAGCACGCTATACAACTTTGGTTCACTCAGATAGCAAGAATATATTTTTGGAATTTTGAATAAAATCTTCTTTTGCTGGTGGAATTTTACATATGTTTGTTTGTTTCTTTTAAGTTTAAAGACCTATTTCCATGTCTATTGAGGGTCATTAGATAAGGGACAGGGCATAAGAAAACCTAGTGCCCTGACAATGACTCAGAATACAGGTAGGGGCCAAAACAGGAAAAATCAATATTGATTACAGAGGGAGGCAGTTTTATTGCACAGGTTATCAGGGACCATAAAATCAATAAACAGTGGAACTACAGGTATTATCCTTTAGGGGCCTCTTTAATCCCCCCAGCAGAGATGTGATAATCACCTCATTATGACAGTCCTTTGATCTCTGGACCATATTGCACCATTATGGGTCATTAACTGAATAAACAGGGGTACCCCTATTAGCTACTTCAGAAGTAGGTCTTTAAAGGTCAAGCCAACAATTTTTCAGACGTGGTGATGAAACCATTACGGTTTAACACAGTATCTGTTTTATTTAGTATAAACATGCACTAAACATTACTAATTAAAAGGAATAATTCTTCTTTTCGGTGTAGATTAATATCACAATCTCATATTATTTCAAACTTCCAAATTTCTATGAGCCTCTCCGTATAGCATGTTACTAAGAACATGCTATAATTTTCTTGTTAATATTCATGTTCGAAATTTTAACGAATCGTTGACTAACGGCATTGTTAATTTTGAACAACTGGGCCCTGATCGTCAATTTAGTTTCTACACAGCTCGGTGTTTAGAGTGGGTCGTTCTGATCGCGTCATTGCTTATTTTTACCTTCTCCTTAAAAAGAGAAAAATCGGTGTTTTATTTTAACCAACACTGTGCATTTGATAATTCGCCGAAGCTAGCTGGAAGATGAAAGACTGATGAAATGAAGACAAGAGGTTATACTAATAATGTTTTTTTTACCTTCTCCATGCAAAGAGAAACATCGGGGTTTTATTTTAACCAGCACTGTGCATTTGAAAATTTCTGGGTCGGGAAACGCCTAAGCTGGTAATGAAAGACTGATGGAATGAAGACAAGACGTAATGCTTATAATGCTTTTTTACCTTCTCCATGAAAAGAGAAACATCGATGAATTATTTTAACCAGCACTGTGCATTTGAAAATTTCTGGGTCAAGAAATGCCGAAGCTGAGAGATGAAAGACTGATGGAATGAAGACAAGAGGTAATACTAATAATGCTTTAATCTAGTAAGAATAGAACTGATAAAATTTATTTCAATATTGGTGCAATTAGATTTAAAATCCCAACCCAGATACCGGATGGGAAAAAAAGTTCCATTTTCATTGTCAGAACTGTCAAAGTGAACTACTGAGAATAAACAACAGTATTATTCGTCAAATATGTTACTGTATGGGCGGCGCCTTATAAATGCCTTTTTTCTGGTTAGGTTCTCTTTGTTGTATGTTTTGGAGTCGAAGTTTTGTGCTGTTTAAACCTAGTATGTGTTTTCATATTCTAGTTAAATTCCGATAACTGAGTGGCCGCCTATTGGGCAATAGCTGCTCACTCGGCTTACGATATGTTTTCTAAGTGTAAGTACCTTATTGTCAATTGAGTTTTTCCCAACTCGGTTTTTTGAGTGGGAATTTCTTTCTGATTGCGCCTTTTCTTGACCATTGCCTACTTGTACCTTTTTATTAGACCTATACTACTTTTTATATTGGTACAAGCTAAAGGTATGCAGTTAAAAGATTCAACTCACAGGTTTAGAAGTATGAATTTAGAATTTGCCTAATTCACTGTACTGGACAACATATTATTTGACAGCGGTCTACGCTGACTGACTTCGCCTTTTCTATAATCTCCCCACTAGCCGACCACGCCCAGATATGAATATCAAAGTTGCTGCCTATACAGTAACCAATTTGCCAAATAATAACACTAACAAAATACAGTCAAATGGCAATACTAATATATCCTTTAATCAAGATCTATTTCTATAGCAGTGTTAGAATTCTCCAATGTGAAATTTTGGGTCTTGATAACAGTATCATCTTGTTTTATCGTCACAGTATAGTCGCCTTTGAAACCTCTTATGTAGATCGGGTTTGTATCCACTATTGCATGTGTTGCCTGTGTCCTCCAGGTATACTTGAAGAGAGTTTGGTAGGCCAACCCGGCTGCATTCGGCTGAAGATATAAAAGATATCAGAACCAAAAACAAAATAGGTAAATTATGAACACAAATAAAGTCTTAAAGGAACACTTAAATTACGAAGAGTTGATATCAATGACACAATAAAATCATCGTTTTATCCAGCCTAAAATTGTTCACAGTTTTCCTGTCTTGTTTGGACAGTTATCCTGCATTGTTTGGACAGTTATCCCGCATTGTTAGACAGTTATCTTGTATTGTTTGGACAGTTATCCTGTATTTTTTTACAGTTATCCTGTATTGTTTGGATAGTTATCCTGTATTGTTTGGACAGTTATCCTGTACTTTTGACAGTTATCCTGTATTGTTTGGACAGTTATCCTGTATTCTTTGGACAGTTATCCTGTATTGTTTGGACAGTTATCCTGTATTTATTTACATAGTTATCCTGTAGTATTTCTGACAATTATCCTGTATTGTTTGGACAGTTATCGTGTATTGTTTGGACAGTTATCCTGTATTGTTTGGATAGTTATCCTGTATTGTTTGGACAGTTACCCTGTATTGTTTGGACAGTTATCATAATATTGCAGTCTCCGGAAATGCTTCCCAGACTTGATGTTCATTATTTTATCTTCCTATCTTCAGATACTGAGTCGACCATTTTCTGATCTGTCATTATCACCTCAATGGACAGTAATATATACAATGCAAAAACTCATCAATATAAAGGGGAAGAAGGCGTAGAACTATTTGCTTGACAAAACTTTACGAAAGAGAACAGTGTACGTTGTATCGGTCTATAGTTGATTGCGTTGCTGTTAACCGATGTATCTGCTATGAATGAAATAAAAATTTAAACTGAGATCCTTTAAGAGCAGTGAACACATTAATGAGAAAGGGGATGGGCCATACCGCGGTTTCGACTATTAAAATCTCGTTAGTGACCCTTTAGATTTGGCAACATGAAGCCAAAGAGAATTACTGAAATTTTGCAACTTTCAACATGGTAGTCGATAGAAAGACTAGTATTATCCATATGGGGCCAAATATATTGAACATTGGTTAGAAAATAAATCTTGACCGATAATAAGTTTCTGATTTCTCAGAATATCCTCGCTGATCTCAAAGGAACAAAAGAAAATATAACCTGCACTATGGATGATGTACGGGGAGACTTTTAGGGCCGCCACACGGCACAACACCAGCTGCAGTAATAGCAAATGAAAATTAAAACCGAGATTCTTTAAGAGCAGTGAACAAATTAATGAGAAAGGGGATGGGCCATTAATGAGAAAGGGGGAATTTTGCAGTCCGCCCGCTCTTATTACATTCGCCTTGTTGCAGAAGAATCTTTAACATTAGAAAAAGGTACAAGTAGGCAATGATAAGGAAATGGCGCAATCAGAAAGAAATTCCCACTCCACAAACAGAGGGATGGGAAAAACTAAAATGACACTAACTAGGTACTTATACCAAGAAAGCATATCGTTAGCCAAGTGAGCAGCCATTCCCCAATAGGTGGCCACTCAGTTACCCGAACTGAACTAAAAGTATGAAAACGTACATAAGGCTCAAACAGCAAAAAATCGACTCCAAAACACAAAACACTTAGAACAACGCATAAAGTATCGAATTTGAACGATCAGTAATATATAATTACTGGGGGCTTAAACCGGTTTTCGGGCGTCAGACTCTATGATGGCCCCGACTTAAAGCTATTCATTTTAGTTGGTTGGGGCCGGAGCTTCTTGTCTGTTGCTTGGCCCACCGGGGTCCAACTGATGTTTTCTTTTGCTCCGGAGTTAGTAAGTTATTCGGCGCCCAGGGATCTCCATCGTCGGGCAGCTTACTCAATCTGTGAGTCCTGGTTTTTGATTCATCTGGATGTTTATCATGATTTATTTGTTTGTTCTTGATGATTCATTGACTAGTTAGAGATTCACCACGAGGACCGAAGAACTAACTAAATGTTATGAACCACTGCAGAAGCTGAGGGTGAGGTTATGGCCATGTAAAATCGATTTAAACCCGCCAGTAGCTTTGTGTTACTGATCGTTCCAAGTCGATACTTCTGTGGTGGTTCTTTTTGTTTTATGTCTTGGTGTTTAAAATATTTTTGTGCTGTTGGCGCCTTATGTATGTTTTCATATTTTTAGTTAAGTTAAGGTAACTGAGTGGCCACCTACTGGGAAAAAAGCTGCTCATTCGGCTTACGAAATGTTTTCATGGTATAAGTACCTGATTGTTAGTTTGGTTTTTTCCCACCTCGGTTTTTGGAGTGGGAATCCTTTTCTGATTGCGCCTTTTCCTGATCTTTGCCTACTTGTACCTTTTTACAGGCGCCCAACCTCACCCTCCTCCTCTGCAATAGTTCACAACATTTAGTTAGTTGTTCGGTCCTTGTGGTGAATCTCTAACTAGTCAATGAATCATCAAGTTATAAGTCATGATAACCACCCTGATGAATCAAAAACGAGGACTCAACAGATTCAGTAAGCTGCCCGACAATGGAGATTCCTGGGCGCTGAATAACTAACTGAAGCCTGGAGCAAAATGAACCCCGGTGGACCAAGCAACAGACAAGAAGCTCCGGCCCTAACCAACCATAATGAATAGCTTTTTGACGGAGCCATCATAGAGTCAGACACCAGATCCACCGGCGTGCGATTAAATAAGTCAGCATATTTATCAACCATGATTGGGTTAAAAACTAAGCATGCAGACTGTCGCATAACATTCAAGTTATAACATAAACGTCTGTAACGTGGCATAATTTTTCTGAACTAAAAAGAAAAATCCTTCCAATAAGTTTCTTAAATTTGTAAACCAAGTCATCATAAAATTCTGTTTCCGAAAGGCCCTCACGTAAAAGCGTCTTCAGCCCAACATTAAATTTGAAAAGTCATAGTGTCTGCGATAAAATTTAGAAAATTTTTTTCACTTTGATACCGCTAGCCCTGCTGGAGAAGTTTGGCCGTTAAATATTTATTTCGCGCGTTGAAGTCCGCTACATGATCGCAGAGTATGAAAAACTCTCCTATAAATCTTACCGTTAAATCTGGACCCTCAACAAGTGCCGCACTCTCTGCGAATATTTTCCCATCCCAAAAGCCCCACAACAAGACTCCTTCGACCGCAGGGTGACTAAAATACAGCGTCAGAGCGTCATCTACTGCCTGGGCTGGAAACAAAGAAAATACACTTAGTCTTATAATGGTAACGTGCGTTAATGTTCTTCAAACTATACGCGTATATTTTGAACCATACTCCCATATACCGAATATCCCTTGCAAATGCTAAAATTTGAAATTCGCGCTGAAATTACCGAATATGATGCGAATGGACGGGGCGGGTCTTGTACAAAACGATGTCTTTGCGAAACAGTTAAGAATGCTTGCGGATCCTTACAAATGTCTTAAGAATGTTGCGATTGATTCCCATCCACACTACCGAATTCTCGAAAATGCCTTACGAATGTTCCGAACGCTTACAAATGCCGTTAGAAATAATACGAACGTCTTGCAGACACCTTACAAATGAAGCGAATGTGTAGCGAATGCTTGCCGAATTCTTTTCATTTTTACTCATTTGCAAGCATTGTAGCCAATAATTTCAATGCACCCACAATGCCAGGGGGCATGGAAAAAATATGTCATTATTGATCCAAGCCTTCTCTTGTAACACACACCACTTTGTTGTTTCTCTCAAATTGCGATTTACATAATAAAAAGACAGTTTTACTGGGCAAACAAAAAATTCACGGGACTTTAGTTTGTCTATCATGCATTGATGGATAGCTTAAGGCTAAACACCATCAAAAATGATCTTTACTTGAAGGATAGGGCCAGAATAAATAAATTATCTAAAAACTGAGTCTTGAATGTGAAAATGTTGCGATTCACTACCGATTCTTTACGAACATCAAAACTCAATAGAATTTAATGCTACCGAATCCTTGCAAATGGCTTGCGAGTGTTACAAATGTCTTGCAATCAATCCGAATTGTTTACGAATTCTTTACGAATATGTTAAGAATATGATATCCTTGCGAATTTTAGGAGCATGCTCCTAATTTTCGCAATGACTCGAAATTTTCACCGAATGCTACCTAATGCTTACAAATGCTACCGAATGCTTCCGAATTTCTAGCGATTAATGCGAATTTGCTCAAAATTGCATTCGGAAGGCCATTCGCAAGGGGAATTCGGTATATGGGAGAGCAGTATTATATAGCATATTTCGATTTTATGTCAAAATCTTCCATGTACATGTCTTGGTTGTTATTTCAATCAGAGAGAAATGTTTCTATTTAAAAAAAACTCTGTGATTGTAGGCAGACAGAACTGATTTTTAGTGTAAAACAACTTCATTGTTACAGAGTTTATCGTGATTTACCTTTTTTAATTTCATCAGTTTCCTCGACAGAGAATTCTGTAACCCAGATAGGAAGTCCTGCTTCTGCTAGAGTATCTAGACGCTCCTGTACGATAAACATTTTGTATGATAAACATTTGTAAACTGAGTATGGATTACGAAAAATCACCCATGCATAATGCAAAGATTATTTTCGGGTTTGAAAATGAAGAGAAAAAGCATTTGAAAATGTTTTATATTTTATTCCTGCATGAACAAATACTGCACTTCTGATCACGTTAAAGACCTTATAATGCACTTCTGATCACGTAAAAGACCTTTCCATTAATTAAAAAGTAAAACTGAGTTCCTTTAAGAGCAGGGAAAACATTATTGAGAAAGAGGATGGGCCATACCGCGGTTTCGGCTACTCAAGCCTCATCAGTGACCCTATAAATCTGGCAACATGAAGCCAGAGACAATTACTGCAATTTTACAAATTTTTTACTGGGGTGTCAATACAAAGGCAAGACAAAAAATGCCAAACGATTTAAATTGTTCAGATGAATGTATCTAAACTGATTTCTCAGAATATGATCACTGATCTCAAAGAACCAAATGAAAAATACAATCTGCACTATAGATGATGTACGGGAAGACTTTTTAGGGCCGCCACACAGCACAACACCAGCTGCAGTAATTACAAATGAAAAGTAAACCCGAGTTCCTTTAAGAACATGGAAAAACATTAATGAGATAGGGGATGGGCCATACCGCGGTTTCGGCTGCTCAAGCCTCATCAGTGACCCTATAAATCTGGCAACATGGAGCCAGAGATTACAAATTTTAACTGGGATGTCAATACAAAGACATGCGAGTCAAAATAAATTCTACTGGATACCTTCATCGCAGTAATGTCCAAATTTGCATCTTTAATATGACTCTGAAATCCAATACCATGTATTGGTACCCCCGCACTCAGGAATTTCAATGCTTGCTGCTTTATTGCCTGAAATGTAAAAAATCAGACATATCATTAAAAAGTGCATTTATGGCGTTCTTTAAATGGGCTGAGAAAATGTGAATTATGTGAAAATATACGACTGGGAATTTCCGGATGAGAAACAATGAAGTTATTATAATTCAAAAAGAGAATAATTTGTTACTGAACAATGTTTACATCTTATTAAAGAAAATATTAAATTATTTCCTCTTGGAGCAGTGAAACAATGCATTTCAGAAAGAAAAAAAAAAAAACGCCTACCGTAGCCAGATTGCGTGACCTTTGTTCAATAATGCCATAGTCACTCAAGAACAGTTCAGCACCCGGATCTACTGCATGCACATCTTTAAACATTTTCATAGTTATATTGGGATCTTCAGTCTTCATCTCATAGAAGTCACCATGGAGATTTTCATTGTTGACATCCCAGTGTGCTAGGCTGAAAAACAACAAAAATGTGGCTTCCGAACAGATCCGATACAAACCGAGCTGTACAAGCACTGACAATGGCTAGAGGCTGGAAATTTGGATTTAGAAAGTAGCTACTGCGAAGCTGGTCTGTGCCTTTGTTTTCGTATATATGCCAAATGTTAGGTTTCTCATGACGTGGCTCATATAGTGATTGGGCATATCTTTTTTTTTAATCATTTTAATATTAAAATCAAAATGAAAGACATAATTTTTTATCCAGTTCACAAAAACGTGGGGAAAGATACAAATAAAGTATTTTGCTAAATTTTAGAAATATCTCATTAAAATTGTTTAGAATGATAGGTTTGAAACTGTAACACTGCATTTGTTTTTATTAAAACTTAATTGCATTTTGAATAGTTTTAAAAGATAGTTTTACTATATTGGAACAGTAAATTAAATTTTGCGTTGCACATTGTTACTTAAAGAATGTTCTGTATACTATTACATAACAAACACTCGTGTGTGTGCTTACAGTCCATTAGTGGCACCAACAACACCATTTATTCTCGTTTCCATGGCATTCAAGATTTCAGTCCGGTTGTAGGTTACGATCCAAGATGGTACGTTTTTCTCTACACCCCAGAAAACGCTGTGCCCTCTTACTGGTATTCTGAAGAACACATAACAAACATATCAAGTATTTCCCCACAAAACATTCTGGCCTCTTACTGCTATTCTGAAGAACACAAGTATTTTCTCACAAAACATTCTGGCTTCTTACTGGTATTCTGAAGAATACAAAACAAACATTTCAAGTATTTCCCCACAAAACATTCTGGCCTCTTACTGGTATTCTGAAGAACACATAACAAACATATCAAGTATTTCCCCCATAAAACATTCTGGCCTCTTGCTGGTATTCTGAAGAACACAAAACAAAACATCAAGATATTTCCCAAACCACGAGTAAAACTTTATACACATTATCAAAACATCAAGATCATACACGAGCATACATGTATGTTTCAATACTGAAGTATTAAATGTACCTTTTTAACTGGCAAGTGAAAAGCATACACATAATGTACTATAACATAGATTTTTGTTGCTTAATCGGGAATTATTTTATTCATTGATAACAGAAAAAATATCGATGCCTCTCTAAATGATAAATGATTCATTTTGTATTTTCATAACATTTGCCTCTCAACTGGATAATATGTTTAGGAATTCATTAGGCTACATCCCCTAGCCTGTACTTAGTCTTGGCTTACATACCCTCTGCTTCTTAGGGCATTGATAGCATTCAGCGGTCTGTCATAGTCAATGTCTCCCTGTTGAAGAAAATCATGAATATTGCATCGAAACAAAACAGTTAACCTGCCAACTCGGACTGTATAGAAAAGCGTTTTTGTGTTGTTTGAACCTTATGTACGTTTTCATATTTTAGTTACGTTCGGGTAACTGAGTGGCCGCCTATTGTAGCTGCTCACTCGGCTTACAATATTTTTCTTAGTATAAGTACCTAATTGTCAATTTATTTTTTCCCACCCCTCGGTTTTTAAGTGGGGATTTCTTTCTGATTGCGCCATTCCTTGATCATTGCCTACTTGTACCTCTTCTACCTTTTTACCTTGCATTGTGAATATATAAGTAGACTAGATATGTGTGCGTTATCTATCTAATATATGCTCTTTTAAGCAATTTTTGCGTTACATTTAATATATTGTAGATGTGAGTAATAAACTTTCCACAAAACAACAAATGTGTGCCAGCCATAATTCAGAGAAAGAAGCCTTGTAAACCAGGCTACGAAAGAGACTTCATGGACTCTCTTAACCATGACAATCAACCTGATGTTATCGAGGCTTTTAATTCGACTTCTAGGTACATGTACCTTGATGACCTTGTGAACATTGACAATCCTTATTTTGAAGGCATGGTCAAACAAATTTATCCCCTGAACTACAGTTGAATAAAGCAAACAACACAGATACCGAAGCCCCATTTTTAGACTTACATCTTTCTATTGCAAATGGATTCGTTCTCCTAAAATTTATGATAAACGCGATGACTTTGATTTTGATACAGTAAACTTTCTGTTTTTGGATGGCGACGTTCCTCGCCGTGCTTCTTATGACGTATACATTTCGCAACTTATTAGGTTTGCTAGAGTCTGCAATCATGTTGCGGACTTCAATGCACAATGTTTAACAGCCAAACTTCTTCAGCAGGGCTATCGGTATCATAAACTTCGAAAAACCTTATCTTAATTTTATCGCAGACACTGTGAACTGATTTCTAAATTAAATGTTGGGCTAAAGACCCTTTTACGCGAGGGCCTTTCGGAACCAGAATTTTATGGTGACTTGGTTTACAAATTTAAGAAACTAATAGGAAGAAATGATTTTTCTTTTCAATTCAGAAAAATCGTTACGCGTTACAGACGTATAGGATATAACTTAAATGTCATGCGACAGTATGCATGCTTAGTTTTTAACCCAATCACGATTGATAACTACGCTGCCTTCTTTAATTGGGCCGGTGGGTCGGGCGTCAGACTCTATGATGGCCCCGACATAAAGCTATTCATTTTAGTTGGTTGGGGTCGCAGCTTCTTGTCTGTTGCTTGGCCCACCGGGGTTCAACTGGTGTTTTTCTTTTGTTCCAGAGTTAGTAAGGGATCTCCATCGTCGGGCAGCTTATTCAATCTGTGAGTCCTCGTTTTTGATTCACATGTTTTCTCCTAAAACATTCCACCGTTTTTAAATCGCTATGAAACTCAATTGTGGAACGCTCATGTGAATGGCAAATCCTTAGAAAATTTCAGATTTTGAAAATATTTTATATTTACGTGTAAAAATGAAAATGAAAAATTTGCATTTCTTTTTGTACTGAGTATAATTTCACTGGGAGATTATAAATTACAGAACATTACAACATATTACCGGTGTCTTCTCCATGATTTTCCATTTCAAGGCGTTTTCAAGAACAGCCCATTCGAAATGGTCATAGAAAAAGTCTTGATATTTCAAGAGAGTGGGGTCCGTATCATTTACAATTTGTGACGCTCCAACTGCACTCCCGAAGCCAAAGGTGTGGCGGTTCTGGTATACCTGTGGTACAAGGCAACGAGAAGTACTTGGGTAAAGTTCTTCGTCGTAATCAGTATGTTTAGATAAATGGTATGTGAACTTCTTTTCATGTTTTCACTATAATGACTTTCCAGACTAAGTTAATACATTCCAAGACATCCAATGGAAAGTAATTGGATAAAGTTCAAAGCTGGTACATTTATTACGGGAAGACAACATAATTTTCTGAAAGAAAAAAAACAACATTCTATCATTTTTTTTTCTATTTCAATAATACATTTTTCTATTAAATGTGATTGTACGTAAATATTATATAGGTACCTCCATTGTAAGGTTTTCAGGTAAAACATTTGTACTCGAAATGCTGAAAAAAGACAAGAAATTCTTGCAAGTAAATACTTAAAAGTTAGTAGTGACATTGCCTTCTAGTTTAAAGTCGGGTATTAAAAACAAAACAAATTAAAGATGGGAGCCTGGTGTGTACAATTCACTTTTATTTGATAAAGACACAGTGTACGTACATGCATCTAGAAAAAGGTAAAAGTATGCAATGATCAGGAAAAAGCGCGTGTATCTAGCAACGTTTAGGTTTAAAGTTGGCATTAATAGAATATTGTTTGTTAACTTTCTAGGAATGAAAAACTGAGTGTTACAGATATACATGTTTTCAGTTTTCATGTTTACACTCAGTTTTCCATTCATTGAGTTTCTTCTTTGTTTTTTCCCTGTTTGTTTTTGGGCCTCTTGGCATAACAGCGTTGGTACAATCATTAATAAATAAAACCAAATCGTCATCTTTCAGTAGCCTACCTCACACTGAAATCTGCTTTCCTCAGTCTGTCTATCCTCGCCTCGGCCTTTGGTCTCCAGTCAACAATATCTAGCAGTTCACGTATACTGAAAGTGTCTGCCACGTAATCCGCGAGGCCTCCTACTTGTACGTAGATTCGAAAACTGGTATAACCTTAAAGACATCATTGATAGAGATTCTCATGAATATGACCTATCCTAAACCTCGTCATGGTTGTTAAAAGTATCCATCAACTTTGTAAAACTGGACCATGCTACCCCTTCAGACGTACTTGAATTTCAAAGTAATGACGTTTTAAAAAATAAAGACGTTTTAAAAAATACGGAGAAATATGTACATTGAGAGATCTGTCACAATGAGAAAGTGAATAAAAGCCTCTTTTAAAGAATACTTGCGATTACATGTATATGCATTGTTACTTCCCTGTTATCTTACCTATTTGTGGCACCAAGATTGCTTGGAACTCTGTCCAAACACCAGGCTCAACAATATTGGTACCAAACTTATGGAATAACTTGTCCCCTGGGTAGAAGAAAATATTATCAATGAGACAACTTATATAAAGACAAAATAATAATAAAAACAACTTGCAGTGAGAAAACCAGTAGGAAAGTAAAACAAAACGTTTCCTGAAAGGTATAGGTCTAACCACTACTTATTTCCATGGTAATTGACATAAACATAACTATTGATAGATTGTATATATATACATGAAAATGGTGATCGAAAATGGTGATGGTGAGCTGAAAATAAATTAAATTACCCTGATTGTTAGAACTTTGTAGGACAATATCTATGGAGTGGTACAGTGCGTCATTCTCCGTGTTCAGCAGTTTGACAAAGCCAGACATACTGTACCGTACACCAGCAGTGAGGTTGACAATCTGGGACAACCCTTTCCAGACTGCGTTCCTATAACAGAGTAATAATTTAAAACTACGTATGAAATTTCTTTTTAAATAAGTGTTGGTTTTCTTGTACAGCGGCTCATTTGTAATACTACGTATAATATTTATTTTTGAGAAAGATAGGTCCATGATGTTGTTCCGTAACTTAAGGATAAAATTGATCCTGCCGGTGACTCTAGCACTACGCGCCCCGGTGTAGCTGTCGTTACTATAGTCCAGGGCAGTATCAGTTATCTTATCTTTACCTGCCAGTGACTCTAGCACTACACGCCCCTGTGTAGCTGTCGTTACTATAGTCCAGGGCAGTATCAGTTATCTTATCTTTACCTGCCAGTGACTCTAGCACTACGCGCCCCGGTGTAGCTGTCGTTACTGTAGTCCAGCATACAGTCTGTATGTCAGTGCCAGTTATCTTATCTGTACCTGCCAGTGACTCTAGCACTACGCGCCCCAGTGTAGCTGTCGTTACTATAGTCTAGTATACAGTCGGTATGGCAGTACCAGTTATTCGTGAAGTCCAACTCCATGTCACCATTCTCAATATATTGGACATCTCCGTAAGGGGAGTCTGTAAGACAGAAGATGCAGAAATGACCAATGTTGTGATCATTCACTGGGACAAAAAGGTACAAGTAGGCAAAGATCAGGAAAAGGCGCAATCAGAGAAAGATTCCCACTCCAAAAACCGAGGTGGGGAAAAAACAAAGTAACAATCAGGTACTTATACCATAAAACATTTCGTAAGCCGAATGAGCAGCTATTTTCCCAATAGGTGGCCACTCAGTTACCTTAACTTAACTAAAAATATGAAAACATACATAAGGCTTCAACAGCACAAAATAATTTAAACACCAAGACATGAAACAAAAAATACCACCACAGAAGTATCGACTTGGAACGATCAGTAACACAAAGTTACTGGCGGGTTTAAATCGATTTTACATGGCCATAACCTCACCCTCAGCTTCTGCAATAACTCTGTCTTGATGGCTTAAGCTAGATTAAACATGAACTTGCAGAGATGGAAAGAAAGACTTGCTGTATGCGAGGTCTCGGCTAGTTGGATAAGGTACTAAGAAAATCCTTTTCGCTTTTTGTTGACATGAAAAACAACTGTGTATGGTTATTTGCCTCATAGTGTTGAAGTAGGTAATTTTTATTTCTGAAGTATTATTTTCACACGTAATAGCAAGTCCCTTATAGGTTGAAGAAGCCAGTGGAGCAAATAATATCTGATAAAGCCATGGCGGTTGGTAAGGGAAACCATCTGTATGTGGCCAGTGAAGGACCTAAGACGAAGTTTATCCGCGCTTCTTTCATTTAACCATATGCGATTTGAAAAGAAAGAAACTGTTTAATCAGATCATAATAATTGAAAGATGGGCCTACTTGTTCCCTTATTTGGCTGGAGACACTGTAACAATCTTTGCCATATACGCCAGACATTAAGTACCACATTGGAACTGTCAGCAATATACTTTGTTTGGCCATCACTGGGTCACGTTTAGGCCAACTTTATATCTTAGAACAATCACAATTATATTTTGAAGTATGACAATTACGTACATTTACTTGTCATTACATGTTTCTTATAAATTGGGTTAGTTTTTGTAATACATAATTTGTCTGGCATTTATAAGCCATATATAATCAAACGAAACACGTTCGACGTCTGTATTTTGTCCCTTTGACACAAATTGATAAATAGAAATAAAACTGAGATCCTTTAAGAGCAGTGAACATATTATTGAGAAATGGGATGGGCCATACCGCGGTTTCGGCTACTTAAGCCTCTTCAGTGACCCTATAGATTTGGCAACATGGAGCCAAAGAGAATAACTGTTATTTTGAAACTTTTCGACCCAAAATCGAATGCTCACTTAAACGATTTACCTGTTAAATTTTCTGTTTGTGTCAATGAAGGCCAAGACAAACTTCCCTCGATGTATTGGTTACCTAAGCTTAACAAAAGACCATACAAAGCTAGATTTATTGCAAATTCGAGCTCTTGTACTACTACTGAACTTTCTAAATTATTAACTTCCTGTCTTACTGCTATCAAATCTCAAGTCATAAGATACTGTGAGACAGTGTATGAAACTTCAAATAAAAATTGGTTTTGGTCAATAAAAAATCTGGAGAGGTGCTCAGTAAATTGAAGTGTAGAGGGTTTCGAGCGACGAGCTTGTCCACATATAATTTTTCTACTCTGTATACAACATTACCACATAATCTAATTGAAGAAAACTTCTGGATTTGATAGAGTGGACCTTCAAAAGGGCATTAAAAACTATGGTTCACTTTATTTGGCCTGTAATGACAGAAAGGCCTTTTTCACTTCCTCTGACCAAAGTCGGTATACACTTTGGTCATGTCAGAATGTGTGCGACGCCTTATCCTATCTCCTGGATAATATTTATATTAGATTTGGTACCAAGTTATAAAGACAAATTGTTGGAATTCCCATGGGAAAAAATTGCGCACCTCTCGTAGCTGGTTTATTTTATACTGCTACGAAAGAGATTTCATAGATTCTCTTAACCATGATAATCAAGCTGATATTATCGAGGCTTTTAAATCGACTTCTAGGTACCTCGATGACCTTTTGAACATTGACAACCCTTATTTTGAAGGTATGGTCAATCAAATTTATCCTCCTGAACTACGGTTGAACAAAGCCAATATCACAGATACCGAAGCCCCCTTTTTAGATTTACATTTTTCTGTTGCAAATGGATTTGTTTCTTCTGAAATTTATGATACAGCCCCTTTCACTCGAGTATGCCGTTTGAGCATTTAGATCAATCAAGTTTGTTCACTCAAATTTGCCGTTTGAGCATTTAGGTCAATCATGTTTGTTTCTATTTTAGAACTGAAACAGTGTCCCAGGTAACAGGTGTTCTTAAAATCTATTCAGCATTTATCTGTAGGTATCGATGTCACCTCTTCTGATAAAACATTGTAATGTTTTGGTTAAAGCACATTTTTATTTCAAAATTCCATGAATAACATAAACAATGCATATTAAGAGCACACATTTAAAATAGGATAGAGACAAAAGCAGAATTTAATCAATTTTAGCAGTAACCTATCGATATATACATGGCCAAAATTCTACATAGTAAGTTAAACAAGTTCACTCGAGTTTGCCGTCTTAAGGTCATTTAGTTTGTCACTCAACTCAGCAGACCAATCAATCCAGATAATAATACCGGTTTTACATGGCCATAACCTCACCCTCAGCTTCTGCAGTGGTTCATAACATTTAGTTAGTTCTTCGGTCCTCGTGGTGAATCTCTAACTAGTCAATGAATCATCAAGAACAAACAAATAAATCATGATAAACATCCTGATGAATCAAAAACCAGGACTCACAGACTGAGTAAGCTGCCCGACGATGGAGATCCCTGGGCGCCGAATAACCTACTAACTCCGGAGCAAAAGAAAAACACCAGTTGGACCCCGGTGGGCCAAGCAACAGACAAGAAGCTCCGGCCCCAACCAACTAAAATGAATAGCTTTATGTCGGGGCCATCATAGAGTCTGACGCCCGACCCACCGGCGTGCAATTAAAGAAGGCAGCATAGTTATCAACCATGATTGGGTTAAAAACTAAGCATGCAGACTGTCGCATAACATTCAAGTTATAACCTATACGTCTGTAACGTGTTATGACTTTTCTGAACTGAAAAGAAAAATCATTAATTCCTTTAAGTTTCTTAAATTTGTAAACCAAGTCACCATAAAATTCAGGTTCCGAAAGGCCCTCACTTAAAAGCGTCTTTAACCCAACATTATATTTGGAAATCAATTCATAGTGTCTACGATAAAATTTAGAAAATGTCTTTCGAAGTTTATGATACCGATAGCCCTGTTGGAGAAGTTTTGCTGTTAAACATTTATTTCGAGCGTTGAAGTCTGTAACATGATTGCAGAGTCTAGCAAACCTAATAAGTTGCGAAATGTATACACCGTAAGAAGCACGACGAGGAACGTCACCATCCAAAAAAGGAAAATTTACTATATCAAAATCAAGTCATCGCGCTTATCATAAATTTTAGAAGAAACAAATCCATTTGCAACAGAAAGATGTAGATCTAAAAAGGGGGCTTCAGTATCTGAGATATTGGCTTTGTTCAACTGAAGTTCAGGTGGATAAATTTGATTGACCATACCTTCAAAATAAGGGTTGTCAATGTTCAAAAGGTCATCGAGGTACCTAGATGTGGAATTAAAAGCCTCGATAACATCAGCTTGATTATCATGGTTAAGAGAATCCATGAAATCTCTTTCGTAGCAGTATAAAAATAAATCAGCTACGAGAGGTGCGCAATTTGTACCCATCGGAATTCCAACATTTTGTCTGTATAACTTGGTCCCAAATCTAATAAAAGCTGTAAAGAATATAAACAATATTACCTGTTGTTGTCGTTGTAGTGGTCGTTGTAGTGGTCGAGGTGCTAGTCGATGTTGTTGTCGGTGTTGTTGTTGTAGTGGTCGAGGTACTGGTCGATGTGGAGGTGGATGCTGAAAGCAAAATGATAAATGGACGTTCCAGCTGACCACATATTCAAATTATGATCTGTAAAAGGTACAAGTAGGCAAAGGTCAGGAAAGCATCACACAAACGTCCAAGGCGGAGACATTTGCTGCAATAAGAAGCCAAAAAAGAATAACTGTTATTTTGAAACTTTCAACATGGTAGTGGATACAAAGACTAGTATAATCAAACTGGGACCAAACATATTAAAAGTGGGTTAGAAAATGAATCTTAACCGACAATAATTTTAGCTCACCTGAGCCGAAGGCTCACAGGTGAGCTTATAGTATACCCATGATCCGGCGTCCGTCCGACCGTCGTCCGTCCGTCCGTCGTCGTCCGTCGTCGTCCACAATTTCAAAGATCTTCTCTGAAACCGCTTGGCCAATCAAGTTGAAATTTTTTGTGGAGCCTCATTGCGTAGTGGCATTGAAATTTTGTTCGCGATATTTTGGTCACATGACCAAGATGGCTGCCACGCCCATATATGGTAAAAACCCTTCTAAAAACTTCTTCTCCAGAACCGGTGAGCCGATTTCCACGAAACTTGGTATGTTACATCCGGGACTCCACCCCATCATAATTTGCTAAAATGATGACCCTGGGTTGACCTTGACCTATTTTACGGCAAGGTCAATTTTGGAAACATAGGCTTTTACATGGGAAAAAGTGAAAACTATGGATTTTTTGAAAACTATTACAGCCTGAGGCCTGAAAAGTGGTAGATGCAAAAAACTAATGGAGTAGATGAAGGTATGTGATTAATTTAGGTCAAGATCATCTCTTGACCTTGGCCAGTCTGTCGTCCATACACACTTTTCAAAGATCTTCTTCTCTGAAACTGCTTGGCCAATCAAGTTGAAATTTTATGTGGAGCATCCATGGGTAGGGGAGCCAACAGTTTGATCGCGAAATCCAGGTCACATGATCAAGATGGCCGCTACGCCCATATATGGTAAAAACCACTCAAAAATCTTCTTCTCCAGAACCGGCTGGCCGATTTTCATGCAACTTGGTATGTAGCATTTGGGACTCCAGTCCATCATAGTTTGAACAAATGATGACCATAGGATGACCTTGACCTATTTTACGGCAATGTCAATTTTGGAAACATATGCTTTTACATGAGAAAAAGTGTAAACTATGGATTTTTGAAAACTATTGCAGCCTGAGGCCTGAAAAGTGGTAGATGCAAACAACTAATGGACTTGATGAAGGCATGTGATTAATTTAGGTCAAAAGGTACAAGTAGGCAAAGATCAGGAAAAGGCGCAATCAGAGAAAGATTCCCACTCCAAAAACCGAGGTGGGAAAAAACCAAAATAACAATCAGGTACTTATACCATAAAACATATCGTAAGCCGAATGAGCAGCTATTTTCCCCAATAGGTGGCCACTCAGTTACCTTAACTTAACAAAAAACATGAAAACACACACAAGGCGCCAACAGCACAAAATAATTTAAACACCAAGACATGAAACAAAAAGAACCACCACAGAAGTATCGACTTGGAACGATCAGTAACACAAAGTTACTGGCGGGTTTAAATCGATTTAACATGGCCATAACCTCACCCTCAGCTTCTGCAGTGGTTCATAACATTTAGTTTGTTCTTCGGTCCTCGTGGTGAATCTCTAACTAGTCAATGAATCACCAAGAGCAAACAAATAAATCATGATAAACATCCTGATGAATCAGAAACCAGGACTCACAGATTGAGTAAGCTGTCCGACGATGGAGATCCCTGGGCGCCGAATAACTTACTTACTCCGGAGCAAAAGAAAAACATCAGTTGGACCCCGGTGGGCCAAGCATCAGACAAGAAGCTCCGGCCCCAACCAATTAAAATGAATAGCTTTAAGTCGGGGCCATCATAGAGTCTGACGCCCGACCCACGGGCGTGCAATAAAAGAAGGCAGCATAGTTATCAAATGTGATTGGGTAAAAAGCTAAGCATGCAGACTGTCGCATAACATTCAAGTTATAACCTATACGTCTGTAACGTGTTATGATTTTTCTAAACTGAAAAGAAAAATCATTACTTCCTATAAGTTTCTTAAATTCTGGTTCCGAAAGGCCCTCACTTAAAAGCGTCTTAAACCCAACATTATATTTGGAAATCAATTCATATTGTGTACGATAAAATTTAGAAAGGTTTTTCGAAGTTTTTGATACCGATAGCCCTGTTGGAGAAGTTTAGCCGTTAAACATTTATTTCGAGCGTTGAAGTATGTAACTCTCTTGACCTTGGCCTGTCTGTCGTCCATACACACTTTTGAAAGATCTTCTTCTCAGAAACTGCTTGGCCAATCAAAGTGAAATTTTATGTGGAGCATCCATGGGTAGGGGAGACGAAAGTTTAATCGCGAAATTCAGGTCACATGACCAAGATGGCCGCCACGCCCATATATGGAAAAAACACTAAAAAATCTTCTTCTCCAGAACCAGCAGGCCGATTTTCATAAAACTTGGTATGTATCATTTGAGACTCCAGCGCATCATAGTTTGATCAAATGATGACCCAATGATGACCTTGACCTATTTTACGGCAATTTCAAATTTGGAAACACAGGCTTTTACATGGGAAAAGTGAAAACTATGGATCTTTTGAAAACTGTTGCAGCCTGAAACCTGAACAGTGGTAGATGCAAACAACTAATGGACTAGATGAAGGTATGTGATTAATTTAGGTCAAGGTCATCTCTTGACCTTAGCCAGTCTGTCGTCCATGCACACTTTTCAAAGATCTTCTTCTCTGAAACTGCTTGGCCAATCAAAGTGAAATTTTATGTGGAGCCTTCATGGGTAGGGGGAACGAAAGTTTGATCGCGAAATTCGGGTCACATGACCAAGATTGCCGCAATGCCCAACTATGGTAAAATCCACTAAAAAATCTTCTTCTCCAGAACCGGCAGGCCGATTTTCACGAAACTTGGTATGTAGCATTTAGGACTCCAGCCCATCATAGTTTGTTGAAATGATGACCCTAGGATGACCTTGACCTATTTTACGGCAAGGTCAATTTTGGAAACATAGGCTTTTACATGGAAAAAAGGCAAAAACAATGGATATTTTGGAAACTGTTGCAGCCTGAGACCTGAAAGTTGCTAGATGCAGACAACTAATGGAGTCAGTGAAGGTAAGTAATTAATGGAGACCAAGGTCATTTCATGACCTTGGCCCAAGGTCATTTAAATATCAAAATTAAAATTATGGTTTTCTCAGAAATCACTGGGTTTGGAAACTATTGCAGCCTGAGACCTGAAACTTTGCAGATGCAGACAACTTATGAAGTCAATAAAGGTTTGTGAGTATTCAAGGTCAAGGTAAATTCATGATGACTTAATACTCCAAGATCAGGCTTCAGGTGAGCGTTCTCAGGACCAATGGTCCTCTGGTTCTGATTTCTCAGAATACCCTCACCGCTTATCGGGATATGGATGGCGGATGAAAAGGTACAAGTAGGCAATGATCCGGAAAGTCCCTATTCGTAAGAAAGCTGTCAACAATACAAATGAGCCGCCGCATGGGAAATCCAACAATCTGCATATGCAAAAACAAAGATGCAGATCAGCTTTGCAGTAACTGCGAAGCTGATCAGCACCTTTGTTTTCACTACGTGGATGGTGCAATTCCTCTTCTACTTGAATCCAAAATTTCAAGCTTCTAGCCTGCTTCTGTGATTGTACAGCCCAGTTTGTGTTGGACCTGGTGGGAACCAAAAGGTACAAGTAGGCAAAGATCAGGAAAAGGCGCAATCCGAAAAAGACTCCCACTCCAAAAACCGAGGTGGGAAAAAACCAAACTAACAATCAGGTACTTATACCATGAAACATATCGTAAGCCGAATGAGCAGCTATTTTCCCAATAGGTGGCCACTCAGTTACCTTAACTTAACTAAAAATATGAAAACATACATAAGGCGCCAACAGCACAAAAAATTTTAAACACCAAGACATAAAACAAAAAGAACCACTACAGAAGTATCGACTTGGAACGATCAGTAACACAAAGTTACTGGCGGGCTTAAACCGGTTTTACAGGTACCTAACCTCACCCTCAGCTTCTGCAGTGGTCCACAACATTTAGTTAGTTCTTCGGTCCTCATGGTGAATCTCTAACTAGTCAATGAATCATCAAGAACAAACAAATAAATCATGATAAACATCCTGATGAATCAAAAACCAGGACTCACAGATTGAGTAAGCTGCCCGACGATGGAGATCCCTGGGCGCCGAATAACCTACTAACTCCGGAGCAAAAGAAAAACACCAGTTGGACCCCGGTGGGCCAAGCAACAGACAAGAAGCTCCGGCCCCAACCAACTAAAATGAATAGCTTTAAGTCGGGGCCATCATAGAGTCTGACGCCCGACCCACCGGCGTGCAATTAAAGAAGGCAGCATAGTTATCAACCATGATTGGGTTAAAAACTAAGCAAAATTGTTGATTTTCTCACACACAGGCTCAAATAATATTACCTGTTGTTGTCGATGTTGTTGTTGAAGTGGTCGAGGTGCTAGTCGATGTGGAGGTGGGTGCTGAAAGAAAATGATAAATGGACGTTCCAGCTGACGACATATTCAAATTGTGGTCTGTAAAAAGGTGCAAGGTGGCAAAGATCAAGAAAGCATCACACAAACGTCCAATGCGAAGACATTTGCTGCAACATGGAGCCAAAGAGAATAACTGTTATTTTGAAACTTTCAACATGGTAGTCGATACAAAGACTAGTATAATCAAACTAGGACCAAACATATTAAAAGTGGGTTAGAAAATGAATCTTAACCGATAATGATTTTCTGATTTCTCAGAATACCCTCGCTGCTTATTGGGATATGGATGACGGATGAAAAGGTACAAGTAGGCAATTATCAGGAAAGTCCTTTTTCGTAAGAAGGTACAAGTAGGCAAAGATCAGGAAAAGGCGCAATCAGAAAAGGATTCCCACTCCAAAAACCGAGGCGGGAAAAAAACCAAACCAACAATCAGGTACTTATACCATAAAAACATTTCGTAAGCCGAATGAGCAGCTATTTTCCCAATAGGTGGCCACTCAGTTACCTTAACTTAACTAAAAATATGAAAACATACATAAGGCGCCAACAGCACAAAAATATTTTAAACACCAAGACATAAAACAAAAAGAACCACCACAGAAGTATCGACTTGGAACGATCAGTAACACAAAGTTACTGGCGGGTTTAAATCGATTTTACATGGCCATAACCTCACCCTCAGCTTCTGCAGTGGTTCATAACATTTAGTTAGTACTTCGGTCCTCGTGGTGAATCTCTAACTAGTCAATGAATCATCAAGAACAAACAAATAAATCATGATAAACATCCTGATGAATCAAAAACCAGGACTCACAGATTCAGTAAGCTGCCCGACGATGGAGATCCCTGGGCGCCGAATAACTTACTAACTCCGGAGCAAAAGAAAAAAACATCAGTTGGACCCCGGTGGGCCAAGCAACAGACAGGAAGCTCCGGCCCCAACCAACTAAAAAGAATAGCTTTAAGTCGGGGCCATCATAGAGTCTGACGCCCGACCCACCTGCGTGCAATTAAAGAAGGCAGCATAGTTATCAACCGTGATTGGGTAAAAAACTAAGCATGCAGACTGTCGCATAACATTCAAGTTATAACCTGTACGTTTGTAACGTGTTATGATTTTTTTAAACTGAAAAGAAAAATCATTACTTCCTATAAGTTTCTTAAATTTGTAAACCAAGTCACCATAAAATTCTGGTTCCGAAAGGCCCTCACTTAAAAGCGTCTTTAACCCAACATTATATTTGGAAATCAATTCATAGTGTCTACGATAAAATTTAAAAAAGGCTTTTCGAAGTTTATGATACCGATAGCCCTGTTGGAGAAGTTTGGCCGTTAAACATTTATTTCGAGCGTTGAAGTCTGTAACATGATTGCAGACTCTAGCAAACCTAATAAGTTGCGAAATGTATACACCATAAGAAGCACGAGAAAGCTGTCAAGAATATAAACATTATTACCTGTTGTTGTCGGTGTTGTCGTTGTAGTGGTCGAGGTACTGGTCGATGTGGATGCTGAAAGCAAAATGATAAATGGACGTTCAGCTGACGACACATTCAACTTACGATATGTAACTTACGATATGTAAGCATCTACTTGCAACCGACAGTTTAGAGCCAGAATTGGCCTAGTCAACCATCAAAGAACTCACCAACACACATCAGCACTATTCAAGAAATAATGATGGTCTTTCTCATTAGTGAGAGACGAACTATCAAGCATCATCATACAAACGTTTTAGGCGAGAACATTTTCTGCAAGAGGCAGAGTAAATATAGCCCCACGCAACAGACGGCAAAATTAACGGCAAACATCTAGTCAATCTAGTCTTTACCGAAACAGAAATAGACTGGTTTAAATCAAGATTTATGCTGTGGACTTACTATCTACGGCTTCGAGTGTGCATGTTCCGACAGGGGAACTCTCTGGTGACGTATTGACGACCGAGCTCATGGTAATAACAAACGTGCTCTTCTCAATCTGAGCCTTGTTAGTCACCGTGTACGACGTACCATCTGTTACCCGTGACAGCACGACCACTTGCCTTGACTGAAAAACAATCAGGATAAACACCGAAATAAGGTACATTATGAAAGGCGATAATACAACGCGATGTTTCCTAATAATAATAATAATAATAATAATAATAATAATAATTCGTACATTTTGGGAGGAGAACGTGTTTAGCCAATCTTACATACGGTCCTCCAGTGAATACAGAAACCATTATCGGGCTTATTTACCATTTTCTATCACTTGACCTAACGGGACCTTAAGTTACGATGAAAGGGTCAAGAGTCGACACGCAAATGACATCCGATGTCGTTGACTAACTTTAAATGTGAGCACAGTTGAAAAAAATAAGTTCAGATTGTAAATTAATTTAAAATAGTCTCCTGATCTTGAGACGCCATGCGTGAAATTAGAATCGTTTTATACATGTAAGTAGCAAACAAGAAGCCAATTCTTACGCTGAATTTGGTTGTCGGTCTGTCAAATTGTATGGTAAAAGTAGCGTTTCTTGCAGGAATCACTGGCTCCATGACTTCAAACTCGCATTTCGACTTGAGATTGTATTCAGTGCCCGACTTGCCGATAGCTTTTATCTGTGTGATCAACATGGGAACTGTCGAGCAGTGGATCACCACTGCTAGATGACACAGGGCGAGGATCCCTCTGAAAATGTTGACGATGGACAGGTAAAATATGATCTAGTCTACCAGAGGATCAATGGTCCTATAAACGCTCACCTGAGATCTGGGATATGCGACCTAAGCTGATCTTGCCATAAAATAGGCCAAGGTCATCCCGGGGTCATGATTTATAAACAGTTTCTAGAGCTCCATTCACTGATGTTTCAGGCAAAGTTTCAAAATCATAGGTATCCCGGTTCTGAAGAATAAGGTTTTTGCTATTTATAGCCATGGTGGCCATCTTGGTCACCTGACCTAAACCATTTATATTAACTTTCATTCCCCTTTCCTAACGATGCCCCTAACGTGTGGCGGCCCTAAAAAGTCTCCCCGTACATCATCCATAGTGCAGATTATATTTTTCTTTTGATCCTTTGGGATCAGTGAATATATATGAAGTATTTCAAATTTTTATATGTTAAGAATCGTCTTCTTAACATTATTTTGATTATTTGGCCCCTTTGGGAATTTGAGTCTTTGATTTAGACTACACAGATGTAAATTCTTGAAATTTCAGCAAAATGTCTGGCTTTCGCTGCCAGTTTTATAAAGAGTCACTGATGAAGGTTCATTACCCGAAATTGTACAATATGGCCCATCTTCTAGCTTTGTATTTTTACTGCTTCCATAGGATCTAACAATTATTTTTATTTGCTATTACTGTAGCTGGTGTTGTGCCGTGTGGCGGCCCTAAAATGTCTCCCCGTACATCATCCATAGTGCAGATTATATTTTTCTTTTGATCCTTTGGGATCAGTGAATATATATGAAGTATTTCAAATTTTTATATGTTAAGAATCGTCTTCTTAACATTATTTTGATTAGTTGGCCCCTTTGGGAATTGGAGTCTTTGATTTAGACTACGCAGATGTAAATTCTTGAAATTGCAGCAAAATGTCTGGCTTTCGCTGCCAGTTTTATAAAGAGTCACTGATGAAGGTTCATTACCCGAAATTGTACAATATGGCCCATCTTCTAGCTTTGTATTTTTACTGCTTCCAAAGGATCTAACAATTATTTTTATTTGCTATTACTGCAGCTGGTGTTGTGCCGTGTGGCGGCCCTAAAAAGTCTCCCCGTACATCATCCATTGTGCAGATTATATTTTTCTTTTGATCCTTTGGGATCAGTGAATATATATGAAGTATTTCAAATTTTTATATGTTAAGAATCGTCTTCTTAACATTATTTTGATTATTTGGCCCCTTTGGGAATTTGAGTCTTTGATTTAGACTACACAGATGTAAATTCTTGAAATTGCAGCAAAATGTCTGGCTTTCGCTGCCAGTTTTATAAAGAGTCACTGATGAAGGTTCATTACCCGAAATTGTACAATATGGCCCATCTTCTAGCTTTGTATTTTTACTGCTTCCATAGGATCTAACAATTATTTTTATTTGCTATTACTGCAGCTGGTGTTGTGCCGTGTGGCGGCCCTAAAAAGTCTCCCCGTACATCATCCATAGTGCAGATTATATTTTTCTTTTGATCCTTTGGGATCAGTGAATATATATGAAGTATTTCAAATTTTTATATGTTAAGAATCGTCTTCTTAACATTATTTTGATTATTTGGCCCCTTTGGGAATTTGAGTCTTTGATTTGGACTACACAGATGTAAATTCTTGAAATTGCAGCAAAATGTCTGGCTTTCGCTGCCAGTTTTATAAAGAGTCACTGATGAAGGTTCATTACCCGAAATTGTACAATATGGCCCATCTTCTAGCTTTGTATTTTTACTGCTTCCAAAGGATCTAACAATTATTTTTATCCACATAAAGTTTAGCTTTGGCTGGCCAAGCGGTTTCAAAGAAGAAGATGTTTGAATATTATGGGCATATCCATGTATATAGGGACAGGGGCAAACACTCCCTGAGGACATTGTTTTCATAAACATAAATCTTCTGCCCATTTGCATACTCCCAGCAAGTCCCCCCATTTAATCACATTTTACTATTTTTTTCCCATTCAAATGCAACCTATGTTGGCCTTGCCATAAGAAGGTTTAAGTAGGGAACGATCAGGAAAAGGCTCAACCAGAAAAAGATTCCCACTCCAAAAACCGAGGCGGGAAAAACCAAACTAACAATAAGGTACTTCTACTATAAAAACATTTTGTAAGCCGAATGAGCAGCTATTTTCACAATAACTGGCCACTCAGTTACCTAAACTTAACTAATGATATCATAACATACATAAGGCGCCAACAGCACAAAAATTTACGCAGCACAAAAAATTTAAACACAAAGACATAAAACAGTTACACCCACCACAGAAGTATCGCATTGAAACGATCAGTAATATATAATTACTGGCGGGCTTAAACCGGTTTTACAGGATCCTAACCTCACCCTCAGCTTCTGCAGTGGTCCATAACATTTAGATAGTTGTTCGGTCCTCGTAGTGAATCTCTAACTAGTCAATGAATCATCATGGACAAACAAATAAATCATGATAAATTCCATGATGAATCAAAAACGAGGACTCACAGATTGAGTAAGCTGCCCGACGATGGAGATCCCTGGGCGCCCAATAACTTACTAACTCCGGAGCAAAAGAAAAACACCAGTTGAACCCCGGTGGGCCAAGCAACAGACAAGAAGCTTCGGCCCCAACCAACTAAAATTAATAGCTTTATGTCGGGGCCATCATAGCTTCTGACGCCCGACCCACCGGCGTGCAATTAAAGAAGGCAGCATAGTTATCAACCGTGATCGGGTTAAAAACTAAGCATGCAGTCTGTCGCAAAACATTTAAGTTATATCCTATGCGTATGTAACGCGCAATGATTTTTCTGAATTGAAAAGAAATATCATCCCTTCCTAAAAGTTTCTTAAATTTGTAAACCAAGTCACTATAAAGTCACTCCGAAAGGCCCTCGCGTAAAAGGGTCTTTAGCCCAACAATAAATTTGGAAATCAGTTCATAGTGTCTGGGATAAAATTTAGAAAAGTTTTTTCGAAGTTTATGATACCGATAGCCCTGCTGAAGAAGTTTGGCTGTTAAACATTTATTTTGTGCATTGAAGTCCGCAACATGATTGCAGACTCTAGCAAACCTAATACGAGGGTGGGTCAGAAAGTTCTGCCATAGGTGTTATAACTTTGTTAATAGACATGATAGGTTGCTGTATTATACCTTGATTGAAAGGGCTACATTTCTCCTTTATAATGATGCCAAACCAATGCACGAAAGAAATAAATACTTCGAAATAGACGCCTTGAAAGACACCTGGGATAAAATCAATGGCACTTTTTCTTGAATTGGTAAATATTATTTAAAGAAAAAGACTTCGAAAAAATATTATCCATGCAATATATTTTTCAAACATAGATGAATATATCCTGCAGAAATCAAAATTATTCAATTGAATTTAATTGAGTTATTGCAAAGTGAAATATTGAAATTGGCTTGTTGTACACACATTAAAATTACAGTTTAAATTCAAAGGGTATTTTTTACATCTACACGTAGACCAGGGACCTTAAAATGCATTTAACCAATTTATTGTTTCATCCTAGTGGGCCCTGTAGTAAACTCATAAAAAAGCAAGCAAATATAATGGTTCAGCGGTGCCACAAATGCTATAGGGGTACGTATTTCAATGACGTCATATATATCGCTTTAATATAAAGTCAGCATAGCATGGATAACGGTAATTTTTGTCACATTGCTTTTCTGAATATACTATTATTTATCACTGTAAAGTTGGAGAAAATTTGATCAGTAGTTCTGAAGATATGACGCATGAAACGCACACAATAATATTCACAAATTCTAGAAAACGTGCCATTGGTTTTACCCCAGGTGTCTTTCAATGCATCTATTTCTAAGTATTTATTTTTTTCGGACATTATTTTGGCATCATTATAAAGGAGAAACGTAGCCCTTTCAATCAAGGTATAATACAGCAATATATCATGTCTATTAACAAAGTTATAACACCTATGACAGAACTTTCTGACCCACCCTCGTACATGTAAGTTGCGAAATGTATACGCCATAAGAAGCACGGCGAGGAACGTCACCATCCAAAAACGGAATGTTTGCTATATCAAAATCAAAGTCATCGAGTTTATCATTAATTTTAGATGAAACGAATACATTTGCAATAGAAAGATGTAAGTCTAAAAATGGGGCTTCGGTATCTGTATTGTTTGCTTTATTCAACTGTAGTTCGGGGCGGGCGTAAATTTGTTTGACCATGCCTTCAAAATAAGGAGCACGGCGAGGAACGTCACCATCCAAAAACGGAATGTTTGCTATATCAAAATCAAAGTCATCGAGTTTATCATTAATTTTAGATGAAACGAATACATTTGCAATAGAAAGATGTAAGTCTAAAAATGGGGCTTCGGTATCTGTATTGTTTGCTTTATTCAACTGTAGTTCGGGGCGGGGGTAAATTTGTTTGACCATGCCTTCAAAATAAGGATTGTCAATGTTCAAAAGGTCATCGAGGTACCTAGAAGTCGAATTAAAAGCCTCGATAACATCAGCTTGATTGTCATGGTTAAGAGAATCCATGAAGTCTCTTTCGTAGCAGCACAAAAATAGATCAGCTATGAGAGGGGTCATGATTTATATAAACTTTGTAGAGCTCTTCTCCCTGATGCTTCATGCCAAGTTTCAAAATCATAGGCCTTCTGGTTCTGGAGAAGAATATTTTAAAATGTTTGTTTTTTTTTCTATTTATAACCATGGTGGCCATCCTGGTCACGTGACCTTGGCCATTCATATATACTTTCATTTTCCCTCCCTTAGAATGCTCCACACGAAGTTTGACTTTGACTGGCCAAGCGGTATCAGAGAAGAAGATCTTTGAATAGTATGGTAATATACATGTATATTGCCCTGGGGCAGGGGCAGACCTGCCCCTGGGGTACATCTATTTTCAGAATAATAAATATTCAGTCCATTTGCCAATTTCCATGAAGTGTTTCCCTTCAAATGACATTCAAATCCCCATTCAAATGCATGACCGCCCTATGTTGACCTTGCCATGATAGTTCATGGTCATCCCAGGGCCATGATTTATATTAACTTTGTAGAGATCCCCCCCCCCTGATGCTTCCAGCCAGGTTTCAAAATTGTAGGCCTTCTGGTTCTGGAGAAGAAGATTTTTAAAGGTTTTTGCTATTTACAGCCATGGCGGCCATCTTGGTCATGTGACCTTGTCTATTTATATAGACTTTTATTCCCCAATCCCAAGGATACTACATATAAAATTTGGTTTTGATTGGTCGAGCAGTTACTGAGATAATTAAGTTTTACATATAATTTGTAAATGACCTTTGGCCAAGGTCAAGGCATGACCTTGACCTTTAATACTCACAACACCTTATTAGCTTAACATGTTGTCTGTATCTACCAACTTTCAGGTCACAGGCTACAAAACTTCCTGAAAAATTCAATGTTTTCACTTTTTTTCATATGTTACCAAAATTGACCTTGCCGTAAAACTGGTCAAGATCAAGCCAAGATTATGATTTATATAAACTATAATGGGCCAGAGTCCCCGATGCTACACACCAAGTTTAGTTGAAATCGGTCCACCGGTTCCAAAGAAGAAGTTTTTTTTAAGTTTTTGACCATATATGGGCATGACGGCCAGCTTGGTCATGTGACCTGGGCCATTTATATAAACTTTCGTTCCCCCTTCATAAGGATGATCCGCATGAAGTTTGGCTTTGATTGGCCAAGCGGTTTCAGAGAAGAAGTTTTTTGATATTGTGGACAGACGGACGGACGGACGACGGACGGGCGGACGACGGAGCATGACCGTCCTATAACCTCACCGTGTGAGCCTTCGGCTCAGGTGAGTTACAATACGAACGCATTTAATGTTGATTAAAAGATCCCGACAGGCCTCACCAAATTTCTGTTCTTGAACAGCCTGATTAAAGCTGTCCATGTAAATATTCACTTGAAAATATTTTATTCTCGTAGTTACCAAGTATAAAGATGGGTAACAGGGACAGCTAACCACTTAACTTTTCACTTTAATAAACTTCAGATCCTAGCGAATTGGTTAGTTTATTATTATCCATTTTACATGCTTATGTTGCCAAGGAAAGTAAATGAAAAAAGAAAAAAAAAACTTTGATGTTTCTGAAGGGTTACCTACCCTAACAGCACGCTCATTATTCCCATGTATGTTCTTTTCCTATTAATCAAATACGATTTATAATTTAAAGTATAATTTAAGCTTCAAAGTAAGTCTAAATCTATGGTTTCGAAAGTTTTGAAAAGTAGTGTTTATTCCTCTGCCATCAACAACAATTTGCTGTACCCCTCCAGCAAATGTTAAAAAAGTCATTTTATATAAAAAACTGATTTATGTGCAGATAAATTGAGTTGACGTAAATTTAATTGCTACTTTGTTATCAATAAAATATAATATAAAAATGTACTTTGTCAGCTGTCTTTAACAGTTCGTTTAATTATTAGTACATGTACTGAGAAAAAGTTTCTTCCCATTAATTATTTCCATTTACAAATTAAAGTCAACGTCAAAGTCAAAATTTATTTTAAGTCGGGTAGTTTAACATATAACATTATGCTTAGGCGACCGAAGTTGACCTTGCCGTAAAATATGTCAAGCCTTCATACCAGGGTCATGATTTATATAAACTTTGTAGCGCTCCATTCCCTGATTCTTCATGCCAAGTTTCAAAATTATAGGCTTTCTGGTTCTGGAGAAGAAGATTTTTAAAGGTTTTTGCTATTTATATCCATGGCAGCCATGTTGGTCATGTGACCTTGACCATTTATATAAACGTTCATTCCCCCTTCACCTGAAGTTTGGCTTTAATTGGCCAAGCGGTTTCAGAGATGTTTGAATATTATGGTCATATACATGTATATAGCCCCGGGTAAGGGACAGACAACCCCCCTGGGGACAAATTGTCTTTATAAACATAAATCTTCTGTCCATTTGCATACTACCAGCAAGGTTACCCCCATTTAATTATATTTTATATTGACCTTTCTAATGTAAAGGTCCAGGTCATTACCAAAATTTATTATCACAACACTTATATTACTCATTGGAATGAAAATGTCCTTCATCTAGATTCAATTAACACCGTTATGCATGTACACTATATTGTTGAATCTTTGACCTTTGACCTTGACCTTAATTATGTTTTCAAAATACGAGTAATGGCAATCCCCCATTTTTGAATCAACTCGTCGAGTTGAACATTTTGGTATATAGAAACCCTGATTAACGAACCAAAACTACGGGAGTACACACGAGACTCTACTATAAGCTTAATTTGAAGCATTTTAGCAAATCGAGTACAGAAGAACTAACTAAATGTTATGAGCCACTGCAGAAGCTGAGGGTGAGGTTATGGCCATGTAAAATCGGTTTAAGCCCGCCAGTAATTTTGTGTTACTGATCGTTCCAAGGCGATACTTCTGTGGTGGTTCTTTTTGTTTTATGTCTTGGTGTTTATTTTTTTGTGCTGTTGGCGCCTTATGTATGTTTTCATATTGTAGGTAAGTTAAGGTAACTGAGTGGCCACCTATTGGGAAAATAGCTGCTCATTCGGCTTCCGACATGTTTTCATGGTATAAGTACCTGCTTGTTAATTTAGTTTTTCCCACCTCGGTTTTTGGAGTGGGAATCTTTTTCTGATTGCGCCTTTTCCTGATCTTTGCCTACTTGTAACTTTTTCTACCAGAAAAATGTAAAATAAGATAAAATAAAAAAAAATTCTTGGCAACAGATCGTTGATGTTAGAGGCCCAGTGTACTTTTTCTCAAGACTTTAAGGACAGCTGAAAAGGAATAATTTAATATCATTTTATTGATAAAGTAACTATTTCAATTTACGTCAACCAATTTTATCTCTACATAAATCAGTTTTCATATAAAATGACCTTTTTACGTTTGCTGGAGGGGTACAGCACATTGTTGTTGGTGGTGTAGAAATAAACATTACTTTTCGAAACTTTCGAAACCACAGACCAAGTCTTACTTTGAAGCTTAGATTATATTTTAAATTTTAAATTATAAGTATAATAGGAAAAGGCAATACTTAGGAATAATGCACGTGCGGTTAGGGTAGGTTATCTTTCAGAAACAAAAAAAAATGCTCTTTTGTTTTCTTTTCATAAATTCATTTTTCTTGGGAGTACGCTCATCTACAAAAAGATAAAAGTATGAATCTGCTATAAAAGTAAATGGCTGAAAACTCACGTTTATTAAAGAAAAATTTGATAATGATCTGTCCCTGCTACAATATATCATTCTTGGTCATTATTTTCAAAAGTTTCGGTTTTGAATTAATTTTACAAGGCATTGACAGCCAGAAGAATATGCAACATGTTCAAATGTGTTGGTCAGCTGGTCAACATTTTTGCGTTCGTATTTTCGACGATATATCGTTTTACCTGTCAATCATGACCTTTTCAGATTGGTTCTAGCCCTGTGTCATCTAGCGGTGGTGATCCACTGCTCGACAGTTCCTATGTTGATCACACAGATCAAAGCTAGCGGCAAGTCGGGCACTGAATACAAACTCAAGTCGAAGTGTGAGTTTGAAGACATGGAACCAGTGATTCCAGCGAGGAACGCTACTTTTACCATACAATTTGACAGACCGACAACCAAATTCAGCGTAAGAATTGGCTTCTTGTTTGTTACTTATCAAACAATTCTCATTTCACGCATGTCGTCACGAGATCAATAGACTATTTTAAATATTTTAAGTTACGAGCGTATTTTACAATCTGAACTTAATTTTTCAGCTGTGCCCAAATTAAGTCTCCAACATCGGATTTCGTTTGCTGGCGACTCTTGACCCTTTCACCGTAGCTTTAGGTCTCGTTGGCTCAATTGATAGAAAATGATAAAAAAAAGCCCGATAATGGTATCTGTATTCACTGGAGGACCGTATGTAAGACTGGCATTCGTGCTAAATACATTACCCGCCTAAAATATACAAACTATTATTATTATTATTATTATTATTATTATTATTATTATTACATAATATAAGGATACATCGCGTTGTAGCGTCGCCTTTCATTGTGTACCTTATTTCGATGTTAAATCAGGATTTGTTTATTTTTCAGTCCAAACAACTAGTGGTTCTGTCAACAGACGGTACAACGTACACGGTGACTAACAAGGCTCAGATTAAGAAGAGCAAGTTTGTTATTATCATGAACTCGGTCTTCAACACACCACCAGAGTGTTTCCCTGACGCGACATGCACACTCGGCACCGTCGATAGTAAGTGTATGCTTGTTTAATAAAAGAACATAAATGTTCCCTTGATTAAAGACTGAAAACTACTCATTCTGGCACTGCTTGCTTACAATTTCCCACCTCAGTATTTGGAGTGTAAATTTCTTTCTGATTTGGCAACATGGAGCCAAAGGGAATTACTGTTAAATTTGCAACTTACGAAAGTTAGTTAAACTTATTTGCAACTTCTCTTGGTATACCGGAACACCATCTGAAGTCCTCCTCGGAGGTTAAGATGTAAAGGAAGATAGAAGATAGATAGATAGATAGCAACTTTCAAGAGGGTAGACAAACAAAGACTAGTATTATCCAAATGGGATGGGGCCAAATATATTAAAATGTTGGTTAGAAAATGGATTTAAAAAGGTACAAGTAGGCAAAGATCAGGAAAAGGCGCAATCAGAAAAAGATTCCCACTCCAAAAACCGAGGTGGGAAAAAAACAAACTAACAATCAGGTACTTATACCATGAAAACATTTCGTAAGCCGAATGAGCAACTATTTTCCCAATAGGTGGCCACTCAAGTTACCTTAACTTAACTAAAAATATGAAAACATACATAAGGCGCCAACAGCACAAAAATATTATTTTAAAAACCAAGACATAAAACAAAAAGAACCACCACAGAAGTATCGACTTGGAACGATCAGTAACACAAAGTTACCGGCGGGTTTAAATCCGATTTTCTGATTTCTCAGAATATCCACGCTGATCTCAAAGGACCCAAAGGAAAATATAATTTGCACTATGGGTGGTGTACGGGAAGACTTTAGGGCCGCCACACGACACAACACAAGCTGCAGTAATAGCAAATGAAAATCAAAACTGAGATCCTTTAAGAGCAGTGAATATATTGAGAATGGGCAGGGTCATACCGCGCTTTCGGCTACTCAAGCCCATCAGTGAACTTTTAGATTTGCCAACATTGAGCCAAAGGGAATAACTATATATTTGCAACTTTCAAGAAGGTAGTCAGTGATGTGCACTCACCACTATGTTAATAATATCTTTTTTAAAAAAGGTTCCGTTTTGGGGGAGTGTGAGTCATGAGTTGAATGTCTTCCGTTACGTCTATTACAAAAACAGAAAGTTTAATAAAATTGGGTTTAGTTGATATACCTTACCCTGTCATGTTATTCTGACGTTTACTTTTCAGCATCAACATCCAGCACCTCAACCACAACAATGGCCACACCCACCACTACAGGTAATGCTTCACAATCGGATACAGAAGGGGCTAAGTTTTCCTTAGGATTTTGAGATGTTTGACTTTAAGGAAGTACATTCATCCGAATTTTAAGACAAATGGATGGGTTACAGACGTTTGAAGGGAATCTTATAAAATAGATATATAGTTTTCCTCTTCAGCCACAATCTGAATATTTGTGAGTACGTACGCCACTTATGTTGCTGTAAAACGTTTTGTATTTGATATTTGATCTGAAAACCCAAGGCAGATGCAATGTGTTAAATCACTGCTCATTTTTTCTGCTGCCTTACAGACTCCCCTGTCGGAGATATAGAGTATATTGAGAATGGTGATATGGAGCTGGGCTTCACGGATAACTGGTACTGTCATACCAACTGTATCCTGGACTATAGTAACGACAGCTACACTGGGGCGCGCAGTGCTAGAGTCACTGGCAGGTACATCGATTTCTACCCTTAAGAGAAAAACAATATCATGTAGGAATAAAGCACACGAAACACTTACCGCAGACATACAGTATCAGGAATAAACTATTGTAAATAACTATTATCTGTTGTACATGTTTGAGCAACCTCGTGGGAAAACCAACAATGTGGTTTCCGAACAGGTTTGACACAAACCGGCCTGTACAGCTACAGAAGCAGGCTAGAAGCTTGAAATTTTGGAGTTAAGTAGAGGAGGAATTGTACTATCCGAGAAGCGAAAACAAAGGCGCTGATCAGCTTCGCGGTTACCGCGAAGCTGATCTGCGACTTTGTTTTCGCCTATGCAGATTGTTGGTTTTCCCATGGGGCGGCTCATTTCTCTGTTACAGGAATGCATTATGGAAAGGGTTATCCCAGAATGTCAACCTCACTGCTGGTGTACGGTATAGCATGTCTGGCTATGTCAAACTGCTGAATACTGAGAATGGCGCACTGTACCACTCCATAGATATTGTTCTACAAAGCGCTGACGATCAGGGTAATATTACTCATTTAGCTAATAAATAGGTATTTCTGGTGAATGGTTGTCTTTAGTTGTCTGTCTCTGGTTCGGTCGCCATTTTCATTCACACGTATATATTATATTTTCCAAACTACAATCTAGACATTTCTTCTATCAATAGTTAAGTCCATTAAAAGTTTTATGTCAATTTCTATGTAAATTAGTAATGGTAAGACCTTACCCATATTAATTTAGATGCGTTCTGTATTAGTTTCCTGTTTAGTCTGGTTGAAATAATTTTGCTTGAATATCTACTGGTTTTCTCATTTTTTCACTTTAAATTTATATCAGCTGTCTCAATGATAATATTTTCTTCTACCCAGGGGACAAGTTATTCCATAAGTTTGGTACCAATATCGTTGAGCCTGGTGTATGGACAGAGTTCCAAGGAATCTTGGTGCCACCAGAGGGTAAGATAAGTAGAAAGTAACAACGAATATGATCGCAAGTGCTTTGTCAAAGAAAGTGTCATTCACTATGTCGTGCTGAAAGATATCCATTTATCAATGTACATGTTTCTCGCAGAAAAAAGTCATTACTTCAAAGGTTTTGCAATCTTCTGCGCAGCATGGGATGGATACTTACAAAAATTGCGAACTTAAATCCTAAAACAATCAGGACGAGGCAAGGATAGATCATTTTCATGAGTAGCTCTCACAATTATGTATTTAAGGTTATACAAGTTTCCGAATCTACGTACAAGTAGGCGGCCTCGCGGATTACGTGGCAGACACTTTCAGTATTCGTGAGCTGCTAGATATTGTTGATTGGAGACCTAAAGCTGAGGCGAGGATAGACAGACTGAGGAAAGCAGATTTCAGCGTTAGGTAGGCTACTTAAAATTGAAGGTTTGGTTGAATTTATTGATTGTACCAATATTATGGGTCAAAGATAGTAGAGCAAGTTGAAATTCAGGTTCTTGGAATAAAAAAGTAAGAATAGAGAGGCAAGGAATCAATGTAATTAAATTTACATCACAAGAAAATACGAAAATACATTACATTATTTTATAATAACACGCACGAGGAGCAAGATGACTAGCACTTCCCCAGCAAGATAGCCATCTCAGCCAAACACCAAACCACAATTTGTTTTCTTTTCTGACTCAAAAGCTTCACGCTGATATATATATACGTGTATGTACACTGTATTTATTTAAATACAATGGATTGCACATGTTTTATATCTTAAAAGTGCCATTTTAGTTTTAAGGCCTGGCATTAAGTTAAAAGGCTAAAAGTGCTATTTTAGTTTTAAGGCCTGGCAAGTTAAAAGGCTGCGACATAATGTCTCTGTTTAATTTTTTTTAAAATATTTACTTGCAATTGTTATATGTCCTTTTACAGCGTTTCGAGTACAAATGCTTTACCTGAAAATCTTACAATGGAGGTATGTAATAGATATCCCGCGGACAGAATAATTAAAGAATCTAATAAATCAGAGTTGAATCATAAACTTATTTATTGAACACTAATTTAACGAAACATTAGAATGTCATAATCTTTATTTAAAGTCGCTTCCATATATCAAGAATCATCATAAGCTCTGTAGAGCTTTTATTGCGACTAGATGTAACTACGAACATATGATAGATATTTATTTATTGAGCTGTGAAAATATGACTTGCTTAAGGCCACAACAAACTACGCCCCTGACGAGGATCGAACCAGGGACCCCCTCAGCAAAGTCTGATATGCCACCAACTGTGTCAGTCCAAATATAATGAAACAGTGGTATATATTTTAATTTGGTGTACTTTTGAACAATTTTATTGAAAGTTTGATAATTTCTGGAAATTCTATGCTGTCCTCATCTACTTGGAATTTTACTTTTCTTTCGTTGTCTAGAAATAGACTTATTTCTGTTCATTGTAGCGAAAATATGAAAAGAATGAGCACATGCCCTATACCAGCATACTGTGAACGACGGAGACCTAAACCAACCTTGCATTTAGTATATTTATTTTGCTGCAGGTATATCAGAACCGTCACACCTTTGGCTTTGGAAGTGCAGTTGGGGCGTCACAAATTGTTGATGATACGGACCCCTCTCTACTGAAATATCAAGACTTTTTCTATGACAACTTTGAGTGGGCTGTCCTTGAAAACGCATTGAAATGGAAGCTCATGGAAAAAACACCGGTAATATGTTGTAATTTGTTGTAATTTATAATCTCCCAGTCAAATTAAATACATTCGTTTTGCATTACGCCACCCAAAGGAGTTTCACTGACTCTTGGTTTACAAGGCGTCTTTCTCTGAAACACACACTTGTTATTTTGTAGAAAGTTTGATTGCTCATATCTAAAACATATTAAATGTAACGCAAAAATGCTTAAGATAGCATATATTAGATAATATTTACATTTTTCTAAAACCTCCTTAGATGAACCATTAGATGTTCATCTGTATTCACACTTCCATGAACAACATTGTGTCACGCGACGTGACGTAATCCAAACTTGACGTAAAAAAACATGAATCTCGCCAATCTGATTGGACGTTGTAAACGTCGACGCCGTTCCGCTGTTTGAACACATACTGTGTGTAGATTCTCTGTTTGCTGGTAAATGTGACCGCCTTGGTGATTTTTCAACAAGCGATAGAGAGAAAGGAATGTAAATATAAGCAATGAGTTTAATTTTGCTGTTGTTCATGGAGCTATGAACCCTAGTGGGTCGCTAGCAAAGCTTACATGAACCCCTTCGGGGTTCATTCACTTTGCACGCGACCCACTGCGGTTCATAGCTCCATGAACACCAGAAAAATGAAATTCATTTCTTAAAACAATGCACACATATCTAAAGTCTACTTATATATTCATAATGCATGATAAAAATGTACAAGAAGGCAATGATCAGGAAATGGCGCAATCAGAAAGAAATACCCACTCCAAAAACCGAGGGTGGGAAAAAAACTAAATTGACAATTAGGTACTTATACAAAGAAAACATATCGTAAGTCGAGTGAGCAGCTATTTCCCAATAGGCAGCCACTCAATTACTCGAACTTAACTAAAATTATGAAAACGTACATATGGTTCAAACAGCACAATAAAGAATTTCTGTACAGACCGAGTTTGGCGTGACTTGGTGAAACGTCAACTGTTATAGTTTCGATGCAATATTCTTTATTTTCTTCAACAGGGAGTTATTGACTATGCCAGACCGCTGAATGCTATAAACGCCTTACGAAGCAGAGGGTATGTAAGCCAAGACTTAGGACAGACTAGGGGGTGTGAACTAATGAGTTCAGAAATGGCAAATGTGATAAAGAATAAAAGAATGAATCTAGTTTTGCCAGAATAGAATCATTTATAATTTAGAGAGACATTATCGATGAATAAAATTCGTGATTAAGCAACAAAATCTATGTAAAAATGTATTATGTGTTTGTTTTTCACTTGTCATTTAAAAAGTTCCAGTGTATTAAAACACACACGTATTCTCCTGTATTATATTGATGTTTTGTTAATGTGTATAATGTTTTACTAGTGGTTTGGGAAGTATTTTATATGTTTGTTTTGTGTTTTTAAGAATAGCAGTAAGAGGCCACAATGTTTTCTGGGGAAATATTTGATATGTTTGTGTTGTGTTCTTCAGAATACCAGTAAGAGGGCACAATGTTTTCTGGGGTGTACAGAAAAACGTACCACCTTGGATCGTAGATTACAACCGAACTGAAATCTTGGATGCCATGGAAACGAGAATAAATGGTGTTGTTGGTACCACTAATGGGCTGTAAGTACACACATGAGTGTTCTTTATGTAATAGTATACAGTAAAAAGGTACAAGTAGGCAAAGATCAGGAAAAGTATACTGTTTTAAACAGTGCGTAACACAAAAATTAATTTACTGTTCTAATATAGTCAAACTGTATTTAAAAAGGTACAAGTAAGCAACGATCAGGAAAAGGCGCAATCAGAAAAAGATCCCCACTTCAACAACCGAGGTGGGGAAAAACTAAATTAACAATCAGGTACTTATATCATGAAATGAGCCGCATCGTGAGAAAACCGGATTTTTACCTATGCGAAAACAAAGGCGCAGATCAGCTTCGCGGTAATCAGCGCCTTTGTTTTCGCTACTCGGATAGTACAGTTCCTCTTCTACTTAAATCCGAAATTGCAAGCTTCTAGCTCTTTTCTGAGCTTGTACAGGCCGATTTGTGTCGGACCTGGTCGGAAACCCCGAAGACCGGTTTTCTCGCGTCGCGGCTCAAATCATATCGTAAGCCGAATGAGCAGCTATTTTCCCAATAGGTGGCCACTCAGTTACCTAAACTTAACTAAAATATGATAACAAACACAAAGCGCCAACAGCACGAAAATTTTTTAACACCAAGACATAAAACAATAAGAACCACCACAGAAGTATCGCCTTGGAACGATCAGTAATATAAACTTACTGGCGGGTTTAAATCGGTTTTACAGGTACCTAACCTCACCCTCAGCTTCTGCAGTGGTTCACAACATTTAGTGAGTTGTTTGGTTCTCGTGGTGAATCTCTAGCTAGTCAATGAATCATCATGGACAAACAAATAAACCATGATAAATACCATGATGAATCAAAAACGAGGACTCATAGAACTTATTTTACAAACTTTAAAATATGCAATTAAGTTTAAATCAAATGCAAATGCAATGTTACAGTTTCAGACCTATCATTCAAAACAATACAATTTGAATGAGATATTTTCGAAAATTTACCAAAATACATTACTTGTATGTACACGTTTGGGTGAACTGGATAAAAATTATGTCTCTCACTTTGATTTTCATATAAAATGATGAGAAAAGATACGCATAATCACTATATGAGCCGCGTCATGAGAAACCTAACATTTGGCATATATGCAAAAACAAATGCACATATCAGCTTCGCAGTAACTACTTTCTAACTCCCAAATTTCCAGCCTCTAGCCATCTTCTGTGCTTGCACAGCTCTGTTTGTGTCGGACCTGTTCGGAAACCACATTGTTGTTTTTTTCAGCCTAGCACACTGGGATGTAAACAATGAAAATCTCCATGGTGATTTCTATGAGATGAAAACTGAAGATCCCAATATAACCATGAAGATGTTTGAAGATGTGCATGCAGTAGATCCAGGTGTCAAACTGTTCTTGAATGACTACGGTATCATTGAACAAAGGTTTAGCAATCTGGCCACGGTAGGATTAATTCATTTTTAAAAGCTCCACTCTTCCATGAGCGTCTGACAGCAAAACAATCAATGTAATTCATAACCAAAGTCTTAAAAGCAGAGGTATTTTCGTTCTGAAAAGGTACAAGTAGGCAACGATCAGGAAAAGGCACCATCATAAAAAAGATTCCCACTCCAAAAAAAAAAAAAAAAAAAAAAAAAAAAAAAAAAAAGAAAAAAACGAGGTGACAAAAAGCTAAATTAACAATCAGGTACTTATATAACCGAATTCATATGAAATATATAACCGAATCCACTTTTAGATGTTTGTGTAATCTATGATTACGCGTTCTAATAAAAGGTAGGGGATTACCTACATTGGAAGCGATAGTTTTGAGGGTTATACTTTAATTCAAATTTTGGATTTGCTTCTCATTACATCCGTTCCTGATCGTTGTTCACCTTTAAAAGGGTACAAGTAGGCAAAGATCAGGAAAAGGTGCAATCAGAAAAATATTCCCATTCCAAAAACCGAGGTGGGGAAAAAACCAAACCAACAATCAGGAACCAAGAAAACATTTCGTAAGCCGAATGAGCAGCTATTTTCCCAATAGATTTGTGATAGTCATATTTAATTCTATTTACCTTTAATTTTACATTTCAGGCAATAAAACAGCAAGCATTGAAATTCCTGAGTGCGGGAGTACCAATACATGGTATTGGGTTTCAGAGTCATATCAAAGATGCAAATTTGGACATTACTGCGATGAAGGTATCCAGTACAATTCATTTGTAGATGTGATGGAGATTAGAATTATACGTCACCCCACAGTTTATTCATGTATAGCAGTGTTATGGATATATTTACGTTTCTTCAACTAAAATATTGACGAGAACTAAATGTGTTTACAATGTTTTGAGCCAAAATACGGAAAATATTAAACATTTTCAACTGAATTGTTTCTTTTTCGACCCCGAAAAAATCTCTTAATGCATGGGCGAGTTTTCGTAATCTACAGCCTGTTTACAAATGTACTTTTTGTATGTAGGAGCGTCTAGATACTCTGGCAGAAGCAGGACTTCCAATCTGGGTCACAGAATTCTCTGTCGAGGAAACGGATGAATTTAAGAAAGGTGAATCATGATCCACTCCTTAGCAATGGGTTTCTTTTACGCTTAGGCGAGCGCGATGGCCCGGTGGGTTTAGCTAGTGCATCGGGAGGCTTTGGGTTCGCTACCCACACGGGGCACCGCGTTGTGTTTTTGAGCAAGACGCCTTAACTCCCCACAGTACTGGTTAATACCTAGGAAGCGTTAGCTCAGTCCTTGCATGACTGAAAAATGTTGACTTGGGCGTTGAACCTCAATACAAACAACAAACATTTGCACTTAATAAAATATCAGTTCACGCTACAGTCACAAACATTTTTGTCTCTAATATGAAATTACCCAAACAGCCATTAAACATTTTTGACATAAAAACCAAATATACTAAACAAACACATGGTCCACAAAAGCTTTTAGGAAATTTTAACGTGCATTTCCAATATTAGACAAAGTGTGTCAATTGTATTTTCTTTATTTCCAGCCCAGGCCTTAGATGACGCTCTGACGCTGTATTTTAGTCACCCTGCCGTTGAGGGAGTTCTGTTGTGGGGCTTCTGGGATGGGAAAATATTCGCAGAAAGTGCGGCACTTGTTGAGGGTCCAGATCTAATAGTAAGATATACAGAAGATCTTTTCATACTTGCTTGTGATGTTTTGTGCTGTCCATTCCTTCTCGCCCGGTGCCTTGGTTGGGATTTTAAATTGTACAATCTCTGTACCTTCTACGTACTTTACACTGCAACAAGACGAATATATGATAATGAGCAACTATTATGCCTTCAGTAACTTATGTGCTCTTTTCTCTTTAAAGTACTAATTGCTACATTTCCTGTTTCTTTTATTTCTTCAGCCGAATGCAGCCGGTTTGGCCTACCAAACTCTCTTCAAGCATACATGGAGGACACAGGCAACACATGCAATAGTGGATACAAACCCGATCTACATAAGAGGTTTCAAAGGCGACTATACTGTGACGATAAAACAAGATGATACTGTCATCAAGACTCAAAACATCACATTGGGAAGCTCTGGCGCAGCAATAACAATAGATCTTGATTAACTTGAACTGTATAATAGTATATGGAGTGCAAGTTGTTTCAAAAGTGATACTGTTGTTCATTCTAAATAGTTCACTTTGGCAATTCTGGCAATATAAATGGATTTGGTTGTTCTTTCCCATCCGGTATCTGGGTTGGGATTTTATATCTAATTGCACCATTTTTGAAATAAATTGTATCAATTTTATTCTTACTAGATTAAAGCATAATCAACATTACATCTTGTCTTCATTTCAGCAGTATTTTCTTTCCCCAGCCCCTGCGTTTCCCGGTCTAGAAATTCTCAAATGCACAGTGCTGATAAAAATAAAACATCAATATTCCTCTATTCATGGTTATGGCCATGTCAAATCGATTTAAGCCCGCCAGTAATTTTATATTACTGATCGTTCCTGGGCGATACTTCTGTGGTGATTCTTTTTGTTTTATGTATTGGTGTTTAAAATGTTTGTGCTGTTGGCGCCTTCTGTATTTTTTTCATATTTTTAGTTAAGTTTAGGTAACTGAGTGGCCACCTATTGAGAAAATAGTTGCTCATTCGGCTTACGGTATGTTTTCATGGTATAAGTACCTGATTGTTAATTTTGTTTTTTTCTCACCTCGGGTTTTGGAGTGGGAATCTTTTTTCTGATTGCGCCTTTTCCTGATCTTTGCTTACTTGTACCTTTTTTAACATTTTTTTCTACACTGATTAGAAGAAGAAAAAAAACATTCACAGTTATACGTTTCTTAAAGTATACCAAGTCACCATTCAGACATGGTTCCGGAAGGCCCTGACGCCGTCGAAAATCGTTTAAACCTGGCGTTTAATATGGAAATTAATTCGTTATGCCTGCGATAAAATCTAGAAAGGTACAAGTAGGCAAAGATCAGGAAAAGGCGCAATCAGAAAAAGATTCCCACTCCAAAAACAGAGATTGGAAAAAACGAAATTAACAATCAGGTACTTATACCATGAAAACATACCGTAAGCCGAATGTGAAGCTATTTTCCCAATAGGTGGCCACTCAGTTACCTAAACTTAACTAAACATGTGAAAACATACATAAGGCGCCAACAGCACAAAAAATTTAAACACTAAGACATAAAACGAAAGAACCACCACAGAAGTATCGCCTTGGAACGATCAGTAATATAAAATTACTGACGGGCTTAAATCGATTTTACAGGTACCTAACCTCAGCTTCTGCAGTGGTTCATAACTGTTTTTCGAAGTTAACGATAGCCCAGATGGAAAGGTTTGGCCGTTAAACATTTATTTCGCGCGATATAGTCCATGACATGTCAGTAGACTCAAGAAAACATAAGAAGCTTGAAATGTAAACACCATATATAGCACGACGAGAAACGTCACCATTCAAAAATGTAAAATTTACTTTACTCGTATATATCAAAAGTCACCGCGCTTATCATGAATTTTAGATGGAAGAAAACCATTAGCAATAGAAGGTTATAAATCCAAACAAATGGGGCTTCGGTATCTGTGTTGTTGGCTTTATTGAGCTGTAATGAAGGTGGATAAATTGATTGACCATACCTTCAAAATAAGGGTTGTCAATGCTAAAACGATTATAAAGGTATATGGAAAGATAAAAGTAAGCAAATTTCGAGCTTCATTGTCATGCGTAAGAGAATCCATAGCAGTATAGAAAAAGTCGGCTACAAAGGAGTTCCATTTGTTCCCATCGGAGTGCCAACAATTTGTCGGACTTTGGTACCAAATCTAATATGACTATTATCCAGAGGGTAGGATATTCTGACATGACTAAAGTTTATATCGCCTCTGGTCAGAGGAAACAGTCTTTACAAGTCATGTGAACTAACCGTCTTTCTTGACTCCAGTTTGTCTTCATACAGGGTAGAAAGATCTTATGTGGACAAGCTCGTCGCACAGTGGCAGCTGAGCTTCAATGTATTTACTTATTATAAGCACCCCGTCAGAATTTTAGCTGACCAAAACCAATTTTATTTGAAGTTTCATACAGCATCTTATGACATGAGATTTCACAGCACTAAGACAGAAAGTAATAATGAGCCGCCTCGTGGGAAAACCAACAATGTGGTTTCCGAACAGGTCCGACACAAACCGGTCTGTACAAGCATAGAAAAGAGCTAGAAGCTTGAAATTTCGGATTTAAGTAGAAGAGTAATTGTACTATCCAAGTACCGAAAACAAAGGCGCTGATCAGCTTCGCGGTAACCGCGAAGCTGATCTGCGCCTTTGTTTTCGCCTATGCAGATTGTTGGTTTTCCCATGGGGCGGCTCAATTAAGAAAGTTCAGCGGTAGTACATGAACTAGAATTGGCAATAATATTCTTGCTTTATATGGTCTTTGTGAAGCTTAGAAAGTGGGTCTAGGTTTTCATTAACATTAACAAAACCATTAACAGGCAATTCGTTTAGGTGTTTTTCATCACTCTCTGTCTCCTGGTAAGCCCTGGTACCATCTGACTCATGTTTTAAAGTGTTATTGTGCCAAAAAGGTAAAAGAAAGAAAATGCCAGGAAATGGCGCAATCAGAAAAACCAAGGTGGGGAAAAAACAGAATAAGATAGTAACACGAACAGAGTAAGTATTCTCAATAGGTGGTGGACTTAATTAAATAAAGGAAAACGTACATAAGATGTAAACAGCACAAAAATGCATACTCCAAACGAAATCTCCAACGAAAACAACATTTTTGGACTTGACTTGTCTGCTGGAACTATCAAATTCTTGGATATCCTGCTTCAAATGTCTAGAGGAAGATTGGGTTTGCGTCCATTATTTCATGTGAAGATTTACATAGACTGATAGCAACATATAAATTGCCGGGAAACCATTTTGGCATGGCGTGCTCCTCTCGCTAAATGCAATTTATGTGCCGTGGAAATTGTTTTTGAGCTTTGGTATATAATAAGTACGACAAAGGGTTGATCTGACACTTATATAATCTCAGTAATTAAAACTTATTTGTAGAAGTTATATAGTAACATCCGCGTTATATTAATGAGACAATAACGGTGATACCTACGTCAATTCTTTTATCATTTCATCTCAATCTGTGCTGGGATTGGAAAGTAACACTATAAAATGACCATTTCACTATTTTGCTTAAGGCGAAAAGCAATATAAATTTGATTAAAGGTGTAGAAATGAACTTTATTTTCGAAACTTTCGACATGACAAGGCAACGTTTTATTTTCATGGAATTGTATTCTTAAACAAATGGTTTAAGAGCTTTAAATGAATATTAATAGCATACATGTAAATATAGAAGCACAAAGAAAATATTATCTTATATAAAAAAAAAATCAAGGACAATGTATAAAGCTTTTAGGTATGTGGGTTTTTTTTATATACACCAACAATACCGACATTTATATGCTTCGAAATTCGCTTTTCCTCTTAACTGCTCTATTTTACAAATCTGGAGTTAAACCAAACAAGAAACTAAACGTTTATAGTCTTTATATCTAATAATTGTTTTTATTTGCTATTACTGCAGCTCAGTTGGTGTTGTGCCGTGTGGCGGCCCCAAAAAGTCTCCCCGTACATCATCCACAGTGCAGATTATATTTTTCTTTTGATCCTTTGGGATCAGTGAATATATTTGGAGTGTGTCAAATATATTGTACGTTAAGAATCATGATTATCTGGCCCTTTTTGGAATATAAGCCTTTAATTTAGCCTACACCGATGTAAATTCTTGAAATTGCAGCAAAAATGTCTGGCTTTCGCTGCCAGTTTTGTAAAGGGTCACTGATGAAGGTTCATTACTCGAAATTGTACAATATGGCCCGTCTTCTCGCTTTGAATATTTCACTGCTTCCAAAGGATCTAACAATCATTTTTATTTCCTTACGATAATTTATGGTCGGTCGGCCGAATGTTCCTATGAGATGTAGATTTGCAACACCTATGTAAAGACATCGTGCCTTATTTTTACAACAAAACTCTTTTAATTTTCAATATTAAACCCAACAGAGCCGATCTGTCAAAATAAAAATGACAATATGAACTACAGAAAGAGTTGAACAGACTGTTATTTGCATGTACATAATGTAAAACCACAACACTTGGCAATATCGTTGAAATACTTCTTTGACTATTTGTTTATGCCATTTATGTCCATATGTCCGTTGTAGATTTTTCCTCATTCTCTGCTACTTAATGGAGTTAACCCTCTCCTCGACCGTTCCTATTAACGTCGTTCAGGTGAAAGCCAGTGGTAAATCGGGCAACAAATTCAAACTTGTAGCGAAATGTGAGTTTACAGGCATGGAGGGAAACATTCCACCGGAAAACGCTACGTTTACCATACAGTTCGACAGACCAACTACAAAATTTAGTGTAAGCTCTCGGAGATCCGTATATATATATTTTTCAAGATCACCATAATTTGTAGCTTATTCTCACATCAAGAAAAAATCGCCCTCGTCTACATGTATAGTATACAAAGGTATTTTATTGTCTTTCCTTTGACATTCCAATTGTCTATAATAACCATTAAAATATTTTCATGTTAGGCCATCGTAGGTGCGTCCATTCAAACATCTACAATGAATCTGGCATGGTTGATGATCCAGATAATTCCTTCTACAATGTGTTTTATCATATTCTGCCGTTTCTGAAAGTTTCTGGCACGTTACCGAATTACGTTTATTCTTGTTGTATTGTAGTCAAAGCAACTGACAGTACTGTCACAAGGTGACACATCCTACATAGTGACAAACTCTGATGAGATCAAAAAGAGCAAGTTTAGTATCACCATCAGTCTTATATTCAACACACCACCACGATGCTTCCCCACTGGAACTTGTTCAAGAGGATCTGCAACTACTACTAGTAGGTTCTCTTTTCCATAAGTATTTCTTGTCATGTTAAAAGCAGCTAAGATCAGACAAAAACTTACGAACAGTATGGTATTTATATATACTGGACAAACAAAGTTAGGGATCAAACTTTTAACTCGTCATTTCTACAAGATTTCGAACTGGTAAAATGAAACATTTCTATCATCAAGGTAATTCATTTTGTAAGCTTTGTACACTTGAGGATCGAATCAATAGTCTTTGCATTCAACAAGACCAGGCTTTAAGTCGGACTACCCTTAAAATAAAAGTGGTATGAAATTCCCATAGAGGATTGATGGTGTGTAAGTTTGTTCGGGCAAAACTTTTAAAATGGGCTAGAAATTTCCAATCTTTTTAGCAGGCTGACCTTAGAAATGATGAATCTTGTTGTTTATCATGCAAATTCTCAAAATTTTCATAAATTGGCAAAGTTGAATTTTTTGTGGAATCAGTTTTAATGGATTTTTTATCACTTTGGTTTTTAGGGTAGTGTGCTTTAAAGAACAGCTGTGCTTAAGTCAGATGATGCAAAATTTCAAAATTGGTGGCATATAAAAGTGCGACAAAACTGCTTATCCACCATATAAATGAAATTTTGATTAATTATCGATTGGCCCAAAAACGCAACCTTAAAATTTTGATCCCTAACTTATTTTGACCAGTATAGTATTCACCGCATGTTATACATTTTTAGGTCGGTAGCTTTATTGATTCATCTGTGATATCTTTAGATACTTAATATAATCGGAATATCTTATATTGTCTCAGTTTATAAGTCTCTTTCTCTCTCTCTCTCTCTCTCTCTCTCTCTCTCTCTCTCTGACATATACCTAATTGTATTTCCCCTGCATCTGTTTCAGCGTCGTCAACGAGCACATCATCTACAAGCAGCACTACAACTACAACAACAACAACTACAACAACAACTACAACAACACCCCAACCCACAACCACAGGTATTTAGCCTTTTTTATTTGATAGGAATATAAAGATATGCTTCAAAATCACTTTCGTAATCCATGCAAGTGTAACGTGCAGCCGAGACAAGCCACAGCAAACCCCATCGGTGGAAAAGCATGCTCATCCACCAAGGGTGGTTTACTGCGCTATATACCCAACACTTACTCGCTTCACAAAGTTTCGAGTTTTACAAGCACTCAATATGCCGCTAATACGTTGTACCAACGTATTTTTCCCGTCACATTATTTCCCCCTCCGAGAAGACTCGTCCCGAGTCTTGGCCTGGGGACTACATGGGTAAGGCAACTCCATTCTGGCAGTGGTCATCATCCCACTTTGCCACCAAATGTAACGTGCAGCCGAGACAAGCCAAAGCAAACCCCGTCGGTGGAAAAGCATGCTCATCCACCAAGGGTGGTTTACTGCGCTATATACCCAACACTTACTCGCTTCACAAAGTTTCGAGTTTTACAAGCACTCAATATGCCGCTAATACGTTGCACCAACGTATTTTTCCCGTCACACAAGTTCTGTTCTGATAGCTAGCTAGCGAGACACTTTCCAGTAACTTGGCGCAGTCGTAAGATGGTCCCACTAGTCTTTTGCGTTGCCTGTGCTATATCAAAGGAGGAAAACGTAAAAACCAACCACAATTCATTCAAAATAAAAAAAACAGTGACCGTTCAAACGGTGATTTTCTTATTATAAACATATTGTATTCTGAATTTTGTTTGCATTCCCCACATTGTTTACTGACTAGCAAGCCGGTAGCAAGTTCTGGCATCGATTACTAGCACTTACTGGGCACAATTGCCTCCTTGAGATCAGTTTATATAGCTCTATGTAAATGGGATGTTGATAAAACTAATTTCAGACTCCGGCTTTGGCAGTATAGAGTATCTACAAAATGGCGACATGGAGTTAGACTTTACAGAAGAGGACTGGTACTGTGATCCAGACTGCTCACTGAACTCTAGCACTGACAGTTTCAATGGGAGTCGTAGTGCCCTAATCACCAACAGGTATGCCGCGTAAAATGTGTGTTTCTGTCCAGATTGAAAAAATTACATGTGAGTAGTTGATGGAGCTACTATAGACTATGATTACTAGTACTCATGTGGCTGTCATAAGCATTGACACACAGAACTTTCGAAGTTTGTTCAAACAGAATAAGGCATTTAAACAAAATATGGCAGTTGATAGTCAAATTACAGGAATAGGATTGGACAATGAAAAGATGTTTTGCAGACACTGAAACAAATCAGATGTAATGTAAGATATTACAATATCTCTGCTTGGGCTGTGATTTAGTACATAATTTCCTGTTCTATTCCTGCGTTTCGTTAACTTTTTGACTGTCATCTTGATTTGTATTTTATGTTACAGGGATAGCAACTGGAAAGGGTTATCACAGTGGGTCAGAATGACACCAGGTCGCCGCTACAGTATATCAGGCTACATAAAACTGCTGAATACCGTGAATAATGCCATGTACCACACCGCAGAAATTATTCTGTTTTGTGGGAATTGGCAAGGTAATTTGCATTTTCGATTTTCTTTGGTTTATACACTCACAACATATACACGATTGCTTTAATTTATAAGTTCCAGAATGACAATCATGAAGACACATTTCAAAAAGTAATCAAACCTGAAGAAAATGAAAAAGGCATGCACTTTCAATTGATAGTTACATTTCAATTATTCTGTATGCGCGAAATAAAATATTTAGCTAATTTGGATCGGACGCTTTTCCAAGGCGATACTTCTGTGGTGGTTCTTTTTGTTTTATGTCTTGGTGTTTAAAATTTTGTGCTGTTGGCGCCTTATGTTTGTTTTCATATTTTTAGTTAAGTTTAGGTAACTGAGTGGCCACCTATTCGGAAAATAGCTGCTCATTCGGCTTACGATCTGTTTTCATGATATAAGTACCTGATTGTTAATTTAGTTTTTTCCCACCTCGGTTTTCGGAGTGGGAATCTTTTTCTGATTGCGCCTTTTCCTGATCTTTGCCTACTTGTACTTTTTTCATATTTGTTACGTTACCTTTTGATGTTTGAGCAGGATTCCATTCGTGTACTTTGTAAAGTTTATATTGAAATCCGCTTCAATATGTTAATTGGCAGAATGAATAATTTGAAACTGTTGCATGATGATATCATCGTAGAGAAACAAAATTGCTTTGATATTGTGAGTACCAATGTCAATGAGTCTCCCATGCCGCAGTACAGAAGGGACTTATATCATACATGTAAAATCATACATACATACATACATACATACATACATACATACATACATACATACATACACACACACACACACACACACACACATACAAATAATGTCTGGCTGAAAGTAATTCACATGGGATATTTAATCAAATTTAATTTTCTCCATCCCAGGAGATAAGAGATATATGAAGTTTGGCACTAACCATATGGTTCAACCTGGTATATGGACGGAGCTGGGGGCAATTATGACAGTACCAACTGGTAAGCCATTTTGTTTTGAAACGATTTCAGCAGTAACAAAAATAACATATAATTTTCAAATACATTGAAAAGAACACCCAATTTAAGTTTTCTTATGGAGCTCATGAGCGTATTCGAATTCAAACGTTTAATGCGACTTATGTTAGCAAAGGATATTCTTTTTTTTTTCATTTAGAAAAGTTAATTTGGATGCATAACAACTAGAAATTCAAACTTAATGTAACCCTCTTATGTAGGTTTCAACAGATTCCGAGTATATGTCCAAGTGTTTGGTAACGCGGACTATCTAGCAGACAAGTTCAGTATGCGAGAGGTTCCAGATATTACTGACTGGAGACCAGAGGCGGAGGCGAGGATTGACAGGCTGAGGAAAGCAGAAATTCAAATCAGGTATCGAACGTAAAGAATAGCCAATGGCCAAGAACTAAGACAATCATAAACCGACGCCAGTTTTGAAACTCAAACCGGCAAGATTAAACAAAAATTGACAACAGACGCAGTAGCTTTTTTCCAAAGGGTGACCTCTTAACTCCTTCAACTGAACCAATTATAACAAGACTAACAATTGAATTGAGCCATTTTTGCAACCCCTGTTGTATTTATTGCAGTCACTTTCATGCAAATTACACCGTTAAACCTATGTTTTTGGAGAGTATTGGTACTATTTGAGGTTTTAGAGGACAAAGTTTTGGATGTGAAGTTCCATAGCTAATATTATCATTATCTTCACTATTTCAGCGTTTTAAGTTCAGCTGCTTTACCCGAGAACCTGACAATGGAGGTACTTAAAAATTAAATAACAATTCGAATAATACCATTATCATTTCATTTTCAATATTTTTGTGAGAATATTTCAAATCATATTAAATCTGCATATTTACAAAGCTGCATTCATTTGATTAAAAAATGTGCCTTCTGTTTCATTATAAATTCTGTAGTAGATGGTTGAATAGTTTTCTTTGTGACCCAGTTAAGGCAGTGAAATCAGGAATGCCAGAATGATTTTAATTTTGACTCTTCACAGGTAACACTGAGGCGCCATGCCTTTGGCTTCGGTAGCGCAGTAGGTACCTCTGAGATGCTAGACACAGCAGAGTTAGATCTACAGAAATATCAGGAGTTTTTCTATGATAATTTCGAATGGGCTGTCATCGACAACGCATTGGACTGGAAATTGATGGAAGCAACTCAGGTATGTTTTAGTATAAAATACTGATTTTTATTAGAAGGTATCAGGTTTTGTAATCTACGACGACATGCTCTTGAAAATATTTAAACTGCATCTTGTTAAATATTGCAATTTATCCCTTCACCTGTGCAGAAGCACAATGATTACTATTATTTGTGGCTTTTCAATATTTGGGCCGCACTATGGGAAAACCAAGAATCTGCATAGGCGAAAACAAAGGCGCAGATCAGCTTCGCGGTAACCGCGAAGCTGATCAGCGCCTTTGTTTTCGCTACTCGGATAGTACAATTCCTCTTCTACTTAAATCCGAAATTTCAAGATTCTAGCTCTTTTCTGTTCTTGTACAGGCCGGTTTGTGTCGGACCTGTTCGGAAACCACATTGTTGGTTTTCCCACGAGAAGGCTCATTTCTTATTGTTACAATGCGGTCAGGATACCAGCTGTCTGATCCGCTAATACTGCCCATATTCCTGAATAAAATATCAAAACCTCTAGGTCATTCATAATTTTACAAACAGGTTTGTGTCTATCAGAAATCTCAATAGTTCTGTTGCGTTTTTTAAAGTATGTTTGACACTTTTACAATTTTCTTTCTGAACGTTCATAAGTTTTGAATTTCATCTACAGGGTGTCATAAACTACAACAGAGCCATTGACGCTATCCACACCTTAAGAAGTAGAGGGTATGTAAATGAAGACTTCATTCCACTTAAATTCGTGATATTGTAAAAAAATAAAATAAAAAAAATATTGAATTTTGGAATTCATTATCTTTGTTTTTCAATATGAAAAACACATCTAAATTACATTCAATGATTTTTTTTTATTTTATTTTATTCAATTTTACGTTCCTTTCAAGATTATTTCAGCTCATATGAGACGGGCCAATCAGTAGAAGGGCGAAAACGGGAGAACCCCGAGAAAAACCACCTGGCACACCCGCAAGCAGAACTTGGCTTGTCTCACATGTGGCAAAAGCGGGGCTGGAACCCACACCAGACACAGCGGTGAGATGATCGAGTGATTAAGAAACAGCGCTCTTGACCGCTTGGCCACGGGGGCTGCCTTTCAATGAAAATGCAAAATGACAAAAACAATCGATGTGAGTGAGTGCATACGTGTACCTGTGTTAAAATTAATAAGATCTTTTGAAAATCTATAAATCACAACGCAAAGTACAGCACCCTCATGACATGTTGCCTGGAGGTTGCGCAGTTACATTTACTCAACTTGATATATGCCGTTGCTTTACGTTCCTTCAGGATAAAAGTCCGAGGACACACTATTTTCTGGGGTTCAGAAGAGCACGTTCCGAGTTGGCTCGTAGACTTCAACCAAACAGAAATCTTGGATGCAATGCAGAAGAGAATCAATGACGTCATTGGTGCCACCACTGGACAGTGAGTATTGACATTTCGTTGATAATAAAAATAGAATCCAATATCCAATTTTCATATTGGATAAGAATATTTAAAGCCATTAAAATGTTCACCGATATTGTAATCAATCTATTACTTTACACTAGCTGGTAAAATGCAGAATTTTGAAAGAGAAGTTTTTTTCTATTATTTTTCGAATTTCCCATTGTTTTTGTATGTAAAACTTCCCGACTTTAGGTCAAGAAGGTTGGGACCTGCAATTTCTCATTGTTGGTCGCTGTTTTCCCCCAAATTAAGAGTCTAAGCATCGATTTTCTTAGTCGTGCGATTCGCGCCAAAACGATTCGTAATTTACTTGAAAATTTCTTTTCTTGAAACTTTTTGGCCTGAGAGCTGACAAGCTTTTGGACCAGAATTTGTTCAAGCTTCATTGACAGTGACATTGAACGGCTCTAGCAGGGCTGCAACGATCTGTCATAAAATTTAAAGAATCTGAATAGTTTTTCTGGTTTGACCTTCCCCCACCCACTTTTTTTCATAAAGTGATTGAAGGTCTTTTTGTTTAATCATTTGAATTGGAACTCATGGCTTCAGGTTTTGTCGGTCCAACTGTGGGGCGGTTGACTTGTCGGGGTGGAAAAGAGCTGGTATGTTGTTTCCATACACCGAAGTCTTGTCCGCTGCTCCTCAGGTTGGCTTTGTTGTTGGTTTTTGGGCTCTGTGTTTGGAAGTGGACAACATCAGGAGATATTTTAGATGCGAACCAGGACTGTAGTATAGGATTTGGTAAATCAGTTGGTGGAATTGCTCAGAGCTTGGCTCTCACAAGGAAAATTGGTAACCGAAGAGGCTCCGAAGGATTACGCAGTTTCAATCCTTCAAAGGGAACAAACTTGTTGATTCTTATTATTTTGGCTGGAGATATAGAAATGAACCCAGGCCCCAGGTTCCAGTGCCGCACGTGCAAGAAGTATTGTAAGGCGGCCGAGAAAGCAGTTAAATGTGAAGATTGCGAGAAACGCTTCCATGCGTCTTGCGTAAATCTTGGTCCCGTTGAGTTACAAAAGATTGAGTCGGGTAATGATTCTTGGTATTGTTCAAACTGCAAAGCTGAGTGCAGCCTATGCAGTGGTGCTGTTTTGAATTCCCATAAGGCTGTCCAGTGTGACAAATGTGAAATGTGGGTGCACAATAACTGTTCTTTTATGTCAGACTCAGAGTATGAAACGATGCAAAAACTCAAACTGTACATGGATTTGCCCAAAATGTGACTTTTTCAATTTCTCAGACTCTTTTTTCAATGAACAGTTTAACTTGGAAAGTGAAAATAGGTTTGACCTACTTGCAAGAGGTCATGAAAACAAGTCCACTGAAACCTTGAATAGCAAAAACAGTTTTATTAGTGGTCTGAAATTTTCCAGTATCAACATAAACAGTATAAGAGGAAAAAAACTTGAGTTGTTGGCCTTCATTGATTTTCATCAATCGCAGATTTTGGCGATTCAGGAAACAAAAATTGACAATTCCATATTAACGTCTGAATTATTTCCGGAATCTTTTCCATACAGCGTGTACAGAAAGGATAGAACCTTACATGGTGGTGGTGTTATGCTTCTTGTACACAAGGACATCCCACACATGCCCCTCACAGAATTGGACAATGACTCAGAGTCAGTTTGGGTCAAACTTTTTGTAAATAAGAAAACTCACTTTGTGGCTAGCTGGTATCGACCACCTGTCGATGGTCATTTACCAGTATCGGACAATGGAAATGACTTATTGAATTCACTGGAAAAGTTTGACAATTTATTTAGAGAACAGCTTGACAAAATCAAAAATATTAATAAAGGCAACAAACCCCCCTTTAATTCATGTTTTAGGTGATTTCAACTTTAGAGATATTGTATGGCCGGACAGACTCAGCAAATCTGGGTCATCATTGAGTCAGACGGAGGGTCAGATTTTGATAGATATCATGAATGACCATGGTTTGGAACAATTAGTCAATTTCCCCACCAGAGAAAGAAATACTTTGGACTTAATTTTGACCTCTCTTCCTGGTCAGTTTGTAGACATTCATTCCCCGGATAAGCTCAGTGATCATGACATTGTTTCTGGCACATTGAAAATTGCTATCCCCCCTATAAAGAAACCTAGGAGAAAAGTGTATCGTTATCAGAAAGGTGATTATGAATCTATGAGAGCAGAAACACTTAAATTTGCAAAGGAAAGATACTTCAACGGTTACTCAGATACTCGGTCGGTCCAGGAAAATTTCAATCTCATTACATCGTTTATTCAGGAATCAGCAGATAAACATATCCCCTCAAAAACTAGTCGCTCAGTTTCCTCTGTCCCTTGGATAACACCTGAAATAAGAAGGAAGATTCGCAGAAAAAATGCAACTCATGCAAAAGCTAAAAAGACTGGTAGTGCAAAATTTAGATCTAAATTTGAATCTTTACGGAAAGAGATCAAAGCTGATATCAGGAAGCAGCATGATCTTTATGTGAACAACTTGGTAGGAGATGTTAAGGCTAATCCTAGAGATTTTTACAGGTACATAAACAGTCAGAAAAAAGATACCCAAGGTATTCCCCCGTTGAAAAAGAGAAATGGAAGTGGAATAGCTCAATCTGAATTTAAGAAGGCGGAAGAATTTAATGGTCAGTTCACGGATGTTTTCACTAAAAGTGAATACAAACAGGTCCCTCTTATGGATAGATCTGCCCCATTCATGCATGATATTGTGGTCACAAAGGAAGGGGTGACCAAACTTCTCAAAGGTCTAAACCCGTCTAAAGCCTTAGGGCCTGATGAGCTTCATCCTAGAGTCCTAAAGGAACTGGCTATGGAATTAGGGCCAGTATTCGCCCATCTCTTCCAGCAGTCAATTGATACAGGTGAAATTCCTAAAGAATGGTCTCTTGCTAATATTTGCCCCCTGTTTAAGAAGGGCGACAGGTCACTTGCCCGCAATTACCGCCCTGTTTCTTTGACATGCATTCCTTGTAAGCTTCTTGAACATATTGTATGCTCAAATATTATGGCCCATCTTGATGAACATGAACTCCTGTCGGACAGGCAACACGCATTTAGGAAATGGCATAGCTGTGAAACTCAGTTGACTACAGTGATAAATGACTGGGTCAAAATCCTAGACAAAAAGGCCAGGTCGACACTTTTATACTCGATTTTGAAAAGGCTTTCGATACTCCTCCCCATGAACTCCTTAAAAGCAAATTGTTCAGCTATGGAATAGGTGGAACAACACTGAATTGGATAAATGCTTTCCTTTGTTTCAGACAACAAAGGGTAGTGGTTAATGGTATTAAATCGGATTGGGCTCCAGTTGTGTCGGGTGTCCCTCAGGGCACCGTTCTCGGCCCCTTGCTGTTTTCCTTGTATATAAATGACATCTCAGCAGACATCGAGTCTGAAATAAGACTCTTTGCTGATGATTGTGTTTGCTATCGTGAAATCAAGAATGAAGAGGATACATTGAAACTTCAAAGAGACATTGATCGCCTAGGCAGTTGGGCTAGAAAATGGGGAATGAGATTTCAACCCGTCAAATGCAACATGATGCAGCTGACAAATAAACGGTCTAGTAAGATACAGGCTAACTACACCCTTGAGGGCACTTTACTGGAAAATGTTGAAAGCATAAAATACCTGGGTGTAACTATCACAAATGATTTGAAATGGAATACTCATATTTCCAATGTTTGTACAAAGGCTAACAGAACTCTCGGATTCTTGAGGAGAAATTTGTATTCTTGTCCCCCAGATGTGAAAGAAGCAGCTTATAAAGGACTGGTGCGGCCGGTCTTGGAATATGGAAGCTCAGTTTGGGACCCTCACACTCATGGCCTCCAGGAAGAACTGGAAAAGGTCCAAAATCGTGCGGCAAGGTTTGTGACGGGAAATTATGTTTTTGAAACTGGGAGCAAGACTGGCATTTTAGGTCAACTGAAATGGGAATCTCTTAAGAAAAGGAGGAAGGATAGTAGACTTATATTGCTATACAAAGGTCTAAAGGGTAAAGCCAGAATACCCACAGATGACCTTATCCCAAAGAATAGGCGTTGTAGAAATCAACACTCTTCGGCTTTTCAGATACCTTCAGCTAGCAAAGAAGCGTACAAAAGTAGTTTCTTTCCACAGACTATCAGGGACTGGAATGACCTCCCTGATTCACTTGTCTCCTCTGCTGAAATGTCTGATGACTGTGTGTCCAAGTTCGCTTCACTCGTGCGTTCAAGGGACTAATTTCCCCCCCCATCCGAACCCCCTGGTGAAATAATGTCATTTGGCGTGTCACCAGTAAACTATTCAGATTCAGATGCAATATAGCCTGATACCGACCGAGCGCCTCTCGAAGATCACATGCACTAACTTACACTATGATCATATATGGAGAACAACCAACAAAGTCGATGTCTCATTATCTTTCAAAACTATCAACTTCATTTCTGTTTTGTTTTAGCTTAGAACACTGGAATGTCAACAATGAAAATCTTCATGGTGACTTTTTCGAGAAAAAGACTGGTGACGCAAATATAACCATGAAGATGTTTGAAGATGTTCACGCCACAGAACCAACTGTTAAACTGTTCTTGAACGACTATGGTATAATGGAGGCAAGGGGGTGCCAAAAGGCAATAGTATGTATACAACAACTATCTATACGATTATCTTAAATTTTAAATTAAATTGTGTAAGATGAACACATGATATGTTTTCTTTGGTTCCTTTGCTTTAAAATTTTCAGTGTGGGCAGAAGTCAAAACAGCCATTTAATCCAATTTATAATTTAATTCAATTAATAATTCATTTCTTCTTTTTCTATTAATGAACAAGGGATGGCTACATCAATTGGGAGAGATTGAGTCCGTGTTGTGAAATACTTGTAGAATAATGTGCAATTCTTATTTATTGATGAAGATCTGTTCTAGGCAATAAAAGAACAAGCGAAGCTGTTACAAGATGCAGGAGTTCCTATTTATGGAATTGGAATACAAAGTCATTTGAAAGACTCGGAGCTTGATATAACAGCTATGAAGGTAATAGTATGACGGGATAGCCTCCCTTGGAAAAATACGTTGGTGCAACGTATTAGCGGCATATTGAGTGCTTGTAACATGCAAATTTCAAACTCAAAACTTTGTGAATCGAGTAAGTGTTGAGTATATAGCGCAGTAAACCACCCTTGGTGGGTGAGTATGCTTTTTCACCGACGGGGTTTGCTGTGGCTTGGCTCGGCTACACGTTACATTTGGTGGCAGCGGTGGGAAGATGACAACTGCCAGAACGGAGTTGCCTTACCCATGTGTTCCCAGTCCAAGACTCGGGACGAGTCTTCTCGGAGGGGGAAGTAATATGACGGGATAGCCTCCCTTGGAAAAATACGTTGGTGCAACGTATTAGCGGCATATTGAGTGCTTGCAATATGCAAATTTCAAACTCGAAACTTTGTGAATCGAGTAAGTGTTGGGTATATAACGCAGTAAACCCCCCTTAGTTGGAGAACATGCTTTTCTACCGACGGGGTTTCTGTGGCTGAGTTCGGCTGTACGTTACAATAGTTATAGAATAAAGGAACACCAGTTAATATGCAAAGCGTTTGCTCAATTACTGCATACATGTATTAAGTGTTTACGTTATTCATTTATGTTTTTTTTTAAATATCAAAGCAATAACTGCAGCACAGTGTCCTGAAAATGGAGCAATACTGTTTAATCCAAAAGCTTGAAATACTTTCACAATAAACTTGTGGTTATACATTTTTAATTAAAGCAAGGATCTTCAGTATTGCCTTAGATTAAATCTGATACTCTTCTCTATTTCAAGAAAATTGCTGTATGTAAAGTGAAACTAATTAGTGGAGCAAATATGGTTCAAAAAGTAGCTTAGAAATAGGAGTAGGTGGTCTACGGAGTACCACATTTGTTTCTATATACCAAAATGTTCGTCTTGGTCTGTAGTTTTGAAATCCAGCGTTTGCCACCTTGGCAAACCTTGCATAACTCCAGTATTCAAGATGGCGTCCAAGATGGCTGCCGTTTCCTAAAACTAACCCCTACTCCAAAAATGCATCATATTTTTCATGTGTTTGCATTGTAATGGTATTTTACAGTCCCATTTCATGTAAGAATGATATATTTGTATATGTCAAGTAAAAAACCTGACAATTTAGGTAAAACAGTTGTAAAAATCATGTTTAAATTCACAAATGCACGTGCCCAAGGTTTTTCACCTAGGAATGTTTGTTTAATGGCTCATAATTTATGATCAGATAGTTATGGCTGCTTTTTTACTTCTTTTCTATCAAATATAATATCTGTAAAGATTTTAGAGAAACAGAAATCGTTTCTTTATATAAGCTTCATGCTTAAAAACAGGTTTTAGACATCCAATCCAACACGACAAAAACAACAAAAAGTACATATTTTCTTACATAAAATATGCTCTTCAATCGTATTTGTTTTTGATTCTATATACCATAGTGTTTGTCTCAGTCCTAGTTTGTAGCATAAAATCCAGTGTTTGCCACCTAAGCAAAGCACAGGATAGCTCCAGTATTGAAGATGGCATCCAGGAAGGCCGTCAAAATATAGAATTTTGAAAAATGAGCCAGATATGTCCCTTGACTTTCATTAAGTAATAAAAAGCTAAAATCAAGTTGCAAAACACTTAGAACATTTTCTTAATGTTATCTTCATGTGTGTTTTTCCTTGTTAAAACAAAGTTATTCAGACACCATAACCTTTTTATAACACTATTGTTGGGGTTCAAACCAATCTTTGTGTTAGCTATATTCAATTTTTGTTATAATGAGAGTAAAGTATATAGACATATACCAAAGGTAGTATGAAATGACCATTTGGAGTCCAGCTATGATCAGTGCTATATCCAAAACTATGTTTCTTGAATCGAGTTATAGGAAGGTCCAGATGTATTTATTCTAGAAATGAGTGGAATTTTCTTGACCGGCAAGAAAAAGATCAACAAAGAAAACTTATTTTCTTGTACATCATTAGCTCCGCAATCTTGGTGCCATAAAAACTGTAAATCCACTTATCAGAGAATTAAAGCAAAAACAGTAGAGAGGTAAAGTCAAACATAAGAAATGATTAGACTAACCCTAGAATTACCATATCATTTACAAAGTATTTTTATTGGAAGAATAATTGCTTATTCGTGGCTAGATTTGTGACCTGTTAGAAATGAAAGTAAAGTAAGTGGAAGCTGGTCGATGTTAGCATGCGCAATTGGTGATTGTAACATTGATGTATTTATAAGAGTTGTTGAAGCAACAGGGAAAGGAAATTACTTCAAAGTGCTATACATACATGTACTAATGGACCTTCCAAATGGTGACTTAGTTGCAGCTGGAGCAATATATTGTGCAGTAAAAAGAGTTGTTTGCTCAATGGCACTGAGTATGAAAGTTCAATAATGAACGAAAATCAAGTTGTAGAGTTATCCAATTAATAGACAAATTTAAACACCTGGAGTTAGAAAGCTGGGTTATATAACATAGAATGTTAGAAAAACAATCTATATAAAGAGCCTTTTTATTTAATTATGGTCAGAATTATCATTTACATAGTTATCCACTTAATAGAAAGCTGGGTTATGTGACATAGAATGTTATAAAACAAACAATATAGAAAAGGTACAAGTAGCCAATGATCAGGAAAATGAGCCATCAGAAAGAAATTTCCACTCCGAAAGCCGAGGTGGGAAAACTAAATTGACAATTAGGTACTTATAAAAAGAGCCTTTTTATTTAGTTATGGTCCAAATTATCATTTACGTATTGAGATTGATTTGGTACGAATCAGTGTGGCTGAAGCGCTGAATATGTTTGATTAACTATGAAAATTAAACCAAACCATTTCAGCTGATTATACACACAGGCTTCTTGTAAATAATAGCAGAAGATACGATAAATCATAAAAATTCGATATGTTTATAAATGGTATTCTTAGAAATATTTAAATTGTAATGGATCAATATGCCACCATTGCAAGCCTTTCAAGAGATTTTACTGTACTAGACAAATGGTCGGCTTCAAGTGTAAGCAATGAAAGATTTGCTAATGCTTCAGACATATAGGCTGAGCTTCAGTAGACTTGCACTGTCTTTAAGTTGCTTGTAATATTACAAAGCAGCAATTTCTATTGCATACCCAAAACATGTAGGTCTTGTTGTACAAATCTGGAGTAGACACTTTGATTTAACAAATAGCTTATCTTCGATATACGATTACATACCCTGAAATGAGGCGAATTTTATCATCAGCACACAAGCTAACACTCCCTCAGTGGAACCGTCCCCTCAGAAATTACGTCAGAAATCAGGGGGTATGCTTATACTGGGAGTTACCGATAACTTTGACAATAACGAAAAGGCAGTAGATGTAAACTTACCAAACATGCAATGACCTCTATCGTTCTGATTGCGCCATTTCCTGATTGTTATTTTCATTTAGCTTTGTTATCACATTATGCAGGGTCCTGAAACGAATATAGATCGGCACCATCTAGGTGAAGATTTAGAACACTCGGAGGATCATAGGTGGTCTAAGTTCGTTACAAAAACAGTTTGTCTTTAAACACACTGTGCGCAGAGAAGGCAATATTGTTGATGGCTAAAAAGCTACCTCGACAGATAAAAGTTTCGGGTTTCATTGCCTGAGGTGTGCCTATCAACTGCATATATGGCGGAATGGGTTGCACTATGTTCAAGAACTGAAATCACCATCAGACTTTAGATTTGAATAGGACAATGAATGATAAAATAAAATGCTTAGTATTATTGGTAACACTATCAGTTGCAGCTCCAGAGCTATTGAATGACACTGTTTGCTAACGTAAAGAAATGAGTGATGAATACTGCACAAGCTCTATGTGTCGACAGTCATACACTGTGGAAATTAATGTGCATGTAGTTATAGACTCAAATGTGCATACTATCTTTTCAGGCATGTTGACAGAGGAAAATTGCAGTGATTCAGATTATTAAAAGGAATTTAAGTAGCATCTTTTCAAACATACTCCAGCCCTTACCCCATGCATTTCTAGATTTGTATGCATAATGTAATATTGAAAAAGAAATATATACATGAAAATATTTTTAAAAAGATAGATCTAAGTGTTTTAGCTTGATTTTTAACTGTTTTGTTAGTAAACAAAGGTTAAAGGACACATGCGGCTTATTTTTCGAAATGTTTTATTTTGACGGCCTTCTTGGATGCCCTTTTGAAAACCGGAGTTATGCTGGGTTTGCAGAGGCGGCCAACGCTGGATTTAAAAGCTTCAAACCTTCATAAGCTTGCAAGACAAAATATTTGGTATATAGAATCAATAACAATCACGATTCAAGAGCCCATAATATATAGGAAAATATTTATTTTTTGTTCTTTTTTGCCTTGTCAGTGAGACCTTACTCCATTCATATCTAGAATATATATGCATAATGTAGTTTTAACAATGGAAAACACATCAAAATAACAATAATAAGATAACTCTAAGTGTTATAGCTCAATTTAAGCATATTTGTTTCTAAACAAACGTCAAGGGACATATGTGTCTCATTTTTTCAGAATTGTAAATTTTGACGGCCTTCTTGGATGCCATCTTGAATACTGGAGCTATCTTGTGTTTTACAGAAGTGGCAGACACTGTATTTTTATGCTACAAACCAAGATCAACACAAACACTATGGTATATAGAATCAATAACTAATTAGATTTTAGAGCGTACTTTGTATAGGAAAACGTACTTTTTGTTGTATTTTTCCGTGTTGGGTTGGATGTCTAAAACCTGTTTTTAAGCATGAATATTATATATAGAAACAATTTCTGTTTCTATAAAATCTTTACAGATATTATATTTGATAGAAAAGAAGTAAAATAGCAGCCATAACTATCTGATCATAAATAATGAGCCATTAAACAAACATTCCGAGGTGAAAAACCTTGGGCACGTGCATTTGTAAATTTAAATATGATTTTTACAACTGTTTTACCTAAACTGTCAGGTTTTTTACTTGAAATAGACAAATACATCATTCTTACATGAAATGGGGCATTAAAATACCATTACAATGCAAACACATGAAAATTATGATGCATTTTTGTATAGGGGTTGATTTTAAGAAATGGCAGCCATCTTGGACGCCATCTTGAATACTGGAGTTATGCAAGGTTTGCCAAGGTGGCAAACGCTGGATTTTTAAACTACAGACCAATACGAACATTTTGGTATATAGAAACAAATGTGGTACTCCGTAGACCACCCCCTTGAAAGATAGCCCCTGATATTTGCTCCACTAAATACACTTCAGCTTGCAAAATTGTCACAGTGAATGTTTCCAGTCTTTTCATTTTTGAACTATTTAAAAAAACTTGCTGGGATGTAGTAGTACTTAGGGCGAGTATAATAATGCTAATAAAAAATAAAGCGGTGGTAGTTTTCATAAGTTGGCCCATGATGCGTGATTTCGGGTTCCTACCTTCATCTTTGACAATATTGACAATGTATTTACAGGAGCGTATTGATAAAGTGGCAGAAGCAAAACTCCCTATCTGGATCACAGAATTCTCAATAGAAGAGTCTGATGAAACTAGGAAAGGTAAAAAATATTATGAAAACTTTCCCATGCAATAGATATTTTTAGCTTTAAAAATTGAAAATTTTCAGCTGAAAAAAAAAGATATTTTTCTTATTTTTGCTCAAAACATAGATTGTGGGTACACGTTAGAACCGCCTCGTCGAGGCGGTTCTAACGAGTACCCACAATCTGTTTTGGAACAAAAATAAGAAAAATAGGTATACCCCTACATACCCCAGTTTTACTATATCAAAGTGGGGTTCAAGGGGGTATACATGTCACGGACATGTTTTTCCTGGTAATAAGGGATCAGGAATGGAGGCTAAAGGTGCATTCAATTTATACAACCCAGCAAACATGTAATACAAAACTGTTAATGGAAGTCAAAATACGGTAGATCAAAGGACATGCTCATGAAACAAGCTGATGGTAAAAAAATATGGACGGTTCTCAATGGAATGAGGATAAAGAAATTTTGCTCTCCTGTCATGCATGTACGTATACAAGTAGTTTTAAGGCACTAAGTTTTGACAATATTTGCTGGAATCTTGAGTGCACTTACAATCCTATTAGATATAAGCATGCAATCTAAATTTCAAACTGACTCATAAAAAGCGTATGTCTCCGTCTTTCAGCACAAGCCTTACAGGATGCTTTGACTCTGTACTTCAGTCACCCAGCTGTGGAAGGAATTTTATTATGGGGTTTCTGGGATGGGAAAATATTTGAACAAAGTGCAGCACTTGTAGAGGGTCCAGATCTAACGGTAGGTTATTGTAGTATTCTTAGTCTTTCATTTTGTAAATCGCAAAACAAACAAACACACCAAAAATTGACCGTATAGTTTTGTAACACAGAAAACTTATAAATGGTACAAACAGGACCAAAACTGAAATGAACAATACCACAGAGCTACATAATTTGACAAAAATATCATATTGCAAAAAAAATTCTTAAAAAAACAAATTAACATTCCAAGCATATGAACACCAAGAAAAGATAAAATTAAATATGATGAATGCAAGCCTGGGTCCGAGGTTATAAAACTTTTTTCATGCTCAACTCAGCTGAGACTAAAATTGAGAAGCCTCCGTGGTGCAGTGGTTAACTCACTCGCCTTGTAAACCAGGGGTCGCAGGTTCGATCCCGGGCTTCTCCTAAAACCTTTTCCGGGTTGAGCCTTCAGGTGCTCCCGGAACAACAAACCCACAAAAAAACAACCTACTATAGTACTGGTCTCACTCAGGAAAAAAAATTTATCCTGCTCATAAATATTAAAATGCCAACAATTGTTGGCATTTTAACATTTATGAGCAGGATAAATTACTAGCTGTTGAGTATTTAATCTGAATTTGCCACTAATTTTGACTATTTCAACATTTTATGAGCAGTTGAAATTTCATGCTCAGCTGAGCTGAGCTGGAAAAATGTTTTATAACCTCGAGGCCTGGTCTTTGAAATAATGTGAGATTGCTAATCATAACCGTTTCAACTATTTTCTTCAGCCGAATGCTGCAGGTGCTGCATATCAAACCCTCTTCAAACAAACCTGGCGTACACAAGAAATCCGTGCAATAGTAGATACAAATCCAATCAACATGAGAGGTTTCAAGGGCGATTATACTGTTGTACTTAAGCAAGGTGATATTGTTATCAGGTCTCAAGAATTCACTCTGGATAATTCTGGTGCATCATTAGAAATAAATCTAGAATAAAGTTCGTCAAGCCCTGTATATTTGTATGTGTTTTATTTTGTCCTTTTGTGCCTGGTATCAGATGATCGATGTTTGTTTGTTCTGTTATTTTCAAATTTGAAACCAGTCAATAGCTAAAGTCATGTCAAAGTGGTCACTAAGCCTGAAAATCAAGTTCCTGGGTAAGCCTCCAAAGTGCAGATTTCACCCATCATGCAAACATGTCCATGCAATGAATATCCTCTTAAACACCAATTTTATACAGCAAAACTAGAGTATGCAAGGGTATACCTATATTTCTTATTTTTGATCCAAAACATAGATTGTGGATACTCGTCGGTTCTAACGTGTATCCATAATCAATGTTTTGAGCAAAAATATTAAAATTATCGAAAATTTTCCATAAAATTTTCACCATTTTTGAAGCTGAAAAATCTCTGTATATTGCATTGGCAAATTTCGTAATGACTATTTGACAAATACTGGAATCAGTGAAACAGGAATAACTGCCATAGAGATATTTTCATGACTAAATCTATCACTGCACACCTGAACTGAAACTTGATTTTTTCCTGTACGTGTATGCGGCTTAAACTGTTCAAATAACTGATGTGTATTCTTAAGTATATATAAATGTGTGTATAAAAAAGGAAGATGACACTGCATATCAAAAATTTTATTTCATATAAAATAGAAATAAATAACAAGCAAAAAGCATCTAAAAGCGATAATAATACTCTCATACACAAGAAACAGATTTAAAATACATGTACAACAGGACAAGAAATGTATTTTGATTTTCACAGTATATATCTTAATTCTTGATTAACATACCAACAGGTGGGATTCATTTTCAATTCAGCTCTTTGAAGCAAGCATTGTTAATTATATTGACAATATGAGCCTCGACGCGAGAAAACCGGTCTTCGGGGTTTCCGACCAGGTCCGACACAAATCGGCCTGTACACGCTCAGAAAAGAGCTAGAAGTTTGAAATTTCGGATTTAAGTAGAAGAGGAATTGTACTATCCGAGTAGCGAAAACAAAGGCGCTGATCAGCTTCGCGGTTACCGCGAAGCTGATCTGCGCCTTTGTTTTCGCCTAGGCAAAAATCCGGTTTTCTCATGATGCGGCTCATATGGTATTGACATTCTAGGTGATTTGGTTTATTTCAATTTCAGCCCTCCTCTAAACAATTCATTCTGACATTTTTCTGGTACATGTACAATAATGAAAGTATAAAACAGGCTAACATTATGAAAACATGTCCATGTAATATACACAGATTTTTAAAGTTGTAAAAAATGAAAATTTTCAGTAGAAAAATTTCAATATTTTTCTTATTTTTGCTCAAAACATAGATTGTGGGTACGCATTAGAACCGCCTCGGCGAGGCGGTTCTAACGAGTACCCACAATCTATGTTTTGGAGCAAAAATAAGAAAAATAGGTATATCCCTGCATACCCCAGTTTTGCTATATAAAAGTGGAGTTCAAGGGGGTATACTTTTCATGGACATGTTTTCCTGATGTCTGGTACAATAATGAAAGTATGGAGCAGGCTAAATTATTTCATTGTGTTTTAACATTCTGAGGCCCCAAATAACATCATGTGATCTGCAATTCTCATGCACATATGCTTTAGTTGAAATAAACAGGCTAAAGAATCATTACGAAAACTTGCCCATGCAATAAACAGAGATTTTTTAGGTTTAAGAACTGAATATTTTCAGCTGAAAAATTTTGATATTTTTCTTATTTTTGCTCCGAAACATAGATTGTGGGTACTCATTAGAACCGCCTTGGCAAGGCAGTTCTAACGTGTACCCACAATCTATGTTTTGGAGCAAAAATAAGAAAAATAGGTATACCCCTGCATACCCCAGTTCTGCTATGTAAAAGTGGGGTATAAAGGGGTATACATTACATGGGCATGTTTTCGTGATGATGCATTTTTGTTTCCATGAAATGGAATCTTGCAGTAGAAAAACACTTTTGAGGAAACAATCAATGGATTGATGATATATAATTCTTGGTCTTTTGTAATAAACAATTTCAATAAGAATTATTAAAGTCATGTAAGGTGCCATGGAAAAATTATATTATTTATAATTTAAAAAATGTTGTAATAAAAAATTTTTTAATAAACAATTTCAATAAGAATTATTAAAGTCATGTAAGGTGCCATGGAAAAATTATATTATTTATAATTTAAAAAATGTTGTAATAAAAAAATTTTTAATAAACAATTTCAATAAGAATTATTAAAGTCATGTAAGGTGCCATGGAAAAATTATATTATTTATAATTTAAAAAATGTCATCATTTTCATCAATAATGATAAGCTGTGACAGTTGGCTTTACCCTTTTAAAGAAATAACAAAACATTTACAACAAATATACAAGTCAATACCATTTGATAAATCATATCTAAATATTCTGCATATATACCGCCTTATGTATAGGCAATTTGATATGCTACTGCATGTAATTTCAATTCTGGTATTAAATAACATACATTCATTCATGCAAGCTTCACAATAACAAAGTACATGTACCAAAACAAATTCACCTTAGAAATAGTACTACACAGGCGGTGATATCTTTATTTTCATGAACAAAAAATATAATAGAAGAAAACCATGTAAACAATTATGAAAAATAAAAAAGAAATTGTTTAAAGTAATTCTATAGTGCACCAGGTAAACTCAATCTCAAAGTTCTAATGTAAACTATAGCAACTTTTACAAAACTTTGATCTGCAGTTCTTCTAAAGGGCTGAACAATTGACTTTGCAGATTAAAATTCTTCAAAACAAGGGTTGTTTTCGGCTATCAAAAAATTGAAAATATAAATACAACACAAAAGGAAGTGCAATTTTCTTGATAATACAGTCATGTAAAACAATAGAACAAAGCTTTGGAAAAATGCCCATATACTAATCATCTTAACGACACAATGTCAAAAATATATGAATTAAATTTTAATTAACAGTAAAAAGTACATGTAAAAATAAAAGGAATTCATTCTCTTTCATCTTCTTTTATCAAATTCATTTGTCCAAAGCTAATTCATTTGTTCTTTGCATATCTAAAATACTCTTATCAAACCATTCTCAAACACATGTAACCAACATAATAATAAACCAGAGGCCACAAAGCCCACCTGAATGATATGAGATAAAAATACAATTTCTGAAAATTATTTTCAAATCTTGTTGTCACAACCTAAACACTCAATGAAATTCAAATATCACAAATTAAAGGCATGATGGCCGTTTCGTTCATGTGACCTGGACCATTACACCTTAAAACTTTTCTCCCCACTTCAAAAGGAGCCTTCACATGATAAAAAAGTCTCTGACGAGATTTTAGACAAATAGTGGACAAAATCCAGGACAAATGCGAACAGCAACAATGGGTGGATGCCAGACCATTGCTATACCATTGCTATACTATAAACTCACCTTGTAAGTCTGACAACTCACTCAGGTGAGCTAACAACTCACTCAGGTGAGCTAACAACTCACTCAGGTGAGCTAACAACTCACTCAGGTGAGCTAACAACTCACTCAGGTGAGCTAACAACTCACTCAGGTGAGCTAACAACTCACTCAGGTGAGCTTATAACTCCAAAAAGTGACAAAATATGAAAATACATGTACTATTTTATAAGGGATGTTTTATAAGGCACAACCAATGTAATAATAGACTTGTAAAAAATATATGGGCTGTTTCAAGACAGCCTGTCTCAACTGTTTGTACCTTTTTCCTAAACTCATTACAAAAACATGCCCATGCAATATACAGGGAATTTTTGAAGTTGAAAGAAATGAAAATTTTCCAAAGAAATGTTGATATCTTTCTTATTTTTGCTCCAAACATAAATTGTGGGTGCATGTTAGAGCTGCCTCGCTGAGGCTCCCAAAATCTATGTTTTGGAGCAAAAATAAGAAAAATAGGTATACTACTGCATACCCTAGTTTTACTATATATAAAAGTGGGATATACATTACACGGACATGTTTTTGTAAAGTTGGTCCTTTGACTTGCAACCAAAATCGGCATGCTCCAACATAAATATGAATACTTTCTGACATGTGGTTGGCAAAATATTGAATTACACAAAAGTTATACATGAAAGGTGATCTGGATTTTGATATTTGGTTCCACTGCCAGCATGAAACAAGAGGGTCTGGTGTAAAGTATTAAATAGCAAATAGACAAAATACCCATGGTCCAAGTATTTATACTTTCTCTGATAAACAGTTGTGAAGCTATGGACTTCTAAAGAATCTTTTGCAATACAAGAAACTTTGATGGTAATCAAGATTTTGAACTCTAGGTCCCTCCTTGGGGCATAGACCCTGGAGTTGGACGCCATGGAATTAAAGCCAACTCTACATCCTACCCATGATCCAAGTATGAATGTTGTCAAGATATGGACTTCTGGCTTATTTCATCACAGTATGACAGGAATGGAAACATGGACAACCAAGGTGTCTACATAAGCCCTTTGGGCTCCATGCGGTTGAGCTAACATACACATATGAGCCGCGACTTGAGAAAACTGGTCTTCCAGATTTCCGACCAGGTCTGACACAAACCATCACAGAAGCAGGCTAAAAGCTTGAAACGGATTCAAGAAGAAGAGAAATTGTACTATCCTTGAAGCGAAAACAAAGGCGCTGATCAGCTTCGCAGTTACTGTGAAGCTGATCTGGGCCTTTGTTTTTGTATAGGCAAAAATCCGGTTTCTTATGACGTGGCTCACATATGCCCATGCCATTATTGTTATTAAGGTTCATGCATCACTGTAAAATAGTCAAATGTTGAACTAAGCACAGGATATCTTAATGAACTAAACTTTGTTTCATTTGAAACATTTGTTTCTTAGTTGTTGAGCATTTCTTTCGTTGTTCAGTATACCTTCTACGGGGGATGATCCAAAATAACGTAGACTTTTGCTTTAGCTTCTATACAACTCATTCAAATGCTTACAAAATAACATGAACATAAATCGGAATATGTCTAGAATATCGTGGCAAAATATCAGGCAAAAATAACGACCCGTTACAATATACAGTCAAAACAAACAGGTCACTATAGTCTACCCGGCGCACGTCATCTTTGATTTCGTGACGTCGTTGACGTTTTTATTCACTTTGAAATTAACACCCTCTTAGTGCTCTCACTAACATCTATTCAACATGTACCATAGATAAAAGATTTTTTGCGTATTGTGCTTTGTACTTCACAATTTTTATGTCAGTATTCAAAACTCGAAACAAATTCTTACTTTAAATTGCTTCAAAATTGCCTCATCATCAACCGTCTGCATACGGTCAGCGCATTACGCATTCACGTCACCACTGACGCGCATTATTTTTGTTTCTTTTTCCATCTTTGTTATGCTATTTTATCGTCAGAATCACAACGGGAATATTTTACACAACAGATTTAGTCATTGAATAGTCCCGTTTTGTCTACATTTAGTTATTTTCGGTTTTTGTGTTGGCGCTTTCAAAATTCGCAGCAAGTTTAGTGATAGCATAAATTTAAGCTGTGTCTGGTGACGACGTTTTTAACGTTAAATGCACTCAATAAGCGCACAATTGATATTAATATTTCAAAAACGCCCTATTCAAATTTGTTGAAACTTATGCACAGCATTATCTAAACACCAAGCTTTTACTGGACTAAGTTTGGCACGATGCGCATGCCTATTTTACATTTTTTATCGAGACATGTCTGACACAGGACAAGACCGAAATCTCGCGTGCGCCGCCTATGCGTTACCATGGTTATAAAATGGCGCGGCGTGTGTCAGATACTTATGAAATGTGTAATTGTTTTATCTCATCTTGTTAAACCAGTGTTCTGATTTATTGCAATATACATTTTTCTAAAATTTATCTACGTATGTTGAAGCTACGGCAAACGTTATTTTGGATTTTCCCTCGTACATGGATATGTTTGGCTAATTAATTCCCGTACTGCATTATAGTGTCTAGAAATAATTATCTGACTGCATGATGGATATTGGACATAACCCAAAATGTATGTTTTGAGCGAGAATATTTAACACAATTAATTTTTTTTCCAATTAATTTTTTAAATTTTGGGGGGTGAAAAAAATCTCTGTATATTGCATGGGCAAGTTTTCATAATTTTGGAAGTCTGCTACTGTTGTCATGGTTACTAACATGCTCATGAATTTTAAAACCTGAAAATCAGACTTCAATAAGGAGAATATGAATGTGAATTACAGAGGTATGCATTTGCTCTAATATTTAGACACAAAATCCTTTATTGTTACAAGAGGTATCAATGAAGTTGTGTCAATGTGAGCTAACAATCTATGCTTCGTTTAAAAATAAAAAAAACAATCCATTTTGTAATTGAAAAAGTCATGGTATATGGGTGTGCTAACTCTGACAGTGGTGCTGTCACATATTACCAGATAATATATAAAAGATACAAACACAAGTTGATCAGAAAAAAATACAAGAAACAAATCATTGAATTATACTAATTTGTTAGTGGTTAAAGCCATACATCCTACATGTATATAATACTCATTCATTATTATTAAATCGAAAGAAAGATATTCAAACTGACAGTGAATGAAATGAAAACATAACCCTCTGTAACAAATTAGGTGATATGTGACAACAACTTTAGTAACCTGATTTCCTAAGTTTTCAGTCCTTACTGATTTCTCCTGTGGTTCTTTCCTCTATAAATTCATAAAATCTCTGCCCGTAGTACTCCGGCCTAACAGTTGAATGTGATCCACAACATGTCTTCAAATCTTTTACTATTTTACCCAATTTTTGCCGTAGTTGAAAACGAGTGAAAAAATCTATAATACCAATATAGTACCTGTGGTTTTCTCCATCAATAATATGTAGATTGTTATTACAATTCAACAACAACCTTCTATTTTTGAACACCATTCCAGTGGAATCTAAATACTCTGCATCACTCAGGGATCGTAAAACTATTGGTTTTAAGGAAGATTTTTGCACTATATCTGATAGAGGTACATTAATTTGTTTTGTCCCTGAACCATTTCCAACACATCCATCCGCTACTTGCTCACCCTGTATACTGTCATGCTGTATGTTGTCAACACCTAGTTTATCCCCTGTCGATGCTGCTTTTAGTCCATTTTGATTGTTAAGTTGAGGGCTACCTTTATTTACCTGGTTTTTGAAAGGTGAGTTCTGAGGGGTGGGGACAACTGTGGATTGCACCTGACTGGCCGAGACTGTGGATTCCTCGTCTTGCTCAATAACATCTGAGAGAGGGTTCAACTGATCTGTCTTGATATGACCAAATGACCTAAAAAAGGTAAAAAAAAAAAAAGTTCAGTGAATTTTACAGGCACGATAGGACACAGTCCAGTGCAGGTTGGGTCTGAACCCGCAATCTGGGGTCTAACGCTCTTCCACTGCTCGCCAAGGGTCAAAAAAGTATTTTCTAAAAATAAACCTACTTCACATATATAGAGGATCTTACACGAGTGGTCATTTCATATGAAATTTATTCAACGAGCCTTTGGCGAGTTTAATAAATTTCATATGAAATGACCACGAGTGTAAGATTCGTTTTATCATATGACTTTAAAAATAGGATTTTATCGCCTTCGAAGTGGACACATTTTCAATGAAAATTTACATTGTTGTTACGGACGTCGTCAATGACGTTACGTATTCCCGCAAAAAAGTGTTAATACACCTGTGGTCATACGATTTTTATGACATGACGTTATCCACTGGAAAACAGTGACATCATATGATAAATTACAATACAAACAATATCTTGTGCTTTTCTGCAAAATGTTCCCAATCAAACTTTTGTTAACTAAGTCATAATCCTCAAATAAGCTGAAACAATATAGTATCAGCTCTATCAAAAGTTTGCTTGATTTAATGCTTTACTTCTGTATAGCTGAAAGATTTCAAAGAATTGTCAGTTATCCTAAGAAGTAGAATACCAATACTTGGTGCACATTCCTTTCATCCCTAATTGGCATATACTGTTTTAAATAAGTACAGTTGCAATATTTTCAGGATAAAGAATTCATGAAAGAACTGTACCAGAATGTTCAAAGTTCACAAAATCTCACTTTCTCATCCTGAGCACTAGGTTTGTCACAGATTCCTTCTTCTCCTCAGGCTTTATAGGATGTCTGCCTAACAGGAAGCTGTAATCCTGGACACCCAGTCCACGTAGGAAATCTACATCTGCCTTCATCTGCTTTAGGAACCAGTCTCGTTGAGCACCTGTAGGTAGTAAATTGATAATAACATTTTTTGTTCAAATTCTTTATCTCAATAAATGTGTTATTCAAGGATTGAAATTCAGATTTTAGCTTTCACTGGATGATGAAAAACATTAAGCTGTTTTAATGTCTGTGAAGCCCGAAGAGCTTCTAGGAGACATTAAAACAACTCATGTTTTTCATCATCCAGTGAAAGCTAAAATCTGAATTTCAATTCTAATGTTTACATTTTAAATTATCAATCAAGTAATCATGTATCAGATTTTATATGCACACATCGTAGCTCATTTTCATGTTTAATATTTGACATTAAATCCGACTTAACGTAATTTTGGAACAGCACAAATGTCTAATTTTTGCGCTCAACACGACCTATGTCACGCCAACAAGAGTAAACAAAGTCTCTGGTTGGTTTTGACATCACCCCACCCATAGGCGTGGCCTCTAGATCACATTACTTAATGTTTTTCATTGGGAAATGAAGAACATCAAGAAAGATACTTTCATCTAGGGCGATTGTAATAAATATGTAAATATTTAGCTATGAAACTCTATAAATTCATTTAAATGAATTTAAGTAACCTAAATTTAGCTTTTTACTGGAAGTGGTGTCATATTGACCACTTTATATACAACTTTGACTGAAACAGGAGTTATGAATGCTTACCATATAAACATAGAACTTACCAAGTTCTAGTTTTTCCTGTAAAAAGTTTTGATCTTTTAGAATGATTAAAGTTCTTTGACCTGGTGGATTGGGCTGAAATAAAGAGCATTTTGATATGAAAATATCAACTCAAAAGTCAGATATACATCAAAATTAACAGAATACATTATTGAACAAACAGTGAACCAGACAAATGTACTTTATGGTATGTCTTGAGCAACGTTTGTACACTGTTATCATGTTTTCTGCTTAATATATTATCATTTATCAACTCAAAAAGCATCCTAGAATCTCTGACTCAGTGGATATGAAATGTTTTGACTGCAACATTATTGTGGAGACATTACTTAAGTCAATTAAGCATAATTTAGTTGCCAACACTGTTCCTTACATTTTGAAATCTGTTGTATATACATCCCTTGAGATCATATCTGTCTTCTATTCTAGGTGTAGGATAGAATATACTCTGCATCACCAGCAGGTACTTCTGAAATGAGGCCACATCTTCACAATTTTGATTGCACTGTTTGTTTGATTTGTTGCTTTACGTCCCTGCCAACAGCTATGGTCATGTAGGGATGGTGCACTTTTATCCAACATTTCTTGATACACATGTAATTTTAATCTCAAACTTGGAAAAATAATAACCTGAATGCAATCTCAATTATCCTCCCATTGTATGGGTTCCAATTTTAATGTTGAAGTTCTAAATTTTTATTTATTGTTTTTTACGTTGTATTCAAAACGGGTCTTCAAAGTCAACAAAAATCAATTATCAAGTGAGTTTGTCCATTAGGATAAACCCAGACTTTCTCGCATCAAATCAGTCTAAAGAAATATGTTAGAACAATCTGATTGTTTGGTGTTTAGTACAATACCTTCTCTCCAAGAGTTGGTTTAATGGAATATAAACCTAGGAACTTCACTAGTAGGGAATGGGGGTAGACTAGAAAATGGTCCAAATAATACCTGAAATGAGCATAAACTGTATGTTATCAAATGTTAATTATACCTCTAGAAACGATGGAGAATGGAGAAAAAATAGCTACTACTTGACGTTTACCAGTAATACTACAAGTACCATGGTTTGCTTACTTTACACTGAAACACTATTCAGCTTAAACATATAAATGAGATGCCTCATGAGAAAACCAACAACCCGTATGTGCGAAAACAAAGGCACAGATCAGCTTCGCAGTAACTGCAAAGATGATCAGTTCCTTTGGTTTCGCTACATGGATAGTACAATTCCTCTTCTTTCTAAATCTAAAATTTCAAGCGTCTAGCCATATTCAGTGCTCGAACAGGTCAGTTTGTGTCAGACCTGTTCAGAAACCACATTGTTGGTTTTCTCATGACGCAGCTCAATAATAGAGCAAAAGGACTATAAATCACTTTATTGTGTATTTCAAACAACTGTATGTATGTCGATTAACATGGTCAAAATTTGCTAAATTCATATATTGTAAAGATATGTTAAAATTCTTACTACCTTAAAATTGAAATAAAGTACTTTATACACTTTTCTTTGTCTGTCTTCAGTATAAATCTTTGATTGTTGCTGAAAAGAGAAGCAAGAAACACGAAATGACTATGACAGGTCATTCATTACGAAAACTTGCCCATGCAATATACAGAGATTGTTAAAGTTGTAAAAAGTGAAAATTTTCAGAAGAAAACTTCTGATATTTTTCACTCAAAACATTGATCGTGGGTACATGTTGGAACCGCCTTGGTGAACCACCTTGGTGAACCCTAACAAGTACCCACCATATATGTTTTTGAGCAAATATAAGAAAAATAGGTATACCCCTGCAAACCCCAGCTTTACTATATAAAATTGGGGTTTGAGAGGGTATACTTTTCATGGACATCTTTACTATATAAAATTGGGGTTTGAGAGGGTATACTTTTCATGGACATGTTTTCCTGATTTGTACAGACTGTTGGTTACAATTGTATGACTATAATCAAGGAATGGTTCTGCTTTTCTCAAAATGGAATATAAGAATCTAATATGGTGTTTTGTTCTAGATGAAAGTTTCCAACCCAAGGGATGACCGTGCTGAGCGGAACCGAGGCTCCGCCGAGGTTCCGCTCAGCACGGTCATCCCGAGGGTTGGAAACTTCCATCTAGAACAAAACACCATATTAGATTCTTTTTCTTGCACAGCAACCCCCAAAATCTGGTTTATTTCAAGGTTTTGCGTATTTTTTTAGCCTGGGTGAGAACACCTGGGTGAGATGCAATTTTATCACCCAGGCAAAAAGTGTGGCAATTTCTGTCTGGTGTGCAAGAATAAAAGTTGATTTATGCCTCTTATTAGATCTCTTAAACAGCACATGTGCGTTGTTGAGAATCTTTTTTTTCTCCCTCATACAAAGAGGATAATTGTAGCAAAAGAAAACAGAGGCATTTCTAAAGAGTGACCATTATTATACTCATGTTATAATATTCTCATCACAAAAATATCTCTGTGCAATAAATACCCCCTTATACCCCACTTTTACATAGAAACTAGAAAATGTGTTTATGAAACACTATGCCCCCAACTGGTAAGCCACTTTCAAGATGTAAAAATGTCCAAAAAATGACTAAGTTCAAATTGTAAAAAAGTGACAAAAATTAATCTGAGGAGTATATCCCAACCACATGCATATATTCAAAGCATGGTCACAATGTGTGCAAAGTTTCAAAAGTATCGGTATTAAATTGTAGGAGGAGTTGCGCACACAAGTTACCCTCTATCCATCCACTAAAATGCCCGAAAAAATGACTAAGTTCAAATTGTGAAAAAAATGACAAAAAATAATCCAAGGATTATATCCAAACCACATGCATACCTTCAGACCATGACCATGATACATGTAAAGTTTTAAACGAATTGGCATGAAACTGTAGGAGGAGTTGCGCACACAAGGTACCCACTGCCCATTCACTTTCATTGTCAAAATGCCCAAAAAATGGCTAAGTTCAAATTGCGAAAAAAGTGACATAAATTAATCTGAGGATTATATCCAAACCACATGCATATCTTCAAAGCATGGTCACAACATCTGTAAAGTTTCAAGAGAATCGGAATAAAACTGTAGGAGGAGTTGCGCACACAAGGTATCCACTATCTATTCACTTTATCAAGAATTAAAAAGGGAAATAACTCTCACAGAATTGGCCCCTAGCCCCTTGAATTTACCTGAAAGAAAAAATATGGGTCCTCTTAATTTTCATATACAAACTACATACCAAATTTCAAGATCCTAGCTCTAAAGGTTCCTGACTGAGTGCTCATGCATCAGTATGATCACAGACTGACTGACTGCACGCACGCACTCACTGCACGGACAGACCCAAACCAATATGCCCCCTCAACTTCTTCGAAGTTGGGGGCATAAAAATGGGGTATGCAGGGGTATAACTATTTTTCTTATTTTTGCTCCAATGGGTACTCACAATCTATGTTTTGAGCAAAAGTAAGAAAAATATAAAAATATCTATTTTTTATTTTTACAACTTCTAAAAATCTGTACATAACATGGGCGTGTTTTCTTAATTCTTTCATTCAAAGTATAGATTTTATACACACATACCAAAATCCATGTAATTTCTATGATTTGCATGCTAACCTGAAGTAGAAGTCCTGCCCACTGCTTGAGTTACTGATAAACTCTAAGGGGAGGTGTGATGGTGCCAAACTTTGTAACTAACCTGAAGTAGAAGTCTTGTCCACTGCGTGAGTTACTGATAAACTCAAGATAAGGGAGGTGTGATGGTGCTAAACTTTGAAGAAAATCTTCTTCTGACACATCAACAGCTCTTCTGATACAGGAAAACACAGGCGAGGAATAGCTGCCAAATTTATAGCTCTGTAACATAACCAGAGGACCAATGGTCCTGTAAACGCTCACCTGAGATCCGGGATATGCAACCTCAGCTGAACATGCCATAAAATAGGTCAAGGTCATCTGGGGGTCATGATTATACAAACTTTGTAGAGCTCCATTCACTGGTGCTTCAGGCAAAGTTTCAAAATCATAGGTCTTCCGGTTCTGAAGGATAACTTCATAAGATTTATAAAGGTTTTTTCTATTTATAGCCATGGTGGCCATCTTGGTCATGTGACCATTTATATTAACTTTCATTCTCCTTTCCTAACGATGCTCCACATAAAGTTTGGCTTTGATTGGCCAAGCATTTCAGAGAAGAAGATGTTTGAATATTATGGTCATATACATGTATATAGCCCAGGGACGGGGGCAGACAACCCCCTGAGGACATTTTTTCCATTAACATAAATCTTCTGTCTATTTGCATACTCTGAGCAAGTTTCCCCCCATTTAATTACATTTTACTAATTTTCCCCATTCAGATGCATGGGCAACCTATGTTGGCCTTGCCATAAAATAGGTCAAGGTCGTCCCAAGGTAATGATTTATATATACTTTGTAGAGCTCCTCTCCCTGATGCTTCATGCAAAGTTTCAAAATCATAGGCCTTCTGGTTCTGGAGAAGAAAATTTTTAAATGTTTTTGCTATTTATAGCCATGGCGGCCATCTTGGTCATGTGACCATGACCATTTATATAAAATTTCATTCTCCCTTCCTAAGAATGCTCCACATGACGTAAGGCTTTGATTGGCCAAACAGTTTCAGAGAAGAAAATCTCTGAATATTATTGTAATATACATGCATATTGCCCCCAGGTGGGGGCATACCAACACCTGGGGTCCAATTTTTTTTCAGAATCAAATATCTTCAGTTCATTTGCCCATTTCCTGCAGGTTTTTCCTTTCAAATGACATTTTAACAATTTTCCTCATTGAAATGCATCGGCAACTTATGTTGATCTTGCTGTAAAATAGGTCAAGGTCATCCAAAGGTCATAATTTATAAACACATTGTAGTACTCCAGTCGCCAATGCTACATACCAAGTTTCGTTGAAATTAGTCTAGCAGTTCCAGAGAAGAAGATTTTTGAAGCGTTTTTACCATATATGGGCATGGCGGCCATCTTGGTCATGTGACCTGGATTATTTATAAGCACATTGGTTCTCTATTCCCATAGATGCTTTTTATAAAATTTGGCTTTGATTGGCTAAGCGGTTTCAGAGAAGAAGATCTTTGAATATTATTGTAATATTATACAATTATTGACTTCAATGAGGTAGACATAAGGATTTATCTGCCCGATAAAAATTATATTCACCGAGGCCGTAAGGTTTTTGAAGCTTAAATCTTATTGCAGAATTAATGTCTAACTAAGGTTGCTCTCACAAGTTTTAACAACCATTTCTGAAATATTTTAAAAGGCAGTTTCCCAATAAATGCCTTTTATTTTGTGTTTAAAAAGACATGTCACAGAAAAAGTAAAGCATGCTACTTTTTTTTAGATATACCCATTCAGCCAAAGAGAAATTAACACAAATAAAACAAAACTGTTGGTAAAACTCATGAAAAGTCCTCAGTTTACCTGTTGAATGTTGATACATCAAATCATGTCAATTTCACATAGCCCATGTTAATTTCATGCTGATACTTATTTTGGGTACTCAGGAGGGGACTATAGGTTTTGGAAGTTAATATAGAAAATCTGTCAAAATAATTAACCTCCAGGAGCTGGTTTGATCTGGTTTTCATCAGTTTGGTCTAGTTTCAGAAAAATATAAGGATTTATTAATACTGAATGAGCCAATCAGGAGACATGATTTTCTTCAGTCATATAACAAACATGTAATCCGGGCTCTTTGAGCAACATATGTCCCAAGTATGTTGCTCAAAGAGCCCGGATTACTAAACATTTGAATAGTAATAAGAATATTGCTTCTCAGACATATATGTCAAAATTTAACTGGATTTTGAGTAATGAAGACCCTGTCATATGTAAAGATATTGCCTGTTTTACTACTGAATGTTTTGCTCTTAGATCATAGTTTATAGCTGCCTTCTAGTCATGTGCTATTATTATGATATAGTTGAATGGACTGTGGTTGTCTCCCATGGACTAAAAAGTGTATTTTGACATTCTAGTCATCTGTATTGTTTATCATTAGTTTTGTTTTCATGTTCATTTTCATTTGCTGTTCATCATTTTTCTTTCCTTCTTGTTCACTTTCAACTTTATGATGTCCTTTATAGATTTTCTAATAAAGATATTGTATCTTGTATCTTGTATCTTGTATATTGCCCCCGGGTGTGGGCATACCAAGCCCTGGGGTCAAAGTTTTTCAGAATTTAATATCTTCAGTTCATTTGCCTATTTCCTGCATGTTTTTCCTTTCAAATGACATTTTAACAATTTTCCTCATTTAAATGCATGGGAGACCTATGTTGACCTTACCGTAAAATAGGTCAAGGTCATCCAAAGGTCATGATTTATAAACACATTGTAGTACTCCAGTCCCCAATTCTACATGCCAAGTTTCGTTGAAATCGGTCCACAGGTTCCGGAAAAGAAGATTTTTGAAGGGTATTTACCATATATGGGTGTGGCGGCCATTTTGGTCATGTGACCTGGATTATTTATAATCACATTGATTTCCCCTTCCAATAGATGCTTCATGTAAAATTTGGCTAAGATTGGCCAGGCTGTTTCAGAGGAGATCTTTGAAAATGGTGGACGACGATGATGACGGACGACGGACAGACGCCAGATCATGGCCATCCTATAAGCTCACCTTGTGAGCCTAACAGCTCAGGTGAGCTATAAATACAATGGTATTGGCTTAGGTACACGTAAAATGTCCCATTCAACAATTTCTCATTTATGCTGGAATGTAACTACCACTAATAGACTATTTTGCCAACATTTTGGGTACTTGAAGTGTCTGCAGTGGTGTTTAAATCCAGAACCTCTTGCCCTGAATCTGTCAATCTACCACTAGTTCACCTAAATATAAAGTCAAAACTTCATACCAGAGGACCATTGGTCCTGAGAACGCTCACCTGAAGCCTGATCTTGGAGTATTAAGTCATAATGAAATGACCTCCTTGAATACTCACACACCTTTCTTGACTTCATAAGTTGTCTGCATCAGATTCTGCAAAGTTTCAGGTCTCAGGCTGCAATAGTTTCCAAACCGAGTGATTTCTGAGAAAACCATAATTTTAATTTTGATATTTAAATGACCTTGGGCCAAGGTCAAGACATGACCTTGGCCTTTATTAATTACTTACCTTCATTGACTCCATTAGTTGTCTGCATCTAGCAACTTTCAGGTCTCAGGCAGCAACAGTTTGTTTTCGCCTTTTCCCATGTAAAAGCCTATGTTTCCAAATTTGACCTTGCCTTAAAATAGGTCAAGGTCATCCAAGGGTCATCATTTTATCAAACTATGATGGGCTGAGGTCCTTGATGCTACATACCAAGTTTCGTGGAAATCGGCCCACCGGTTCTGGAGAAGAAGATTTTTGAGTGGTTTTAACCATATATGGGGTGGCGGCCATCTTGGTCATGTGACCTGGATTTCGCGATCAAACTTTCGTCTCCCCTACCCATGGATGCTCCACATAAAATTTCACTTTGATTGGCCAAGCAGTTTCAGAGAAGAAGATCTTTGAAAACTGTGTATGGACAACAGACTGGCCAAGGTCAAGAGATGACCTTGACCTATATTAATCACATACCTTCATCTACTCTATTAGTTGTTTGCATCTACCACTTTTCAGGCCTCAGGCTGCAATAGTTTTCAAAAAGTCCATAGTTTTCACTTTTTCCTATGTAAAAGCCTATGTTTCCAAATTTGACCTTGCCGTAAAATAGGTCAAGGTCATCCAAGGGTCATCATTTTATCAAACTATGATGGGCTGAGGTCCTCAATGCTACATGCCAAGTTTCGTGGAAATCGGCAAGCCGGTTCTGGAGAAGAAGATTTTTGAGAGGTTTTTACCATATATGGGCGTGGCGGCCATCTTGGTCATGTGACCTGGATTTCGCGATCAATGTTTCGTCTCCCCTACCCATGGATGCTCCACATAAAATTTCACTTTGATTGGCCACGCAGTTTCAGAGAAGAAGATCTTTGAAAAGTGTGTATGGACAACAGACTGGCCAAGGTCAAGAGATGACCTTGACCTATATTAATCACATACCTTCATCTACTCCATTAGTTGTTTGCATCTACCACTTTTCAGGCCTCAGGCTGCAACAGTTTTCAAAAAATTCCATAGTTTTCACTTTTTCCTATGTAAAAGCCTATGTTTCCAAATTTGACCTTGCCTTAAAATAGGTCAAGGTCATCCAAGGGTCATCATTTTATCAAACTATGATGGGCTGAGGTCCTTGATGCTACATACCAAGTTTCGTGGAAATCGGCCCACTGGTTCTGAAAAAGAAGATTTTTGAGTGGTTTTTACCATATATGGGCGTGGCGGCCATCTTGGTCATGTGACCTAGATTTCGCGATCAAACTTTCGTCTCCCCTACCCATGAATGCTCCACATAAAATTTCACTTTGATTGGCCGCGCAGTTTCAGAGAAGAAGATCTTTGTAAAGTGTGTATGGACAACAGACTGGCCAAGGTCAAGAGATGACCTTGACCTATATTAATCACATACCTTCATCTACTTCATTGGTTGTTTGCATCTACCACTTTTCAGGCCTCAGGCTGCAATAGTTTTCAAACCAGAGGACCATTGGTCCTGAGAACGCTCACCTGAAGCCTGATCCTGGAGTATTAAGTCATCATGAAATGACCTTGACCTTGAATACTCACACACCTTTATTGAATTCATAAGTTGTCTGCATCTGCAAAGTTTCAGGTCTCAGGCTACAATAGTTTCAAAACCCAGTGATTTATGAGAAAACCATAATTTTAATTTTGATATTTAAATGACTTTGGGTCAAGGTCAAGAAATGACCTTGGCCTTCATTAATTACTTACCTCAATTGACTCCATTGGTTGTCTGCATCTAGCAACTTCCAGGTCTCAGACTGCAACAGTTTCCAAAATATCCATTGTTTTCGCCTTTTCCCGTGTAAAAGCCTATGTTTCCAAAATTGACCTTGCCGTAAAATAGGTCAAGGTCATCCTATGGTCATCATTTGATCAAACTATGATGGGCTGTAGTCCCAAATGCTACATACCAAGTTTCGCGAAAATTGGCCTGCCGGTTCTGGAGAAGAAAATTTTTGAGTGGTTTTTACCATATATGGGCGTGGCGGCCATCTTGGTAACGTGACTTGGATTTCGCGATCAAACTTTCGTCTCCCCTACCCATGGATGCTCCACATAAAATTTCACTTTGATTGGCCCAGCAGTTTCAGAGAAGAAGATCTTTGAACAGTGTGTATGGACGACAAACTGGCCAAGGTCAAGAGATGACCTTGACCTAAATTAATCACATACCTTCATCTACTCCATTAGTTGTTTGCATCTACCACTTTTCAAGCATCAGGCTGCAATAGTTTTCAAAAAATCCATAGTTTTCACTTTTTCCCATGTAAAAGCCTATGTTCCCAAAATTGACATTGCCGTAAAATATGTCAAGGTCATCCTAGGGTCATCATTTTATCAAACTATGATTGGCTGGAGTCCCAGATGCTACATACTAAGTTTCATGAAAATCGGCCTGCCGGTTCTGGAGAAGAAGATTTTTGAGTGGTTTTTACCATATATGGGCGTGGCAGCCATCTTGGTCATGTGACCTGGATTTTGCGATCAAACTTTCGTCTCCCCTACCCATGGATGCTCCACATAAAATTTCACTTTGATTGGCCCAGCAGTTTCAGAGAAGAAGACCTTTGAAAAGTGTGTATGGACGACAGACTGGCCAAGGTCAAGAGATGACCTTGACCTACATTAATCACATACCTTCATCTACTCCGTTAGTTGTTTGCATCTACCACTTTTCAGGCATCAGGCTGCAATAGTTTTCAAAAAATCCATAGTTCTCACTTTTTCCCATGTAAAAGCCTATGTTTCCGAAATTGACATTGCCGTAAATTAGGTCAAGGTCATCCTAGGGTCATCATTTTATCAAACTATGATGGGCTAAAGCCCCAAATGCTACATACCAAGTTTCATGAAAATCGGCCTGCCGGTTCTGGAGAAGAAGATTTTTGAGTGGTTTTTACCATATATGGGCGTGGCAGCCATCTTGGTCATGTGACCTGGATTTCGCGATCAAACTTGCATCTCCTCTACCCATGGATGCTCCACATAAAATTTCACTTTGATTGGCCCAGCAGTTTCAGAGAAGAAGATCTTTGAAAAGTGTGAATGGACGACAGACTGGCCAAGGTCAAGAGATGACCTTGACCTAAATTAATCACATACCTTCATCTACTCCATTAGTTGTTTGCATCTACCACTTTTCAGGCCTCAGGCTGCAATAGTTTTCAAAAAATCCATAGTTTTCACTTTTTACCATGTAAAAGCCTATGTTTCCAAATTTGACCTTGCCGTAAAATAGGTCAAGGTCATCCAAGGGTCATCATTTTATCAAACTATGATGGGCTGAAGTCCCCGATGCTACATACCAAGTTTCGTGGAAATCAGCCCACCGGTTCTGGAGAAGAAGATTTTTGAAGGGTTTTTACCATATATGGGCGTGGCGGCCATCTTGGTCATGTGACCTGGATTTCGCGATCAAACTTGAAATGCCACTACCCAAGGAGGCTCCACATAAAATTTCAACTAGATTGGCCAAGCGGTTTCAGAGAAGAAGATCTTTGAAATTGTGGACGACGACGACGACGACGGACGGACGACGGACGACGGACGGACGCCGGATCATGGCCATCCTATAAGCTCACCTTGTGAGCCTTCGGCTCAGGTGAGCTAAAAATCCATAGTTTTCACTTTTTCCTATGTAAAAGCCTATGTTTCCAAATTTGACCTTGCCGTAAAATAGGTCAAGGTCATCCAAGGGTCATCATTTTATCAAATTATGATGGGCTGAGGTCCCCGATGCTACATGCCAAGTTTCGTGGAAATCGGCCCACCGGTTCTGGAGAAGAAGATTTTTGAGTGGTTTTTACCATATACGGGCGTGGCGGCCATCTTGGTCACGTGACCTGGATTTCGCGATCAAACATTCCTCTCCCCTACCCATGAATGCTCCACATAAAACTTCACTCTGCTAGGCCGAGCAGTTTCAGAGAAGAAGATCTTTGAAAATTGTGTATGGACAACAGACTGGCCAAGGTCAAGAGATGACCTTGACCTATATTAATCACATACCTTCATCTACTCCATTAGTTGTTTGCATCTACCACTTTTCAGGCCTCAGGCTGCAATAGTTTTCAAAAAATCCATAGTTTTCACTTTTTCCCATGTAAAAGCCTATGTTTCCAAATTTGACCTTGCCGTAAAATAGGTCAAGGTCATCCAAGGGTCATCATTTTATCAAACTATGATGGGCTGAAGTCCCCGATGCTACATACCAAGTTTCATGGAAATCGGCCCACCGGTTCTGGAGAAGAAGATTTTTGAAGGGGTTTTACCATATATGGGCGTGGCGGCCATCTTGGTCATGTGACCTGGATTTCGCGATCAAACTTGAAATGCCACTACCCAAGGAGGCTCCACATAAAATTTCAACTAGATTGGCCAAGCGGTTTCAGAGAAGAAGATCTTTGAAATTGTGGACGACGGACGGACGACGGACGACGGACGGACGGACGGACGCCGGATCATGGCCATCCTATAAGCTCACCTTGTGAGCCTTCGGCTCAGGTGAGCTAATAAACACTTTGGTAACCAGTGCTTGATTAAATTTAGTGTTACTTTGCAAACAATAGAATAAGCATGCATGTCTCCGTAATCAAGAACAAAGATTGACATTTGAGTCGTCTCGTGGGAAAACCAACAATGTGGTTTCCGAACAGGTCTGACACAAGCCGGCTTGTACAGTCACAGAAGATCACAGAAGACAGTTACAAGCTTGAAATTTTGGATTTAGAAAGAAGAGGAACTGTACCGTTCTTGTAGCGAAAATAAAGCCGCTGATCAGCTTCGCAGTTACTGCGAAGCTGATCTGCGCCTTTGTTTTCGCATAAGCAGAATGTTGGTTTTCCCATGAGATGGCTCATTGATTAGTGCAAAAAAGGATTAAGAATGAATATGCAACAAAGTGAAATATAAGATTATACTATCTGAGCCGCGACACTACAAAACCGGTCTTCAAGGTTTCCAACTCAGTCTGACAGAAAACCACCTGTACAGTAAAGAAGAATAGAAGATGCTTGAAAAATTTGAATATTAAAGTAGAAGAGGAATTGTACTATCTGTGTAGCAAAAACAAAGGCACTGATCAGCTGTGCAGTTACAGCTAATCTGCATCTTTCTTTTCTCATAGGCAAAAACCTTCCTCGTGAAGCGGCTCATATGGTATGCAAGACATTATATGACTCGAGCCACTGCATATGAAAACCAACAAAATGCTTGGGCGAATACAAAGATGCAGATCAGCTCCGCGGTAACCGCGAAGCTGATCAGCGCCTTTGTTTTCGCTGCACGGACAGTACCATCCCTCTTCATCTTAAATCTGAAATTTCAAGCGTCTAGCCATCTTCTATGCTTGTACAGGCTGGTTTGTGTCGGACCTGTTCGGAAACCACATGGTTGGTTTTCCCACGAGGCGGCTCAAATGATGTGTTTGACAAAGTGCTGAACATTTTACCTTTCCTGAAGAGGATCGTATGTCAAAGTGCACTTTGTGACTGTAATCTTCTGGTAAAAGATGACTCTGCAACATCAGGAAAACACGTATGTGTAATGTATACCCCCTTACATACACAAACTGGGGTATGTAGGGGTATACATGTACCTATTTTTCTTATTTTTGCTCCAAAACATAGATTGTGGGTACTCAGTGAGGCGGTTCTAATGTGTACCCACAATCTATATTTTGAGCAAAAATAAGAAAAATATCAAAAATTTTCGGCTGAAAATTTTCAATTTTTAAAGCTCAAAAAAATCTCTTATCATTGCATATTGCTTATTTTTGTAATGAAAAGACCTGTTGTTAGAGTTGTGTCACCTTTAGGCATATCAAAAGCAAAGGTGCATATCAGCAGTGTTATAACCACCTCAGTACATTTGTTTACCCACATAAGCAGAACAACTTTAACACTGCAAGTCAAGCCTCAACCTATCTTCTGACTGAATGGCACTTTCAATTTAGGCATATGCAGAAACACAAAGGACGGATTTCTGACATAACTCAAGTTTGCAATTTTATGTTCATGCTAAATTTTTACTATTATTTGCAAATTTGTTTTCTTGCAGTTTCAAGTTGTTACTTATATACTATTGCAACTCAAGAACTTAATAATAATTGGGCAAAGGAAAATTTGTGAAATAAAAGCAACACAAAAATTTCCAAAGTTCCAGACTCTCAAGACAAGAGATTGGCTCAAACCTGTAATGACCTACTTCAGGCAATAGCTTTTCCTGCATATATACATTATACAACTTACATGTAAAATGTAAAACAATTTCAAAAGTTTCCCGAAGCTAGTTTCATGTATTTATGATATAATTTCTTTTAAAATTAGTTTAATTTTCATTGTAAGGGTTAAAATGTTCAATTACTTTACAGAATGGTACCATACCTTTGGTCCTAGTTCTGGGTGTTCTGTTAGGACCTTTCTAATTCCTGCCTGAACAGCATCTAGCATGTCAGAGTGGGGATGATGCTTGCTGACTTCCACCACACCTTTTCGTCGCAACTTCCTGCGTACATAATCCCAGCGCCCTCTAATAGATGGGTGTGATGGAGTGAAGTCATCCCTGGCCTCCACTTTAGCCATTTTGTGCCAGCTGGAGGCTTACATAGCCTTGTTTATCTACCGATTTCTGTTTATCCACAGATGTCTGAAGTCCTAATTTAATCTACCTTAGCAAGGCCTGAAAGTGAAAAAATCATAACCCTCCGTCATGCCATGTTAGTCAATGTTACTCATGTTATGCTTTTGTTGAAGTTATATACTAGTAATATTGGATAAAAATAGTTATTAAACAATTTTTTTCATTTTTCATTCATTAACATTCACGGCTTTTGATATTCAAAACTTTCCTGTTTATACTTACACAATGAAATTTGTAATGACTGGAAAATCATGTTTGATCTCTCCAAGTAAATAATAATCTGAATCTGAATAGTTTACTGGTGACACGCCAAATGACATTATTTCAAATGATTATTAATAATTACTGATAATCAAAATGATCAAATTTATACCAGGTCCGGTGCAAGTCCGGATTGAGGTAGTATACCTCAATCGAGGTTTTTAACCTCCATTGAGGTTTGAAAATGTACATTAAATTACTTATATTGAGAAAAACAAAAAGCTATGCAAAAATTGCAACATCATTCCCAGCAAAAGTTGCTTGCAAAATGTGCAGCTTTCAAATGAAACATTTTTCAACTCAATCTGTTAGGGAATTTTTTGCAAATTCCTCCAATTTCATAAGTGCAAAGGGTAATTTTTTAAATCTAAGTCAATATTTTTCAATGTATGGCATATATTTAAATATTGTATCAGTATTTCTGCTGCTTTACGTATATTTATTTTTTTTTTTTTCTAAGAATATCATTATTTGATATTCAAAATTGTTGAAATGCTATTAAACAAAAAATGAAAACAAGTATAAGCTTTTATAAAAGGCTAATCACTTACCCCTGGTATCAGGGGCAGAAGCACATGTAAAGTCAACCAGAAACACATCAATGGCTTACAGAAACAAATTCTGCGAGCAAAAAAGAGGATTTTAACCTTCTCAACAAAATTACATATGGAAATTGCAGAAATCAATGATAAAATTAGGTAAAAAATCATGTTTGTAAAAATATTCCCTGATGAATTTTCAAAACAGTTGTATCAAAATAAGTAAATGACCAATGTTTACAGATTTATCAAAACAAAGTTTTGCAATTTTCAACTTTTTGTTCCATTTTTTGAAATTTTGCAGATGTCAATGCATATTTCAAACCTCAATGGAGGTTACAAATGTAACAGTGTGAATTATTTCATTCATTATTCAGTAGCTTTCCCCTTGTTCTTGGCCCATTTTATTATTAAGGACCCGAAATGGTAATAAGATAATTTCGGTGCGGTTTTATCAATTTCTCATTCAGCTTGCACATGCACAAAGTGAACAAAATTCAGAGCACGAGGAACTCAAGGAAAAGATTTGAAATCTCAGTTTTAAAGCGGTTTTAGAAGCGACAAGACATTCAAAATAGCAATCCTTACTCAGCGCTAGATTACCCAACATCTTTAGGTAGCTATTACTGATGGAATAGTTTTCAGGCATTTATTCTTTGGCTTGCAAGCGTCGTGTCTTTATTTCAAAATGTTGCAATTTAGGCTGTGTTGAAAGTGACGGTTCAAAAGCAAATAATTTAACATTGCGGTAATACTGCTCTCACATATACCGAATTTCCCTTGCGAATGTCCTTCCGAATGCAATTTTGAGCAAATTCGCATTATTTGCTAGAAATTCGGAAGCATTCGGTAGCATTTGTAAGCATTCGGAAGCATTCGGTGAAAATTTCGAGTCGTTGCGAAAATTAGGAACATGCTCCTAAAATTCGCAAGGAAATCATATTCTTAACATATTCGTAAAGAATTCGTAAACAATTCGGATTGATTGCAAGACATTTGTAACACTCGCAAGCCATTTGCAAGGATTCTGTAGCATTAAATTCTATTGAGTTTTGATGTCCGTAAAGAATCGCTAGTGAATCGCAACATTTTCACATTCAAGACTCAGTTTTAGCATAGTTTATTCTATTCTGGCCCTATCCTTCAAGTAAAGGCCATTATTTATGGTGTTTGGCTTTAAGCTATCCATCAATGTATGACAGACAAATTAAAGACCCGTGAAATTTTTGTTTGCCCGGTAAAATTATCTTTTTTATGTGTGTAAATCGCAATTTGAGAGAAACAACAAAGTGGTGTGTGTTTCAAGAGTAGACTTGGACCAATAATGACATATTTTTCCATGCCCCATGGCATTGTGGGTGATTTCGTTTTATATTGATATTATTGGCTACAATGTTTGCGAATGAGTAAAAAATCAAAAGAATTCAGCAAGCATTCGCTACACATTCGCTTCATTTGTAAGGTGTTTGCAAGACGTTCGTATTATTTGTAACGGCATTTGTAAGCGTTTGGAACATTCGTAAGGCATTTTCAAGAATTCGGTAGTGAGCATGGCAATCAATCGCAACATTCTTAAGAAATTTGTAAGGATCCGCAATCATTCTTAACGCTTTCGCAAAGACATCGTTTTGTACAAGCCCCGCCCCGTCCATTCGCATCATATTCGGTAATTTCAACGCGAATTTCAAATTTTAGGATTCGCAAGGGATATTCGGTATATGTGAGAGCAGCATAATTCTCAGGACTCTCTTGCATGTCTTTCATTAACATGTGAAATGCTTGTTTTGCCTGCATGTTGCTTAACCATGTTTTTATTTTCCACAGTTGTCCTTGCACGTGTGAATGTGACAAGTCCCACTTGAAGAGTTTGTGACAGTCAAGGGCTTTCAGTTGTCATACAGCTGGTATGTATAGCTAAGTGATATTTTTGTAATTTTCATATAAACGAATATTTTTATAAGTTAAAGGACCACTTCACTGTGCACCGGTCCGGTTAAATGAAAGAAACCTATTTACTTCATATAAGACTGATTTTTATAATAAATATCAATTTATTATATAGTTCAAATGATGTAAAAGGTGTATTTTTATCTTTGTCTGGTCAGGCTCTATTTTGTTGTTTAAAGCGGAATAATGTTCAGAACGATAATTGAGACATACATTGTGTTTTACACAATATGCCATTGTGTCACACACAATTTGTAGCTAGTCTTGTACAGTGCTTCAGAATCTAGGCCATAACCTAATATTCCATGAATCACAGTCAAGATTGCAAAAGGGTTTTACAGCTGGTTGCTCATCACTCAACGCTGCCCTGATACTTTCTGAGTGCATACTGGAGGCGGGAAACAACAAGCGAGACCTTTTTGTTACAACGTTAGATACACAGAAGGCTTTTGACGTCGTCGACCAAAACTCACTCCTCAGAAAGCTGTATTTAGATGGTATCCATGGAGACGACTGGTTATTGCTGAGGGACCTCTACTCTGACTGCTCCTCCAGAATTAAATGGGCAGGTGAACTATCGCACCCTATCAACATCATGCAAGGAGTGAGGCAGGGTGGAGTTTTATCAACAAGCCACTATAAGCCCTATAACAACCCTTTACTACTACAGCTGGAAGACAGATACTCTGGAACAAGAATTGGATCCATTAGTATTCCTCATGTGACGGTAGCAGACGATTTGGCATTGATTTCTGAAAGCAAGTCTGATGCTCAAGTGATGATTTGGGACGCAGACAACAGTGCAGGCAGAGAGAGATACTGCATCCACCCAACCAAGAGTCACATCCTGTGGTATACTAAACGGAAAAAGAATGACACCGAACTCGGAATAGTTATGGCAGGAGAGAAGGTAGATACCCCTAGTTCAACGCTACACCTTGGAATTGTTAGAAATACTTCTGGACAAGTAGATGTTGAAGGGAAAATAAGTTTAGGGCGAAAGACTGCTTATTCCTTAATGGGCGCGGGGCTCCATGGGGGTAGCGGGTTAAAGGCCACCCTGAATGGGCACATATGGTCTACCTTTGTCATTCCACATTTTCTCTATGGCCTTGAAGTCCAAATCTTAAAAAGTTCAGACATAGAAAGTTTGGAAAAATTTCAAAGAAAATGTCTCAAACAAATACAAGGTTTACCCGACAATACCTCAAATACAGCTTGTTTAGCTCTCCTTGGCGTTTTGCCTATTGAGGCATTGTTACACAAGAATCTGCTAAACATGTTTGTAAACATGATTAGAAATGAAAACTCAGTAGAATATGAAATAGCCAAGAGGCAACTAGTAATGAAAGATACACCCCGAGAGAGTATTTTCACTCATATTCAAAGCATTTTAGATAGGTATGATTTGCCTTCAGTTTTTGACCTTTTAAATTGCCCACCAACCAAGGAGGCCTGGAAATCTACACTTAACCACAAAATAAATGATATGGTACAAAAGTTCTGGAGGTCTGATATTGAAAGCAAGTCTTCCACAAAATACTTAAATCCAAATGTATTGTGTGTGGGCAGCAGCCACCATATATGGTCAACTGTAAGGAATAATATTCATGACAGTAGAAGAGCACAAATTAAATGTAAATTGTTGACAGGCACATATATACTTCAAGCAAATAGGGCAGCCTTCAACCAATACGCTGTAAATCCAACCTGTAAACTGTGTAATACAGCTCCAGAGACGAGACAGCATTTTGTGGGGGAGTGTGCTTTCTTTAAAGAAGAGAGGAAGCTCTACATAGAGAAACTGGAGACGAGCCCGATTCTTTCGGATCAGTATATCCAGAGTCTACGTAACCCAGAATTTCTCACACAGCTAACACTAGATGCGACAGTGATACCAGGCTTAAAGGAATGTGATTCGGAAGGGTTGGGGTCGCTCGAACTGTGCACTAGGGAGTATATTCATAAAATTCATGTGAGACGCATAGTAGCACTGAAGAGGATCTCATAAAGTTGGTTTACAATAACAGCTAGTGTAAATAAGTTAAAGAGCACATGTAAATATAAACATTCACCAGCTTTGAACGTAAAATTGAACACCTAGCCCCTAACTGTAAAGTCAATAGACTTGTGCCTCGAAGAAACAAGCGGGGGAGCTCTACGATACAACAACAACAACAACAACAACATGGCTGAAATGCTGTAGTAAGGCTATTAAGGCGTAAATACTAATAGTATGGTAAAAATTATGTAATTTGTCATTTCAGAGCCTGGACTTGTGACTGCCTGTTCATTGTATATATCATCTGTTCCTGTAGAGCTGCCATGTGAACAGTTTGTTGTATTAAAGAACTCACGAGTACTCTTGTCTTCAATCCTACCCATTTAAGGCAAGGGAGACCACCCTGTAACACAAACCTCGAATGAGGTATGGTACCTCAATCTGGACTTGCACCGGACCTGTATACAGCGATAAAACAGCAAGAGTCATTGTCTTTGCACAAAGTATTGTGACCATGGGCCATTTTAGTTGGTTGTAATAGCAATAAACCAAGACCAATAAATGTTTATGAAAAGAAGTGAATAATTTATGCTTAGCATATACCAAGCTTTCTGAAAAAAGCTTTTTCTTGTACAGGGCAATTAAATGATAAAGACCACGCCCTACTCTCTTAACCTTCATGCACCAATTGAGACACTTCACAGATTCACTCTTAGTCGATCTTTTGTTTCAATGAATACTCACTCCATCTAGGCTCGGGTGTAAAAGCAAGAAATTGTAAAAATGTGGTTTTTATTTGATTGTTTTGACGTTTCCAAAACTTTAGAGATTAAGTCCGAGGTTCTCCAAATGTTGCTCTGTGTTAGCTAGGCGGCAAACAACTCAACTCAACTCAACTCAACTCAACTTTATTTGCAAATCATATAACATTTGACAATGGATACATGAAATGTGCCCATAAAAGGCAGTGAATAACAAAAAGACAAACTATTCCACCCACCCCACAAAAATCACTTCGGAGTGCCGGACTGTGCCCGGAAATATCCGGTCGATTCCGTAAGGAATCGCCGAACTTGTCGAATGCGCCTACTAAAGACCGGGACCAATCGAGCACTCCCATCACATGCAGTCCATGGTCCAGAAAAGCCAGCACAAACAACGAGATGCTGCCTTTAACAGACCATGAACTACATATACCTCACCTAGTGGATACTCCACAACTGAGCAAATAACAAAACTTACTAGTTTATCACATATACTACATGCACAACAAATAAACAGCAATATGGGAGTAGAAAATGTGTGAAGACACACTGAATCAGAGCACCACACATCAACCATCAAAAGTCACCAACTTATAAAATTAAGCCCTTAACTTCAAAATTCTCTCTTCAGAGAGAGATGAAAGTAACTGGTATACCAAGTGAATCAAATTGGAATCTTCAGTGGACATAAGCCAAATTAATTTATCTTTGTCATTCAATCTTTCAGTATTTGGATACAGTTCATGGATCTTTGATAGATTAGTATTCCTGACATCATTTAAAACTGGACATTTTAAGAGAAAATGTATTTCATCTTCTACATTATTTTTACATAATTTGCATAATCTTTTGTCTGCACTGATATTTTTATAACGACCTTGTTCTATTTCAAGTTTGTGATTACTGATTCTGAATTTACAAAGATTTCTTCTTTGATTTCTGCTACCAAATTGCAAATATTTTTCCATTGTAAAATTTTGTTTAAAAAGACTATACGTTCTTAACTTGTTACCTGTGTGTTTATTTTCACCATGAGTAGACTGTGTTTTTTCTTTCCAATTAAGAATAAATTTAGTTATTAAAGCATTTAAAACTTTTCTGTATAAATATTTAGAATTGCTATTTAAATCAGCCTTAATGTTCAAGTAAGATCACCAACGAGACAATACTTGTACCTGCCCTACCCTATACATATATATATAGATGAGAGGCATACTAAAACACTGATAGTCGTAAACATGTACATGTGACCAAGCAAGGAAGTTGTCTCAGAATAGTTTTAATACTGGCGAAACGTCAAACTGACAATACCACACCAGGGGGTGGGTGCGGGGAGGGCTTGACCGGAGGGGATTGGTCCCGAGCTCTCACAAGGGAAGTAAATTTAGACACACAATTTCAGCAGAGGAGATCAGAAAATCAGGGAGTTCATTCCAATCTCTAATAGTCTGGGGGAAACTATGTAATTATGCATTTGTACTTGCTAAAGGTATCTGAATTGCCATGGAGTGTTGATTACTACAACGTACGCCTATTTTCTGGGATAACGCCTATTTTTTGGGATAAGGTCATCCATGGGTATTTTTGCTCTCCCTTTTAGACCTTTGTAAAGCAATATAATTCTATTATCCTTCCTTCATTTCATACTACCTTTTTCATATGTACACTGAAAAAAAGTTATAAGAGGCCGCCTCATAAGTTTTTTTCTTCAAGTTCAGAAAGTAAAATATGATCTATTGAAATTCATGACCAATGTCCAAAGGTGGATCTGTGAGTTTCTGCAATTCCAAAATGCGTAATACAACTCACCCAAACGACGCATGAGTAAAGGCACCCTCATTTCAAAAATTAAAAAAGTCACATTTTATTAACATCAAATAAAATTTCATTATATGACGTTGTGTTTTACATTCAATTTTAAATTTGTTTGATTGCCATGATGCAAGATAAAATTAAGTCAAAAGTGATGCTGCAATAAGAATCTTCGTTTCTGTTTTGTAAATGCAAGAAGACAGCAACATGAATAACATCAATTCAGCTTTTTACATGCAATTTGCATACAAACTTTGTTCTTTTCTGGTTGCGTTATTATCAGCAGTATGACATTGAAACTTTCAGCAATTATTTTTGTCAAATACTAGACTCTCATAAACGCTGAAAATTTAAAAAATCATCCACGAATTTTGTTATTTTGTACGTTGAAATTTGGCATTGAAACCGGAAGTGTGAGGCAGCCCTGACCTGTTTGTCCTCGAAAATCGTCTAATACAGCTGTTTCGAGGTATATCTCTCATCTGCAGGCCTCATCAAGTGAATTTGACAGGGATTAACATGTTTTAGAGGCATATTGTTGAATTTTAAAAAAATCTCGAAAATAGCAATTTTTAAAAAATGCGTAAAAAATCTACTAGTAAAGAAAATTCGAATGTTTGATGTTTGATGACACCCGTTCCGCATTACAATAAATTTTGTGCTTTAACCATTTTTTATTAAAAACATTGATTTTTGCAATTTTACTCCAAAAACGCGTTTAGTGAAAGAAAATTATTTCTGAACACTTGGCAACTTTACCTACTTGAAAGATACTGTGACGTCTCTAGGCGAAAAATCATGCACTTTTGATCATGGCTTAAAATACAAGAATGAAATTGAAAAGTGGCCTCTAATAACTTTTTTTTTTCAATGTATAATTCCTAGTTACAAACCTAGCTGCACGCTTTTGCACTTTCTCCAGATCATCTATCAGACCTTCATAATGAGGGTCCCAAACTGAGCTACCATATTCAAGAATAGGTCTAACCAGACCTTTATAGGCAGCTTCTCTCACATCTTGGGGGGCAAGAAAACAGGTTTCGTCTAAAAAATGCAAGGGTCCTATTGTCTTTAGTGCACACATTGCTGATTTGAGTATTCCATTTTAAATCCTTAGTTATTGTTACACCGAGATATTTGATATTTTCAACATTTTCCAATATTGTACCCTCAAGTTTGTAAGAAGCCTGGACCCAGTTGTTCAAAGCATCGTTAGCTTGTAACAGTGTATTTGTAATATTCATGTTTGAAATTTTAACGAAACGTTAACTAACGACGTCGTTAGTTTTGAACAACTGGGCCCTGAATTTTACTAGTCCGTTAGCTGCACCATGTTGCACTTGACGGGTTGGAATCTCCGATGATACCCCATTTCTGGGCCAAACTACCTAAACGATCGACATCCTTCTGAAGTTTCACTGTATCCTCCACACGGCTAAACCTGACATCATATTGGGGAATGAGTCATGGTTAACCCCAGACATTAAAAACTCAGAGATTTTTCCAGATTCCTTTGATGCTATCCGGAAAGACAGAGCTAGTGATGCGCATGGTGGTGTCTTCATTGCTTTTAGGCGTGATCTTCTCTGTACTGAAGCTCCGGAATTGGACACCAAGTGCGAAATAATTTGGTGTAAGTTGAACATTATTGGATGTAGGACTTTCCCAGATAGCACGTATACATTGGCCCTCCATTGGCCCATCGGACGCCGCACGATTGGCCCATGGTTGTAAATCTTGAATGGGCCAACGTAGCTTTTGCTCATCGGCCCATCTTTGGCCCATAACATTGGTTCGTCATTGGGCCAATCATGGCTGAGGTTTTGCATTTTTTGTTGGCCCATCACTGTTTGAATGTGCTCATTACAAGCTATCGACGATGTATTTCTATTGCATATGTCCACTCGGTACAGTGTCTTGTTCTGCAGCACCATGGTGACAGTCGAGCTTGGTCCCTTGTCTTTGGAGAAGGTAAACTCTTCATTTTTTGTTTTCTCTGTGCTGTATTACTTTGACGACTGGTCTTCTGAAAACAAACGAATAAATACAGCACCATGAAAAAAACATAAACTAGCCTCATTTATGCAACATTTTAACGCATGTATTTTAGCTCATAAAGGAATAGTTGTTAAAGAAATACATGTTAAAACTAAAACCTCTTTGTTGCAACGAAGTATATAAAACAATGAAGTATATAATATGAAATCAATTATATTTTCATATCTGCCTTTAATAAGATGGAGAAATGAGCTTAATAATTAATGCAAAATAATAAATAAAACTTACCTTCTAAACCTCAGAGTGTCTGTTTCTTAACATGCAAAACCGACTTCTCTAAAACTTCAAGCGAAACACCTGTTAATAATTCTTACATGCCTGAGAAATTTTCTCGTTGCTATGACAACTGATGTACTCTTGTACTCTGACTGGAGCAGCGAAGCAAATAATAAACCACAATGTTATGATGTTACAGTGAAAAAGATGTTAACTTCAATTTTGCTCCCATTGCTTACTAAATATTTAAAGAATAGATATAGAGTAAATTTAAATGGCCTGGTCAAGGAAGTAACTGCTAATTAAGATAATGGTTTTAAAATCATTGATGTTGATTTGCATATAAATCATAATAATTATTTATGATTGATATATAAATTGAAACTATGAGGAAACTGGACTGTTTATTAAGTCTCCTTATTGAATAAGATTTAAAGACAATTAATCGATTACAAATTAACACCGGTCAGTATTTAATCATATACGAATCGGCCAATGATATGCCAACCATCGGCCAACGGAAAGTGTACACGACAAGTTTTTATTTATTTTCTCAGACCCCCTTGTATGAGCCTTGTCGTACAAGGTCACTACAGTTAACACTTTCCTTAAATATATGTCAATTCGAACTTAAACTATTATGCATTAATGTCATCTAAAATACTAAACTATAAAAAAATCCTTTTTCTATCCCAGCTGGCACACAACATCAACGAACGTTGTACAACATCGACGAACGTTGTGTGCCTGCTGGGTATAAGTGCATCATTTATTACAATAGCTGACAACTATTGGGTCACTCTTGTTTCTGTGATTTTAAAGAAAATCACTTTCATGATCCGTTGCAGTAGCAGATCGTTTGCCAAAATTGGGCCAACGTCGGCAAATATTGCATGTGAATGCACTACTATACCAACATTGGCCCAATCATGTACATGCGACCGCAACCAAACGCCAATTACCCAATCAATATACAGTGTTGGCCCAATGATATTTGCTATCTGGGTTGTACCTTGGATCATTCTATCGTCCCCCTAGGTTCCCAACTCAGGAGCTTGAACTGAAATATCTTGAGGATTTTAATACTTCACTTTCTCGGATTATGTCAAATAAAAATGCCCATGTTCTTGTAGGCGGTGACTTCAATTGTGGTGATATTGAGTGGAGCACAATGCAGGTACCCGAGGGGGTCCCAAAGAGGCCAGTTCAGACTAAACTTGTGGTCATAATACAGGATCACTGCCTCTCCCAAATGGTAAATATACACACCCGAGAAGACAAGACCCTTGATTTACTCTTCACTAACTCGCCATCCCCAATTAACCGTGTTAAAGGGATGCCCCCGATCGGCAAAGCAGATCATGACATTGTCTATATTGAATATGACATAAAGGCTAAACGGATTCAGCAGGCCCCGCGTAAGATTTTCCTATATAAACGAGCGGATATGGACGGTCTCCATGACCATCTAGCGCGCTATAGGGATTCGTTCCTTTCAACTGACCATAGTCAGGTGTCAGTCAGTGACATGTGGGTCAGTTTTAAGTCGGAGGTTCTCTCGGCTATTGAAAGGTTTATTCCAGCAAAAATGACCAAGACAAAATATACCTTACCATGGATCGATAGCTCGACCAAACGCTTGATAAGGAAACGTGATAAACTTTACTTTCGTGCTCGCAAGTCAAGCAGCCCTGACATTAAGAACCATTACAAACGGTTCAGAGCACATGTTCAAAAGAGCATTAGAGATGCATATTGGAAGCATATTACCAATATCTTCTCCTTTGAAAATGATAACCCTGATCCCGATTGTCCCCGAAAAAATGAAAAGGCAAAAAAGTTTTAGTCATTTGTCAAGTCCCTTAAGAAAGACGCGCCTGGGATCAATACTCTTAGAGAAAATGGTATCTTGAAGACTGACACTTTGGATAAGGCTAATATTTGTAATAGGCAGTTTCAGTCAGCCTTCACTCGCGAATCAGATGATGTAATACCCTCCAAAGGCACAAGTCTTTTCACTGCTATGGGTGAAATTACAGTTGACCCCAATGGGGTCATTAAACTGTTGAATAATTTGAATATACATAAGGCGCCTGGGCCAGATGGCCTGAGTGCTAGGGTGTTGAAGGAATGTAGTTCTGAAATTGCTCCTGTACTGACCTATATCTTCAATGAGTCGCTTGCTCAGGGTGCTGTACCAGACGATTGGCGACAGGCAAATGTAGCCCCGGTATTTAAGAAAATTGAGAAATACGATGCAGCTAATTATCGACCGATGTCGCTTACTTGTATCTGTTGCAAAACTCTAGAGCATATAATAGTCAGCAACATAAACAAACACTTGGCTCTTGAGAACATTCTTGCTGACTGTCAGCATGGGTTCCGAAGTCAAAGGTCTTGCGAAACCCAGTTAGTTCAGTTTTATCATGATTTGGTTAGTAATCTGGACCGAGCAGTGGGTCGTGGCCACAGGCAGACGGATGTGATTGTCATGGATTTCGCTAAGGCCTTTGACAAGGTCCCACATAAAAGGTTATTATACAAACTTGACTTCTACGGGATTAGAGGATCTACACATAAGTGGATCGACTCGTGGCTCTCTGAGCGCTCTCAAAAAGTGGTATTAGACGGCCGTGCCTCAGACCCAGTCCCGGTTCTTTCTGGTGTCCCACAAGGATCGGTCTTAGGACCGGTCCTATTTCTTATTTTCATTAATGATCTTCCTGACAACATCAGGTCATCTGTTCGGCTATTTGCTGATGATTGTGTTTTATACAGAAATGTCAAGTCACCATTGGATTGTCAAATTTTACAAGATGACCTGAATAGCTTGGCCAGATGGGAAATGGATTGGCAAATGAAATTCAATGTTAGCAAATGTCATTCAATGAGGGTGACGCGGCTATATCCAAGCAGGCATATAGATTTCAATTACACACTGCATCAGCAAACATTAGAACAGGTTCAGTCCGCTAAATACATCGGTTTAACTATCACAGATGATCTTGATTGGGGTCAACACATTTCTGAAATTACATGCAAGGCAACTAAGACTTTGGGTTTTCTTCGGCGCAATTTGGCACTGGCACCTAGGCATACTAAGGAAGTTGCATACAAAACATTGGTTCGGCCTCAACTTGAGTATGTAGCTCCTATTTGGCATCCCTATCATGAAACTCAGATTGAGAAGGTGGAGAAGGTGCAGAGGACTGCTGCCCGGTGGACCTGCAGGCGATGGAGGAACACCAGTAGCGTCGGTGAAATGCTAGACGAACTTGAGTGGCCATCCCTGGAGTCTCGCAGGGAGCGGTCCTCCTTAACTTTTTTCTACAAGATACATTCCGGTACGGTGTCTCTTGATAAAGACAAATACCTGACCCCGGCACCCAATCTAAGGCATACTCGGGCATCACATGAATCACAATACACAAGACCATTTGCCTATAGTGATGCCCTGAAAAATTCCTTTTTCCCCAGAACTATTCCGGTTTGGAATAGTCTCCCTTCTTCAGTGGTCCTATCTAAGACCATTGAGGAATTTAAGGCTTCTATTTAAATCATTAGCCCAGAGGCATGCGTTTTAGTATGCCTCTCATCTATATCTTGTAAATAGTTTTAATGGTCCACCCCAAATGTTTTATTTTCCCTTGACTAAATTCTAAATTAAGCCACCCACCCCACACCTGAGGTGATGATCAGAAATTGATCGACTCAGTATCAAAAGATAGATAGGCATTTAATTTCACAATAACAAACACAATCGTCAGCAAAGAGTCTAATTTCAGATTCAATATCCGAGGTGATATCATTTATATGCAAAGAGAACAACAAGGGACCAAGAACGGTGCCCTGAGGGACACCAGATACAACCGGTACCCAGTTAGATTTAACGCCACTAACAACAACTGTGTCTGTGACATACTCTTCAACAAACGGTAAAGATTAATAGAGCAAGAAGCGCAGTAGCTCAGTGGCTAGCGCACTGGCCTCTGGTGCTAGATGTCCCGGGTTTGATCCTCGCCGGCGGCGAGGAAAATTTGGTTTTCCAAACACGCTTCCCTTCATGTCATTTCCAGGCATGACATGAACACAGTGCGCCGTCATTCGGATCGGAACGTTAACTGGAGCCACCCTGTGCAGGGACAGTCATTCACTGTGCAGGTTAAAGATCCCTACCGTGACAAGTTATATCCTCATGTATGTATAGGCTCATCCTGCAAACATTCCGGAGTGTACAATGTACACCTCCCAAGAATAATCAGAAATTGATTTATGGGAGTAACAAAAAAAAAAAAAAATAAAAATAAAAAAAAAAAAAATGGCACATTGACTTGACCAGTGTTCTTCGTGTAAATTTCATGATGGAATGATTTTGCAAAAACACCAAGTGCATCAAGTCGCCTTATTAGCTCGGTGAGCTTACAGGATAGGCAGGCATCCGGCATCCGTCGTCGTCGTCCGTCCACAATTTCTAAGAAGAAGAATTCTGAAACTAGTGGGTCAATCTTGATCAAATTTAATGTGAACCATCATTTCGTTTGGGGGGGTGTTATTGCATTAGGTTTTGGAGCAGATTGTATCAAAATTGTGGTTTCCATGGCAACAGATAGCTCCCATAGACTTACAATGGGAAAAACTAAAAAAAAAAACAAGAAAAAAAAAAAAAAAAATCTCTGAAACCACAAGGCCCAGAGCTTCTATATTTTGTGTGTAGCAATTTTTGGTAGTCCCCATTATAAATTATGCCAATCATGTCCCTGGGGACAAATATGACCACGCCCCGGGGGTCGATAGTCTCCATAGACTTACTATAGGAAAACATTCAAACATCGGTATCTCCAACGCCAGTTGGCGGATCCTGATCAGATTATACACACAGCATCACTGGGAGTAGGAAAGGCTTCATATAGTTTTGGGGCAGATCGGACTGGAACTCTGGTTGCCATGGCAACATATACGTTTCATTGGGAAAAATCTCCTTCTCTGAAACCACAGGGCCCACACTGAGCTTTACTATTTGGTATGTGGCTAATGGTCCTCTACATAAATTGTATTAATCATGGCCCCGGGGTTAATTTTGGTCATGCCCCGGAGATTGATAGTCTCCATAGACTTACTATAGGAAATCATTCAAACATCGATATCTCCAAAGCCAGTATAGTAGGCTGATCTTGATCAAACTACACATACAGCATTACTCGGCAGCAGGAAAAGTTGCATATTGTTTTTGGGCAGATCGGACTGTAACAGTGGTTGCCATGGCAACATAAACATTTTAATGGCAAACAAAAAAAAAACAGAACTCTTCTTCTCTGAAAACCACAGGGCCCACAGCTTTGATATTTGGTATGTGGAAATGGCTAATAGTTCTCTACATAAATTGTGCCAATCATGGCCTTGGGGTCGATAGTCTCCATAGACTTAATTACTACTATAGGAAAACCGCCAAAACTCCCCCCTTGGAGCTTTGTTCTTATGCAAGTAAAGCTGTCCAGATCAGGTGAGCGTTTACAGGACCAATGGTCCTCTGGTAGATTTAATTTTCATGGTCATTCGACAACTTGAACCATGTGCAACACCATTCTGATTTTCCTATCGTATGAGAGACAAATAACAGGCCTAACGATCGAATTGTCATTGAAAGCTTTGGTTGAATTAACAAGATAGAACATGCATTTTAATAATTGTTGCGTTTCTCTTGCGTTTATTGAGTAATATTTACATTTCTGAAGCAAAGTCTTAAATGAATCTATAGAATTGCAATGCGATTCATAGTTCCATGAACAACATCGTGTCACGCGACGTCACATGATCCAACTTGACGTCATGAAAAACCATGGTTCCTACCAATGTGATTGGACCTTGTAAACGTCATGACGTAGTCGATGCCGTTCCGCTGTTTCAACACACTCTGTGTGTAAATTCTCTATTGGCTTATAAATTTGATCGCCTTGATAATTTTTCAACAAGCGATAGAGAGAAATGAATGCAAATATAAGCAATGAGTTTAATTTTTCTGATATTCATGGGGCTATGAACCACAGTGGGTCGCTAGCAAAGCTTACATGAACCCCTTCGGGGTTCATTCACTTTGCACGCGACCCACTGTGGTTCATAGCTCCATGAACATCAGAAAAATGAAATTCATTTCTTAATTATATGTATATATTTACATTTTTCTAAAACCTCCTTAGATGAACCATTAGACGTTCATCTGTGTTCATACTTCCATGAACAACATTGTGTCACGCAACGTGACGTAATCCAAACTTGACGTCAAAAACGCGAATCTCGCCAATCTGATTGGACGTTGTAAACGTCGACGCCGTTCCGCTGTTTGAACACACACTGTGTGCAGATTCTCTGTTTGCTGGTAAATGTGACCGCATTGGTGATTTTTCAACAAGCGATAGAGAGAAATGAATGTAAATATAAGCAATGAGTTTAATTTTTCTGTTGTTCATGGAGCTATGAACCGCAGTGGGTCGCTAGCAAAGCTTACATATCTCTTTGCACGCGACCCACTGCGGTTCATAGCTCCATGAACACCAGAAAAATGAAATTCATTTCTTAAATATTACTTATTAAGAAATAATTTAGTTTACTGTGAATTACACGCACAATGTCAGGGATTCGTTTTAAACTTCTAGAGACCAATTATTAACATTTTTCAGTGAATTAAAATAGTTTTCATCAAGAGAAAATGAAATAACAAAACTTTTATTTTACGTATTTCTGGTACGTCCTTTTTCGGGAATCAGTATTGATTACATTGGTGAACTGTCTTGATTCTTATTCTTGATTCAATTTATCAAGCGTTTGTGCGGTGTAAAAAATCAAAACATTGAATTGGACAGTTTCCAATTAAATCTACTCTGCAGATTTTAATAGATGATCATGTCATAGTGGTTCACGGTATTGTTTCTTCTATGTAAGTCTCTGTGGCAATAGACCATTATTGTCCCCGCTCTGTTCAGCCGCTCCAAACATGTCAATGTGGTCTGACTACAGCCTCGAATGCAGTTCCGCAACGTTCCCGTTCCGCAAATTTTTCAGTAATGAACGTGTTTCAGTGTATTCTGGTAACGTAAATTGTATATATACGTACTCGTATAGCTATCTTTGTCGGCGAAATGTGAGAGAATTGAACGTAACGACGCCAGCTGACAGATCAGAGACTGAGACCCTGTGTGGTTAATGAGAGGGAATCTCTTTACGAATTTCAACAGACGTCCGTAGTTATAAGGCCCTATGGGGTGGGACTTGACTCCCCTGAAATGAAAATGACGTATTTCCTCTAGCTCCTTAAATGTTTTACTTTCCTCATTTCCCTGCTCCCTTAAACCTCAATATGTTTGCTTGCTTCCCAGCTTGCCCAAAAAATGTACTATTTTTCCCCCAGACTCTTTGAAGATAAATGACAGGGTTTTTTTTTTTTTCAATGAAACACGCTCATAATGAATAGTTATGGCAATAAATGACCCTTCTTCACAGCTTCCCAAAGCCCCTGCCGGTTGGGTCCGAGTTATAGACTGCTAATAAGTGCTCATACAATGCTGCCTCGTTTTGCTACGCCGAAGTTTTGAGGACGCGAGAACTAGGGTCACAAAGTGCTGCAGACATAATAGACGTATGTTCAGTTCAACCTCACTACTTTTATCAAAGTATCAGGATACGCCTTATCTGAACAATTTGATACAATTAGAATTTAGAAAACTCGTAATTACTCAGCCTTTACTAATGCAATTTGCACCATGACAATGAAATAGTAGCAACCTCTTGTTGATTATTGTCCCGCAACTCGGACCCTGTACTGTACGTTAACAGTAAGTAAGTATTTTTTTTATTATAGTGACATACGCTAACCAAAATATATACATGTAATGACAAAATACATAAGCGCCCGACCCAATGGGTCTACAAGTCACTAGCAATTATCAAAAGTAATAATAAATGCGGAAAATAATATATATACAGATAGTACATTTATGTTTCAACAATCAGATTGTTTGGATTTCTAGTGTCTGGTTTGGTATATCCGACCTCGTCGTATAAGAAATGCCTTCAGGAGAAATTTAGCAATTTTCCTAGGATAATTGTTCAAAAATGAATTAAGTTTCTCATCTTCGGTCAGTTGTCTGAAATCATCATTGTTCATTATAACTCCCAAATAAGTGTCTCTGAGAGTAGAATAAGAAGGACACATGAGTAAAAAATGTTTCTCGTCCTCGACGGTGTTAAAGTCACAAAATCGACAAATTCTATCCTCCACCTTCTCACCGACAAACCGCCCTGTTTCAACGCGTAAGGGCAGGACGCCACACCGGAACTGCGCCATGACCGACCTTTCACTACGAGTCAGGTTTATGGTTAAATATTTCTCCGTTTCAAATGACTGTTTAAAAAGAACATATGTTCACAGTTTTGGTACATTTCTACATTTCTCCGGCCATGAATTTGCGTAATAGTTTAACACTCTTTCTTGCACTTCAGTCATGCTAACTATTTCTTTATTGTCATAATGGTTAGAAAGGCCTATCGTGGTCATGATTCGTTTAAGGTCTTCGCACCAGTTATTTTGACAAATGTTATAATCATGATTAAAAACCTTTTTGGTTATACGTGTGTCGTCAAATAAGAGAATCCTATTCCAAAGTCTTATCATGGAACACCACCTTCTATACACACTTGGTAACCAGCCCATATCTCCGGTTATTGCCATGTTTGGTGTGAAACGATGGACACCCAAAAAGTAACGCATCGCTCTGTTTTGGATATTGTCTATTGTCTTAACAATTGTTTTGCATATTCTGCGGGCCAACGGCATCAGCATTTCGATAGTTGTGATAGGCGTTCCTTCCCTGAGTGCTGAAGTGACATTGTTCAGAGGTGTTTGTTTCTAACAACAGTCAGCAAGGTTATCATCACGGGCATTTTTGCGGCCGCTTACGTGAATTCTGCCCTCAGCGAAAGCAAACCGAAATCCGAATAAAGCTTCGCTTTAGCTAAATGCTACATTTAGTATTAACATATTGCAAAGATAGAGGTCTGCTTCTTGCTCTAAACTTTCGCCTACGCCACTTACGACTATGACACATAAGAAAGTCCTAAATCCTGATTTGCAAACATTCAATCGGCTTCCGAAGTTTTGATATATCTCTTTATAATACATGTATCATGAGCACAATGAACTGCATCCATTCTTCTTGTCTGGTTGTTTTCCATTTTCTTTATAGAGTATACTGTTTTTACATGTGAAGGTTGCATTGAAATGTTTCCAAAATGCAAAACATACTAGGATGACCCTCGAATTACAGGTTTTTTTTCGGGAATCTCAATGAATTGCGACGAAACAAAGTTTCATCTGCGCTTATTGTCTTTATGATTTCTGACCCACAGTCACAACGAACATCGTTTTGCACAATAGCCTCCGCGGACCAAATTATCAGCCTGACATTTTAGACAGCTAGCTACGTGAGACGCTGGCCAGTTTTAAAATGATCTTTTGTATTTTCATATCAGTCGTATTGTTACTTGCATGTACCTTTGCTTTTGCAGGCTTTAATAGTCCATAGTCATGTGCAAGTGATAATATGACCGACAAAGAAATCCAAGATGGTGGTAAAGAAGTGAAACATTCGGATGAAGAAGAAACTCTAGGCGGTCCACAATTTCTACCCCGACTGTTTTTACAACGATATTACTTCGTTCAACAGACATTGTCTAAATTGAAAGCAGAACAGGTAACTTTTGATATGCTTTTTGGCGTTTGATGGTGTATCTTGAGATAAGTGTCACTTGTTTTGACACGCTGTCTTCTCTTGTACTTTTCAAGAGAAGGTTCCTTTTAAAATCCTATCACGTTGTAATAGAGTCAACAACGCTTACATCTATAGAAGGCTACTTATCCAGTACTATTAGGCGTAACTGCGTCTCGGATAAATAACAGTGGTGTGTCTTTCACCAGGGATCTCTTTTTTGGAGGCCGATGTCTACCATGGTGCTCCATATGATACATTAATATATTTGCCTGCTCGTGTAATTTTAGTGTTATATATCTTTCAGATCGTGGACTTCGGCAGTGCGGAATGTAGGATTGCAAGATTTTTGACTCAGATACCTTCAGCTGTTGACATATCACTTGTGGACATTGACAGAAATCTTCTCGAACAAAGCAAGTGGTGCATCCGTCCGATGACATGTGATTATATCATCAAGAGAGAGAAGCCATTATCTGTGAAGATTTTGGAAGGAAGTGTGATACAGTTTGATTCACGACTGGGGAAATGTGATGCTGTTACAATGGTTGAAGTGTAAGTTTGTTCATTATTTGAGCCGCGACGCAAGAAAACTGTGCGTGAGAAAACCAACAATTTGGGTTCCGACCAGGTCCGACACAAACCGGCCTGTACAAGCTCAGAAAAGAGCTAGAAGCTTGAAATTTCGGATTTAAGTAGAAGAGGAATTGTACTATCCGAGTAGCGAAAACAAAGGCGTGATCAGCTTCGCGGTTACCGCGAAGCTGATCTGCGCCTTTGTTTTCGCCTAGGCAAAAATCCGGTTTTCTCATGATGCGGCTCATTTTTATGCTGTCAATACATTTTTAATTCGTTTTAAAACGTTGAATGAAAATTTGTCTCCTGAAAGTTTGTCTCGCTAAAAACTATTAGATGTGCATAATTTACACGCAGGTCTATGAAATGCTGCCTCGAAAATAATTGCCTATGAAGCCGCCTTCTTTTCGCCCTATTTGGAGCATGCACATACGCGGCCCTTAACACTATTTTTGGACCGTCCGATTTAAATGAGAACACCTCGGAGATTTTAACTGTCTGTGCAGAGCAAACATGACTGCCCGTTTTGTGTAATGTTTTTGCATGATAGTTGTAGCAAAGCCTAACATAATTTCACTCTGTTTATAAGCTTAGCTCAGTCATACAGCTCATGTGTTAAGTTCCGAATGAGTTTCTCTTCAGAATCACTGACTTGTATAAATGACAGACTTACCTTTAGTTGTTCTCTGTTGCTAGTCAACTTATTTTAACAGTTCTGTTTCTATTCCACAGCCACTTGCATAATTAGCCAAGACGTCTTTTATTGGCTTTTCTTGCAACTTGTTGCTTAGTAGTGCAGAAGAATAATTGCATGCTGTTGGCTACATAATGGCAAAATGTGTCGTATATAACGCGTCAAATATATTATAGCATATTTTTTCTGCAAAGCCTCTTTAAGCAACGCCGTCTTGATTGTCGTTTTGATATGTATAAATGACACATACTCGCTGCAATAAAAGCAAAGCCTCAGCGGAACTGTCAGTTTGAGTAAGAAATGGTCACATGAACAGTTTCATCGGGATATACTTTGCAGCATAACAGCTATATAACGCCCACTTCTGTTATTAATTACCAGTTTTCAATTCTCATATTTCAGAAATTTGATATTCAAGTCATGTAGTGTGGGCTAGAATATCTAGGCAATTCCATAAATATATCTTATTTTTCATCAAAACATAAGCTAGTGGCACTTACAAGATGCACCAATAGACCTCTACTCACTTCCAACAACTTTTTTGTGTGTTGTTGTTACCTCAATTCAAACATGGTAAATTAAGTTTAAATATTAAGCTCTAGTTATATTTTCTTTCAGGAAAGCCACAATAGAACACCCGCCAATGATTCCAAAACATGTTTAGCAATGTCATAGACTGAATGCAAAATATCAAACTAGTATAGCAATGTTGTTCTATGCTCTGTTACGAAAAATTCATGATAAGACGCTGGGATATTTAAAGCCTAAGTAAACGGCATACCAGTCATACGGGTAATAAGATTCCAGTATATAAATGAGCTGAGATTTTGGTTTGTTTAATTCTGTGATACATCGTTTGTTTTTTTTTGTCACGAATCTCACATTTAAATTTCACAGAAATAACGTTTATTTCTTATGCGTCTAGAATAATTTGTTTCAAGTGCCACAGGCAAAATGTGTTCTATATCTCAAATTTATTTGTGGTTAATATGTCATCTGATGAGCTTAATATTTGAATGCTTGTTGATGTACTGTTTTTTTTTTTTTTTTTTTTTTTTTTTTTTTTTTTTTTTTTTTGTCCTTTCCGTTTCTTAAGACCATGTGATTTTATTTGTTGCCTGTATAGTTGTAAGTACCTTGGTCGAGGAATGGAGAGCTTTATTTTCTCTATATACTGTTTTTACGGTTAATAAAAACACGCGCGCTCTCATGTGAGCCATCGACGCTGGAGAGTAAGGCATCAGGATGACATGTCCGTGTAATATATACCCCTTTTACCCCACTTTCATATTGCAAAACTGGGGTATACAGGGGAATACCTATTTTTTCTTATTTTTGCTCCAAAACATACATTGTGGGTACTCGCCGAGGCGGTTCTAACGTGTACCCACAATCTATGTTTTGAGCAAAAATAAGAAAAATATCAAAATATTTCTACTGAAAATTTTCCAGTTTGACAACTTAAGAAAGATCTGTTTATTACGTGGGTGTGTTTTCGTAATGTCATGGAAGCCAGTAGTTTATCGTCATGTCATTTCCATTTGTTTCAGTATCGAGCATTTACTACCTGAAGTTTTGGATGCTGCAGTGATCAATGTGTTTGGAAACATCAACCCAAGAGCAGTTGTAATGACGACACCTAATGCAGAGTTCAATGTTTTGTTTCCAAATTTTTCGGGATTTAGACACTGGGACCACAAATTTGAATGGACAAGAAATGAATTTCAGATGTGGTATTTAAGTTTTTCTGCCCAACGTATATATATAGCTTTCGATTTATGTCATATTTCATATTTTGTAATTTCGTACGTCTGTCAATGCCATTATTTTACAAAGCGTCACATCTTCAATACGTTCACGTTTTGTTTCATACATCATGCATTTTTTTTTTTTGCCTAGGATGACCTAGCTCAAGGATTGGGTCGCACATATGTGTCTTGAGACTTTATAGATGTTCGTTTCAAGTTTCCCATCAATACTTGTTTAATTAATTGAACATCCTCGTTATCGACACACAAGAAAATGTATCTAAGAAACCTTTCTCTAATGGCTACTGAATTACTACCATATTGAAAAATAAAACGTCAGAAGAAAATGCGGAAAGTTAAGTAAGAAAAGGACAATGTGTTTAGAAGCTCAAATCACAAAATATGAGCCGCCTCATGGGAAAACCAACAATCTGCATATGCGAAAACAAAGACGCAGATTACGGTTACCGCGAAGCTGATCAGCGCCTTTGTCTTCGCTACACAGATATTACACTTTCTCTTCTTCTTAAATCCGAAATTTCAAGTCTCTAGCCATCATCTGTGCTTGTACAGCCCGGTTTGTGTCGGACCTGTTCGGAAACCACATTGTTGGTTTTCCCACGAGGTGGCTCAAATGTTATCGTGATTTTCAGGTGCTCCGTTATCGCCGGAAGATACGGCTACACCGTTGAATATAGTGGGATAGGCGAACCACCAGCAGACAGCAGTCACGTGGGATGTTGCTCCCAGGCTGCTGTGTTCACCAGGAACTCGCCATCAAAGACACATGTAGACGAGGGGACCTCAGTTGATACTTATTCCTTGGTAAGAATATTGCCATAAGGTATGGGGATTGGGGACCGGTTTGGACTTGTTCTTTGAAATTATTCAAATCAGATGATTAACTGACATTCATATCCTCTTTCAATGCAATGCTCTATCCTGTTTGAATTAATATTTGCAGGTGGCACAGTGTTCCTATCCATATCAGACGGATAACGATTGTAGTGCTGAAGACAAATTGCTGCGTGAAATAGAGTTTATTCTAAGACAATTTCAAACTGATACTCAATATGAAGATTATGATAGTAATTGTTTGGTTCCTGTGACTACATTACTTCGGTTCAAGCAGATCAGCTCAGAATTTACAGAAAATAAACTCAGGTAGGAGGCTTTCAATGCATTTCAATACGTGCTCTTCATTGCAAGTCAAAATACACAAGAAATCTCTATATTCTCAGCTCCCTAAAATCTTACGGGTTTTCAGGTAAATGACCACTGACAAATGTTAATTTATTTAAACTTTAGATAAATCCTTGTCATAAGTTCAGCCATATTTGATATTTTATTTTTCTTCAAGGGATTACCTGAGAAACCATGGTTACCGGATTTCAGATGATGGTGAGATGGTAATCGTTCCCGCTATTCACAGACATTCCGATAGTGATAATCACGATGATAGTAATGGTAGTGATGGTGATATTGACACTGGAGTGACCGACGTTGAAGGAGGGGGAGATGTGTGCCATAACGTAGAAGAAGAAAATAAGTGCAATGATAGTGAATTTTGGGACTGATTGCATAAGTGTTTTCACACCCATCATGCAAAGACGAGTCAAGTTTTATCGTTGCAGAAACTCTTGAGAATTTCTGTGCCTGTGGTTAGATCTTAAACACAAAGCTTCAGAAAGTGTCATGAAGCATTATCCTTAGGTAAGAGATTTGCAGAAAAAATAACAGACTGTCCCAAAGAGAGATAACAATTTAAATTTTGTTTACCATAACAGTAATTTTTATTTTGTTTTCCATAACAACCAGTGCCTATAACATAAAACAAATGCATGTTCCGTGGAACCCACTCACATTTTAGCCACAAATTTTAGTTGACATTTTGTTTTAGTCTTTGCTGGTCGTTAAAGTGTCTTCGTTTAATAATTAAAGAAATGTAAGAAAAGTATTTTAAATGTTTTTTGCTTTTGTGTGGAATTTATTTTCACCATTTTATTTTTCTGACATTTTGCATGTCAATAAATTATGATTCATACACCAATAAAGAGGAAGTTGAATCCATGCTTATACCATTTAACAACTTATTTTTCAACAGTCAGTTGGACTACCAGTTGTGTCCTTAGATAAGGTATTGATAAACAATACTTGCAGATTGCGGTTTTACAAACACTGCGTTGCTCTGTAGGTATATCACAGAGGGTCTTATATTTTATATAAGGTGAAACCTAATGCCATAGAATAGATCTGGCTCATCTTTTGTTGGACTCTTTACGATGCGTAATTGCGTTGAGATCTGTTTCGTTAAAATGTTTTCAAAAGGATTGTCACCTTCGCGCTATGTGTTATGGCGACATCGGAGTATTATCAAATTATATACGCGTTGTTTGGCCTTTCAAAATGGATGCCTTACATGAAGGGTCACTTGTGCCATTCTGGTTTTGCCGTGGACTGAGAGATAGCTGATAAGTAGTAATTACGTCCGCAGAATGAACTTGCTGACATACTACGATGAACTGGATTCCCAACTCCGGTGTTGATAATGAAAGGTTAGTACAGTCATATGTTTATTTTGTGTTTAAATTAAAAACTATAACAGATTCAAAATTGTTATTTCGATGCCATTTTTGACATATGATTTTCAAATGCACTGAAAGCAACAAAACCTTTTATTTTCAATTCATTTCAGTCTGCTGGTTGCTAAGTCTCGTGGTGCTCATAACCCTTGTCTTAGAAGGTAAGCTACTTTAAATGTACTTTAAATATACTAGATACGTGTACTTTAAATATTCTAGATACATGTACTTTAAATATACTAGATACATGTACTTTAAATATGCTAGATACAGGTACTTTAAATATTGGCTAGATACAGGTACTTTGAATATACTAGATACGTGTACTTTAAATCTACTAGATACATGTACTTTAAATATACTAGATGCATGTACTTTAAATATACTAGATACATGTATTTTAAATATTCTAGATACATGCACTTTGAATATGCTAGATACATGTACTTACATACGTGTACTTTAAATATGCTAGATACATATACTCTAGATATACTAGATACATGTACATTAAAAAACTAGATACATGTACTTTAAATATACTAGATACATGTACTTTAAATATGCTAGATACATGTATTTTAAATATTCTAGATACATGCACTTTGAATATGCTAGATACATGTACTTACATACGTGTACTTTAAATATGCTAGATACATATACTCTAGATATACTAGATACATGTACATTAAAAAACTAGATACATGTACTTTAAATATGCTAGATACATGTACTTTAAATATGCTAGATACATGTACTTTAAATATACTAGATACATGTACTTTAAATATGCTAAGATCGCATAGTGTCTGGATAGCGCACGGCTGAATCGTGTTGATCGTGAATTGCAGAATTAGAAGACGAAATTATACTGGGGATATAATGTCATTTGGGTGGAGCTTAATACAAAGTTCAACATAGTTTTGCTTCAAAAAACAATGTTTATGCCCCCTGAAGTAAACACGCTCTTGCCAAACCAAATAAACTTTGATGACGCCTAATTTGATGACGCCTTTTGTTACAAATGCATAATGATTTACAAAAAAGCGATGCGAATAATCTGATTAAAGATTTTCCACATTTCAGCAAGTGGTCTCCGGTGCCGGTTATGTCGGAGGGCTCGAAATAGAGAAGAATGTCAAGGATTTCAAGAATGCTCATACGACGAGGTAAATAATACTATTCTAGGGCAATTATATTAGTAATACATCGTTGAACAGACTTTCAATTGGTGTTGTGCGGTGTGGCGGCCCTAAAAAGTCCCCCTATACATCACGCATCGTGCAGATTATATTAAATCCTTTTGGTCCTTTAAGATCAGCGAAGACATTCTGAGAAATCAGAAATTTATCGGTTTAAAATCATTTTCTAACCAACGTTTAATGTATTTGTCCCCATTTGCATAATAGTAGTCCTTGTGTTGACTACCTCGAAAGTTGGAAATTTACAGAAATTCTTTTTGGCTCCATGTTGCCAAATCTAAAGGGTCACTGATGAGGTTTGTGTAGCCGAAACTGCGGTATGACCCATCGCTTTCTCATGACTATGTCCACTGCTCTTAAAGGATCTAAGTTTTATTTTTTATTTCGTATTTAAAAAGGTACAAGTAGGCAATTATCAGGAAAAGGCGCAATCAGAAAGAAATTCCCACTCCAAAAACCGAGATAGGAAAAACCTAAATTGACACTTAGGTACTTATACTTAGAAAACATATTGTAAGCCATAGAAAACATATTGTAAGCCGAGTGAGCAGCTATTTCCCAATAGGCAGCCACTTAGTTACCCGAACAACTAAAACATACTTAAGTTTCAAACAACACAAAAATAAAATTCAACTCCAAAACATAAAACAAATAGAACCACAACAGAAAAAAATAAATAAACTGACTGATATCCTTTAAGAGCAGTGAACATATTAATGAGAAAGGGGATGGGCCATACCGCGGTTTCGACTATTACAGTCTCGTCAGTGACACTTTAGATTTGGCAACATGGATCCAAAAAGAATTACTGAAATTTTCAACAGGGTAGTCGATACAAAGACTGGTATTATCTAAATGTGACCAAATATAATAATTGGTTAGAAAATGAATCTTAACCGATAATTAGTTTCTGATTTCTCAGAATATCCTCGCTGAATTCAAAGGACCAAAAAGAAAATATAACCTGCACTATGGGTGATGTACGGGGATACTTTTTAGGGCCGCCACACGGCACAACACCAGCTGCAGTAATAGCAAATAAAAATAAAAACTGATATCCTTTAAGAGCAGTGAACATATTAATGAGAAAGGGGATGGGCCATACCGCGGATTTGACTAATAAAGTCTCGTCAGTGACCCTTTAGATTTGGCAACATGGTGCCAAAGAGAATTACTGATTTTTTGCAATTTTCAACAGGGTAGTCGATACAAAGACTGGTATTATCTAAATGGGACCAAATATATTAACAATTGGTTAGAAAATGAAACTTAACCGATAAGTTTCTGATTTCTCAGAATATCCTCGCTGATCTCAAAGGACCAAAAAGAAAATATAACCTGCACTATGGATGATGTACGGGGAGACTTTTTAGGGTCGCCACACGGCACAACACCAGCTGCAGTAACAGCAAATAAAAATAGAAAATGAAGTATGGCTTAACCACTAGTCACGGTTATGTTTCAGAATTTGTTTGGGTGCCTTTTTAATAGAGGTGTGTTCAATGAGATTTTAATGCGTTTCAGGAGTGTTTCCTTGATGAAATCATTACGAACCTAGCGGAGACTATTTTCGTTGGTGGATGTAGAGCCAAGGATGTAAGTGATTCGTTTCACACAGCTATTCAAGGTACACTTTTAGAATAAGGTCCAGAAAATGATAAAGGTCTAAATGGTGTACCAGTGAAATCGCTAATCAGTAAAATTTTGGCCGAAAAGTCGCTTATCAGTAAAACAAATGTCCAAAAATTGTTTATCATTAAACACCATTGAGACCCTCATTGATAGTAATAAATATAAATTCCCAACTATAACACCAGGCGGGAAACGAGGGATAGCACACTGTAAGAATAGAAGGTCGAGAACTTGATAAAATTAAATTTAAATCGCAAACCAGGCATCATGCGGGGACAATTGGACAGCACAGAAAGCAACAAAACATTTTTACAACATGCATGTAGAGCAAAATGACTAAGAATAAAACTATGCGGCTAGCATCAACACAATACAAAGGCCACGAGTAAAGCCAACAAATAGGCAGGCAGAATAAATAGAAAACATGAAAATCACAGAAGAGCCGTTTTGGACAGTCAGTAAAATACGTATACGTACAGAATGACATTAGACAACCAATGGGTTTCCTACAATACATGGACACTGATTAATAATATTTAAGTATGCTTGATATAAAGAAAAATCTAGGATTAGAGTTTATGAAAAGAGCAGAACCTCAAAACCGAATCATGAAGAGTAAAGACGTTTAAAGGTACATGTATGTAGTATGGGCCATATTGCGCAATTTCGGGTACTGAACCCTCATACCCTTTATAATCCGGCGGCGATAGCCAGATAAATGTACTTCAATTTCATATAATTACATACTAGTAAGGGAAGTCAAAATCAAAGACGCATGCCTAAACGGGTTCAAATTGATAAAACATTGTTTAGAAGATGGCTCTAAACGTGCAACTTTTAATATTCTAAATATTCTTACTGATCTCAAAGGACCGAAAGAAATAATATAATCTGCTCTATGGATGATGTACGGAGATACTTTGTACAGCCGCCTCACGGCATAACGTCAGCTGCAGAAATATTAAATAAAATATAAAAGTATGATCCTTTGGAAGCAGTAAGACGTTTAAAGGGAGGTAGTATGGGCCATACTGTGCAATTTCGGGTACAGAACCCTCATCAGTGAGACATTTTCTAGTATTGCGTTGCCACTAAAATTTCGATAGTCATTACGGGGCTTTTCAAAAACGTTCATTTGCGTGCGTTTACCTTTAAAATAAATATGATTTGTGGATTGTAAACCATTTCCAAAGAAAAATGAGCCGCCCCATGGGAAAACCAACAATCTGCATAGGCGAAAACAAAGGCGCAGATCAGCGTAGTAACTGCGAAGCTGATCAGCGCCTTTGTTTTCGCTACTCGGATAGTACAGTTCCTATTCTACTTAAATCCGAAATTTCAAGCTTCTAGCTCTTTTCTGTGCTTGTACAGACCGGTTTGTGTCGGACCTGTTCGGAAACCACATTGTTGGTTTTCCCACGAGGCGGCTCAAATATTGAGAGTCATTCTGCTCCAGGTTTGTGCCGTATCTTCTGGTGCCATTGGTAAACGATCACGTGATCCACGAGCCGCGGGAGACTTTGTAGCCTGTAGTCGATGTTGTCGAGATGACTACTGCAATGAGAAGTTGTGTGGCCTCCCAATGGGTAAAATACACTGAGATGTTTTAATGCTGATGCGGACTTAGGCAAGTTTAAAACTGTAAAGATATGGAGTAGATTTGGGTATTTTTGTTTTATTTTATTGTGTTTTTTTTATTTATGTTTGTATTTTTTATTTATTATTTTTTTTATTTTTTATTTTTTTTATTTTGCTGAAGTATTGACTTTGGATACGCGTTAGATCTGCCACAATGAACCAACCAGACTAGACAACATTTACTCGGTTACTAAACATCGTTTGCATTTACGTCTGTATCCTTTGCAGCAAGACCTATGAGACTGGGCTCTGTAAGCTACTTTGATTCGTTTTCTGCAATGCATTTTTCTTTTCAGACAAAACTGTGCTTCATTGCCTTGCATGTGGTGACCGCGATGGCGTTGATCCAGTACCACCTGTGAGGTATCCGGAAGATTGTGCTCATGAGAAAGTTTGTCAACATAACGAGGTAACGCAATTGTACTATAATTTCAAATTGTTTTCAGTGAGTTGATTTGCATAATTAAGTTGACGGTTCCTATAAATTACATTTCAGTTTAAGCCTGCAAAGCGGATTTGTTTTTCAGGAAACATCAGAATATGGTAGGAAAATTTTGCATTGTCGGCTTGCCCTTCGTTGTCGCGGAGTTTATATTTGAGGGGTGTTTTTATCAATATCATATAAACAGACAGTCTTCGACGGAATATCCGTATTTTATATATAATTTCAAAATTTCTATAATCATCCAGATGTGCTTTGCTAGTACTCAGATGTTCAATGGCGTACAGCTTGAGCATACGACAAAGTGTATGGAAAAATCTGTGAGTAGGAAAAATAGCTACACATCTTGATAACACTCCTTTTATGAAACTGATTAAATTGGGAGATATAATATTATTGTTTTTCATATTGTTTGCTTACTTGGAAACAGGAAAAAGCTCCACATGAATGTCAGTTTTCGGGCTAGTTTAAAATAAAAAAGTAGCACATTTCATAGATTATTTCAGCTCATATGAGACGGGCCAATCAGTAAGTGGACGAAAACGGGAGAACCCCTAGACAAACTACCTGGCACACCCGCAAGCAGAACTTGGCTTGTCTCACATGTTGCCAGTGCGGGGCTCGAACCCACACCAGACACAGCGGTGAGATGATCAAGTGAAAGTTTCATTTAGATGTATAAGGTCGATGAATGCCTGTGTAGGCGCGTCGTTTGTGCTTTATTAGAAATGACCATTAACGAATTATATAAGTCATGTGTTTTATTGAAGGAAAAAATCTTTCGTTCGACAATTCGTTTTGATTTTGGAAAATAATTAACAAGAGGAATCTTTCCGAAAGCATTTCGTTCCAGAGACGATGAAAACCAATTGACCTGCATGTTATGTCGCGAAGTTTATAAGATAATTTTTGAGGTCTTCGTCTCAGAGGTACGCCAAATTAAGGACGATGATAACAAGCCTGAAAGAGTCAGAATTTCTATTAAGTATTGTCGATTATTACAGCTTTGTCACAAGCTCATGAATGCTACTTTCGAAACAGCAGACGCACAGAAAGGAAAGCGCTACTCTACGCCTATATGTGCAGTATGTTGTGGCGATGACTATTGTAATAGTTATGCCTGTGAAACAATCAAACGTGAGTAATTTGCTATAGTATTGTTGCCCCGTTGAGCACATTGAAGTGAAATAAGATGAAGGCTGTGTTGAATACTGTTTCTATTATTTATTTTTTATTGTAACATGTTACATAAAAGAAATTTACCAAAGCATGCATCAAACAGAACATAAATTCATTATACATAAATATTTAAGGATAACCAAACATTTTAACAATATATCCATGCTTGAGGAACTTATCGATGCAAAATAAGTAAATATCTTTACATAACATACGACAACTTTAAACAAAACAAACAGAATGTGGAGAGAGAGAGAGAGAGAGAGAGAGAGAGAGAGAATGAGATAGAGCTGCCTTCTTTGTTAAATAAATGTCAAGTTATCCAAACGTACGAACGACGATTTCCCAATTAGTTTGAAACTCTCTCAGTTTATCTTTCATAACCGCGATTTCTTTTTCAATCATTAACCTATTTTTCATATAGAGAGTGAAAGCTTGCCAGCTTGGTATTGACTCAGTACATTTATTTTTTTAAAATGAAATATTTAGCAAAAAGGATTACACTGTTTATTAATTTATTGTCATTTGAACGCTGTTCTTGAACGCCAAAAGTTGATGTTTTAAACGTTATATTAATTTCTAAACCATTCTCATTCATATAATGTTTAAGTTGCATCCAAAACGTTTGCACAAATATACATTCCCAAAACATATGTCTTACTGTTTTAATTTCCATATGGCAAAAATCTTATAGAGGCGAACTAACTAATTTACATTTATGCAAAAACACATTTGATGGTAGTATTCTTTTCAGACATTTATATTGAAATTCTCTAACCTTAATATCACTTGTTGCAAAAATTGGTGTAGTATGAATTTTCTTCCAGTCTAATTCAGCGTTTGGGGATGTAATATTCCATTTGTTTTCTGATGTGTCTTCTTCAGCTTTTTCAGATTGTAATAAAAGTTTATATGCAAATTTGTTCGTTTGTTTTACTTCATAAAGTTGAGTTATAAGTTTTGATTTAATAGGGATAAGACCGTTTTTAGCTCACCTGAGCCGAAGGCTCACAAGATGAGCTTATAGGATGGCCATGATCCGGCGTCCGTCCGTCCGTCGTCCGTCCGTCCGTCCGTCGGCGTCCACAATTTCAAAGATCTTCTTCTCTGAAACCGCTTGGCCGATCTTGTTGAAATTTTATGTGGAGCCTCCTTGGGTAGTGGCATTTCAAGTTTGATCGCGAAATCTAGGTCACATGACCAAGATGGCCACCACGCCCATATATGGTAAAAACCACTCAAAAATCTTCTTCTCCAGAACCAGTGTGCCGATTTCCACGAAACTTGGTATGTAGCATTGGGGACCTCAGCCCATCATAGTTTGATAAAATGATGACCCTTGGCTGACCTTGACCTATTTTACGGCAAGGTCAAATTTTGAAACATAGGCTTTTACATAGGAAAAAGTGAAAACTATGGATTTTTTGAAAACTATTGCAGCCTGAGGCCTGAAAATTGGTAGATGCAAACAACTAATAGAGTAGATGAAGGTATGTGATTAATATAGGTCAAGGTCATCTCTTGACCTTGGCCAGTCTGTTGTCCTTACACACTTTTCAAAGATCTTCTTCTCTGAAACTGCTTGGCCAATCAAAGTGAAATTTTATGTGGAGCATCCATGTGTAGGGGAGACGAAAGTTTGATCGCGAAATCCAGGTCACATGACCAAGATGGCCGCCATATATGGTAAAAACCACTCAAAAATCTTCTTCTCCAGAACCGGTGGGCCGATTTCCACGAAACTTGGTATGTAGCATTGGGGACCTCAGCCCATCATAGTTTGATAAAATGATGACCCTTGGATGACCTTGACCTATTTTACGGCAAGGTCAAATTTGGAAACATAGGCTTTTACATAGGAAGAAGTGAAAACTATGGATTTTTTGAAAACTATTGCAGCCTGAGGCCTGAAAAGTGGTAGATGTGAATAATATAGGTCAAGGTCATCTCTTGACCTTGACCAGTCTGTTGTCCATACACACTTTTCAAAGATCTTCTTCTCTGAAACTGCTAGGCCAATCAAAGTGAAATTTTATGTGGAGCATCCATGGGTAGGGGAGACGAAAGTTTTTTAGCGAAATCCAGGTCACATGACCAAGATGGCCGCCACGCCCATATATGGTAAAAAACACTCAAAAATCTTCTTCTCCAGAACCTGCAGGCCAATTTTCAGGAAACTTGGTATGTAGCATTTGGGACTCCAGCCCATCATAGTTTGTTGAAATGATGACCCTATGATGACCTTGACCTATTTTACAGCAAGGTCAATTTTGGAAACATAGGCTTTTACATTGGAAAAGGCGAAAACAAACTGTTGCAGCCTGAGACCTGAAAGTTGCTAGATGCAGACAACTAATGGAGTCAATGAAGGTAAGTAATTAATGAAGGCCAAGGTCATGTCTTGACCTTGGCCCAAGGTCATTTAAATATCAAAATTAAAATTATGGTTTTCTCAGAAATCACTGGGTTTGGAAACTATTGCAGCCTGAGACCTGAAACTTTGCAGATGCAGACAACTTATGAAGTCAATAAAGGTGTGTGAGTATTCAAGGTCAAGGTCATTTCATTATGACTTAATACTCCAAGATCAGGCTTCAGGTGAGCGTTCTCAGGACCAATGGTCCTCTGGTCTTGCTTAAGTTGTGATTTCCAATAATTTGGTATGCTTTGAACAAGACTTAGATATTTAAGAACACATCGTACATGTGTGGGTGGGGTAACACATTTTTTTTCCAAAAAAATTCTGAAATGATGGTTCCCTAGTTTTGTTTTGAATTATGAACCAAATTATAGTCCCATTAGGCAAGGAAAAATTATTTTTTTGAAAAAATGTGTTTTTTGTCAAAAAGTCTAAAAATATACCTGCTTTTGTTGGACCACAAATGTGGAATGACACCACTTACAATAAAAATTTCGAACAATGAAGCTTATTGCCAAAACATTGAACTACCTTTAACCACGAGAATTTTATTCAAAAACTCTATTTTTGTATAAGAAAAGTTGTTGCAAAGAACACACTTTTAGAAAAGCATGTGATTTTGTCAAACGGCCATAAAATTCATTCATAATTTTTTTGTTTACATTTTTTGGACCCATTTTTCCCCTGTTATATTCAAAATGCAACCAAATCGTACATTACCCGTCGAATAAGTAGTCTTTTCTCTACCATTTAAGTCATGACTCTTGTCTTAATATGTCTTGATATACACATACAAAGCGAATTTCCAAACCCATGTCTTCGACTTAGAATTGCAGATCTTGACAGCTGTGGCCTGATTACCGGAAGTCTTGTCTAAGATTAATACACGCCGAAATATTTTTGGCTGAAACATCGTGATTTTTTGTTTTATTTTCAACAACATCATGGTTTATTTGACTAGTTATGCTCTTTCATATATGACTGACGACTGCTTCATAAAAAAACAACAAGTACTTGTAAAATAACGAGAACTATTTCTTTAGCGTATAGTCCTTGTGTCAAAACCGGAAGAAAACCTGCGGCTCCATGAGAATATTTTTGGTTAAAATAAAAAATTGATTTTCGTCTTTTCCTAAAGTATTGTGTGAAAGATCGAGGTAAGTGAACTTGAAAACCTATGGCGCATCATTAATAAATTCACATTATACAATCGTTTTTGTTAGATCTTACGTAACTGGTCAAATTTTGAAGCAAACATTGGTAATACTATTCGTAACGTAAAATCGTGTTATTACGTAACCAACCCATGTCAACAATCTACGGTGGGCTATGGCTTGCGATATGGCTTGTGATGAAATTCTGTAAGAAGAAAATGCGTTTTCTGTTGACAATTACCCATCTAGAAATTACTAGAATGGCTGCGAAGGGGCTTGACAGTATATGAAAAAGAACTTCACAGGTGTTGTAAGAAAAAAAATCTGTCTAGCTATCTTCGATAATGTTTCACCAGGTGTGTGGGACCTCATGTAGCTGCTATATGTTAAGATTCATATTGTTAAATCTATAATTGACATTTTTTACACTTCTGAGAACATCATAAGGATGTGAGGTCGCCTGGTGGTAGAGCATCAAATTCCGAAAGAGAAATCAGTGGGGCTTGATCCCCACTCATAGCACCTTGTTGTGTTCTTGAGCAAGGCATCATCATGTAGTATTGTCAGTTTGACGTTTCACCAGTAAACTATTCTGATTCTGATTCTGAAGTTACATGTAACGCCACAAAGTACTAGTGATAGATGTTTATGTTGATACTTAAACTATAAGTTATGGTCATACAGTATATGGACAATCAGTTTTATCCATGACATCCGAAACGTGCGTCAAAATAAATAATCTGTCAATCATCAAAGTTAACACTAAAAGCTTTTTAAATTAAATAAAATGAAATGTTAAATTATGATTACATAAAAGTTTGTAATGGGATGTCCCATCATGAATAAAAGAATTGGACTGGTAGAATGAGTGTCAACTTTATTGAGCCATAACAAAAACCAGCATCAATAGTTACATTTTAAAAAATATGCACGGAAAGCATGTAAATAGCTTAAATGTTTACGTTAAATCCGGAAGTAACCAAACTTAACCATAAATTTTTGTATAAAATTTCATAGGATATCAACAAGTATGCAGGGGTATGAAACTATTTTGAAAGAAAGTCTATGATAATTGTTTTCAACTGATGAATAAAATGTTTGCAACACATGTGATTTCTTTGCTAACACAATATAGAGGTGGAGTATTTTATGGTTTTACTTTTAAATCAACTTAGCAGTAGGCTCATTGTGATAGAATGGGACGATCGGCCATCTGTGATTCTGTCTGTCTATCTATCTGTCCACACTTTCTAATACTTTACTCATTTGTAACCATATTCCCCGTTAAAAGTCCCCACGCTGCGGGGACTGCTCATTGCTAAAACAACTGCTATTCTTTCTTTTCATTTATTTCATGACCCTTTTTGCATATTATATAAAGCACACCTCTGGTATTTCCCTTGTACTGCCATGGCAACCTGTACGAAACATTTCGATGATTTTTTCTTTGATTACGACTGGATATTTGTAAATTTGACACTTCTAGAACTTAAGAGGATACACTAGTTTCTTGGCATAAAAATTGGGCGAAATATGCAAATTAGACGAATTTTGCAAACTTTTCCTGGTGGAAATTAGAAAAACTTCCGGGCGGCAGCGGCCCCCATGGCAGAGAGGTTAAGAGCGATGTTTCTTAATCGCTCGATCATCTCACCGCTGTGTATGATGTGGGTTTGAGCCCCGCACTGGCCACATGTTAGACAAGCCAAATTCTGCTTGCGTGTGTGTCAGGTGTTTTTTCTCATGATTCTCCCGTTTTCACCCCACTTACTAATTGGCCCATATCTTATAAGCTGAAATAATATTTAAAGCGAAGTAAAACGGAAAAAAAATCCTGTCGTTTTAATGACTGTACGCCTAGCTGCAACTTATGACTGTACCCTTTGCTGCTGATGTACACAATCATTAGCTACAAATCAAAGTAAGAATTTTTACCTTTACAGGTTATCAAAATAATAACTGTATGAATTTATTGAAGCTTTTAAAATATTTCCCTTTATTGGTTATTATTTCTTCATGTTTATTGTTCTTCTTCTAAAATTTTAAATTATAACAAACCCATTTTCACAAACCTACTGATTGGCCTGTTTCATATAAGATGAAATAATCTTGAAATGGAAATAAAACTGAATTGAATTTTTATCTTTCATGAATAATTCATAACAAAAATAGAACTGAGATCTTTTAAGATCTATTTTCATAATTTTTAAACTGACATATAATTATAAAGTGATTCTTTTACATCAGTCCTCAAAGCAAATCCGATAGCTCTGTCTCTATCTAATTCTATTTATTAAGACTTTACAGGTGTCGTAATTTTGATGACTATACGGTTAGATGAAAAGTCATTTTTGTAAGTGTACAATTAGCTGTGATTTTCTTTGCTGCAAAGTTAATGTTATAAATCATGAAAATTATGTTATTCCATGTCTATTACAGTCTTTTTCCTGATCTTTGCCTACTTGTACCTTTTTATAATGAATATGCATGAAAATCTTAACATTAGCAAAGGTAAGGAAATGGTAAAAGCAATTTTAGATAAAATGAGACTTAGTTTTAAATCTGATTCCGCCATTTTCAATCAGATTTTGGGCCCTTTCAAAGGGCGCTTATCGATTAATTTCAAGTCGTATACCCACTGCTGATCAATTTTATGTGATTTTTTTTTCATTGTTTTTCTTTCATTTTATTTATTTACCAATTTTCATTTTTCCCCATTTTTACCTGTAAATACATAATGACTCTGAAGAAGGCGAAAGCCAAGTGCTCATTTTGATTTGTTCTTGCAATGTTCGTGATTTAATCCCCCTATATACTTATTTTAATCATTTTTCAAATCCTTCTTTGGGATCCATTGCTAACGGGAAGATTTTTGTTTGATGTTTGTCCTATATATATATATATATAGAAAAAGTAAAGACATCTGGATTTTTACGTTATTTTATTACCGCGACCAGTTTCGTTATACTCATCAGGCGGATTTAACATAGTAACATAGCAACGTAAGTAACAAAAATGTGTTTCTGCTACAAATACCTACGTGTGTACTTGTTTGTGTTATAAGTGAAAAGTCTTTTTTATCAATTGCTATAGTAAAGAGTTAGTAACTTATGTGTAATGCTTCACATTCTAAGCTGTTCCATTGAAATCAAACAAAGCAAAAACCCTAAATTTTTAATTTGCAGCTAATTATACCGATGTTTTCCACGATCAGTCTTTTTTTTTTTTGTAAGTTTTTGTTAAAATAAATGTGTAAGTTATTCACCAATTTTTCAACTTCCCATTGTAGCCTTAGCACAATTTTCACATGACAAGTGGCTATTTTTTTCTGAAATATCTGTTACATAACTTAATGGCAGTGCAATAAAATTTTGTGCGCTTCATCTTGAAATGTGTATGCAGGGGTTATAAAGTTAATGGAACTCTGACAAGGGAAAAATAGTAAACTATGTTTTTGATGTATAGTAGGTACATATACACATTTCAGAACAGCAATGGTGGTACATATTAGTTGTGCAATATGAGCAGAAGTAGATAACAGATGTACAATAATTGTTTATGTTAAACTCTAAGGTACCTAATTCATAACATATAAATGTCAAGATATTAACAAAATATATATATATATAAGTAATAAATTATTCAAAAGTTACAATTTGGACAGTATGTCCATTCTTTAGACAAAAGAAGAAGTCTGCACCACAGAACAGTTCTATGCTAGATTTCAGAAAGGCAACATCTTATTTCAAAGTGGAGAAAATCATAAATACAAAAATGTGACTTTAAAGAGAATTTAAGAAACGCAAGGGCTTGAAAATATGTGAACAGGACATGTACAGCTACATTTAGATATCTGTGTTTAAAATGCATTAAGGTCAACTAAAGTTTTATCACATGTATTAAAAGAATACACGAAAAAGAAGAAAGACTTAGCTCTTATTTCAACATTAACAATTTATAAATATAGACAAAAGCACAACAAAAACACGAACTATGGAAAAAACACTTCTATAAAACAAATAATTTATAACCTTTATAAGTTGATTTGTAATACTTGTTAACTTTATAAATAACTTAAGTGAGTTAGAAGAAGTAAAGTAAACATGATAAGTAATACACAAGAAAGGGAAATATTTTAAAAGCTAAAATAACTAGTTACAGTTGGTTTAAACGTATTTATTTCAAATTCATTATACATGCATTATATATATATATCAAAATAATAGGATTTGAATGAAAGCCTCTGGCTTATAAAATTTATCTCCTTTTTTTTTTAAACTTGATACAGTTATTATTTTGATAACTATCTGTAGCTATGATCTCCAGCAAATGGTACAGTCATTAATTGCAGCTATAAAGCGTACAGTCATATTTTTTTTTTTTTTTTTTTTTTTTTTTTTTAATATATATATATATATATATATATATATATATATATATATATATATATATATATATATATATATATATATATATATATCAGTTTTACTTCCCTTTCAATATTATTTCAGATCATAAGATATGAGCCAATCAGTAAGTGGGGAGAAAATGGTAGGACGCGGAGGAAAAATCCTGGCTAGGAGAACTTGCCATGTTTAACGTGGCCATTGAAGGGCACGAACCCACACTAGACACAACTGTAAAAATATGGAATGATTAAGAAACAGGGCTCTTAACCGCTCGGCCACGTGGGACCCCATTTTTGCAAAAATCCAAATATTTTAAGCTGTAAGGCCACATTGTGCTTAGATGGTTATGAGAATCTATACTTAGGAATCATTTTATCAAGTGACAGCATAAATGGCTTTGAGAATGGTAACAAGCAAGAAATTGTCATTCACGGCAATTGAATGAAATCACTGATGCAACAACAGAATTCAAATTTCTATGGGATTTTTTTTTTTTTTTTTTTGGGGGGGGGGGTCTTTGGATGGAACTAAAATAATATGGAAAGCCGTATCTCTTTAATACCTTCATAATTTTGTTTTATCCAGCATAAAAGAAAAAAAAGACAATAAACATGTTCTTTATCAAGTAGTGACAAACAGATAATGTTTTTTTTTTTCCTACATTGGGCACAGCTTCCAATTTCATTGACTGTTCAATGGTCCAGTTGTGTCACATAATGTTTTCATATATTTATGTATGTTCTCTTTGTTTAATTACCTTTTTTTATTATTATTATTTTTTTAAAACTTGGTTTTTGAATTGGGAGTTCCTTTCTGATTTTGTCATTTCTGGATTGTTGCATGCTATTATCTTACAATGTGAAACATAAAAACATATTATTTTCTGAAACAATGATGGTACATTGGCACAAGTTTTGGATGTTGTCAAAGGTACTTTTATTAAGATTTTTTTTAAAATATAAAGCATAGAGTGTTTTATTTGTGTACAATGAAAGTATCATAGAAGGAAGCGCACCCAGTTGAAGCTCAAAGAAACTGTTCAGATTCCAATAATAAATTTTTTTTGTTTATGGTTCATAAGGATATATTTTTATGGGTAGATTTTCATGTTTACCAATCAATATTCAATATTGTTTTCATACCCATATTGTACATTTGGGGCTACATGTACTTAGGAGTGGCATTGCAGAGCAGTCATATTTGCAACATTGCAATAAATCAGCACCATCCATACTCGGGTCCCTGACAAACGGATGCTACAGGTGAACCTCCACTGTATTCTTCATTATATCTTTGAAATTGATTGCCCTTGTTACTTTCATTAAAAGTCTGGGAATGAATAAAAAAATATTAAAACTTTGCCATTTGCTACACAGACTATTTAAAGAATTTGAGAGAAAACACAGTTTGCCATCTAATTGTCAATGTGATGATTAATGACATTAAAATTTTCTTAATAAACTCTTTTTTTCAATCCACAACAAAATACAAAAATGTATAATCCCCAAAGTACATCATAGAGAATATTGTTTAAAGTAAAATGTTTTTACATTTCTTATAATAACCTGTAACAAACATAAAAAAGTTAAAGACAAATAATTTTTAAAATTTTAGGAAATAGTACAGTATGTATGATTTTTTTCAGGTGCATGTACTGGTGGAGATCCACATGCAGTGTATGAGATTCTATACAAGGCGTAGAAACAAACATATGAGGAAGAGGGTATTTTACATATAAGGTGAATGTTATTTTGCATGTCACAGATATATATCTTATGTTACTTGAAATATGATTAAAAGGCATATATACAAATGCTCGAATAAATTGAAAAAATAAGTTAATGTGCCTAATAAAGTAATAATATATTATTTTCAAATGAAATTTCAATGAAAATAAGTTTAAATTGTATTCCATTATAATTTAATATACATGTATATAGATTGATAAATTGGTAAAGAAGGGTGTGTTTTTTTCTTCTTTTTTCAGTGTTTTAACATAAATGAAGCTTGTAAATTTGGTCATTATCAATGTGTTTGCTTATGTGCATTAATTTATTTTGCTTCCCTTTTCAGACTAACATGACAGAGAAGGTAAAACACAACCAACATTATAGTTTATTAAAATGGACAATTTCCGCTGGGATTGATTGTACACACAATCAAAATGTTTCTTTACAACTGATTTTTCCCCTGGGACCACCACCTGTACAATGTATTGTGCAGGTAAGGGAGCATATATGTAATATAGCCTGTTTGTTCAAAATTTATTTCTGATTTTAGCAGATTATTTTTATTGAGGCTTAATGTCCCAGTCTACAATTTGTCAGTCATGTCCGGACGGAGCCATTTCTTCCAGGGCTTAACCAGTACTGTAAGGAGTTAATGTGCCTTGGTCAAGGACACAACACAGTGCCGCCTGTAAGGATCAAACCCAGGACCAGAATAACATTTGAGCTGTAGCACCAGAAAACCAACAATCTGCATATCTGAACACAAAGATGCAGATCAGATGTGCAGTTGCTGCACGGCTGATCAGCCCCTTTGTTCAATCCTTCTTTAATCCAAAATTTGGTACCTGGTTTGAAAATCAGATTGTTGGTTTTCTCATGTGAAGGCTTATTTATAAGTTCTCATTGAAAAGAATGTGCAGTAAGAACAAATAACATGTATTTGGGAGACTTGCACACACAAGCCAATCACCTTATCATTAATTTGTAAGAAGATGACACAAAGAAAACATGTCTTTGGGTTTCAAACAAGGCCCAACAGAAACAAGCCTGTACTATCGAAGAAGGCTGAAACTCCGGCTTGAAAAAGAAAATTCATTGTACTAACAGTGTAGCCACAACATTGGCAGTTACTGCAAAGCTGACCAGTGCCTTTGTAATCCTATAGGCTATAAATTCATTTTTTCATGACGTGATAGCAATATTGTTTTGTTTTTCAGGTAGTGTATCCTGCTTCCACAATTGTTGGAAAAGAAAACATAATATCCGTTGTATAGTCCTCTACTGAGGGTTGGACTTGATTCCTGTTTACATTCTTGCATCGTGGAAGTGGCCATATGTAGGAAAATGGAATAGTGATTCTATTTTGAAATTAAATTCAGTGTGACCATCAATGTGAATTGTGTTTTCTTACAAGATTATACTGATCTGCAGCCACAAGCTCTGTTGAAAATTAAGTCTGAAGGAGAGTAAATATACAGGATAGTGTCTAAGTCAGGATTCTGATACAGAATAAAAACAGCAATTGATACTGCCTGTATTTCAAGCTTGTTGTCACAGCCTATGGAAACAGAGCTGCAGAGAATGGTTCCAGGGTGCCCTTGACAGAATACATTATCTGTATCTGTTGGGTTTAGAGACCCACATGTTATAGTCATATTTGAGCCTTTACATGAGAAAACCAACAATTTGTGTTTCCGACCAGGTCTGACACAAATCGAGCTGTGCTGTCACAAAGCAAGGTAGAAGGTTGGAATTTTGGCTTTTAGAAGAAGAGGTATTGTACTATCTGTGTAGCAGGGATTGTACTTGTGTGTAGCAAAAACAAAGGTGATCAACGCAGTAACTGGGAAGCTGATCTGCGCCTTTGTTTTCGCCTATGCCAAATTGTTGGTTTTCTGAAGCGGCGGCTCATTTACTTGCACTAGCTAGTTTATTTTACATGGTACACATGATTGTATTTGTAATGCTTGCAAGACATTTTCTGATATTTAAAATGATAGAGTTATTGTAATTAATATCACCTTTTATCATATTCACAGCTGCTGGCCCCTGCAACAGAAAACAATCAATCTGCTTTAGTGAAAACAAAGATGCAGATCAGCTGTGCAGTAGCTGCGCATGTGATCAGTGCCTTTGTTTTGCTTAACAATTCCTCTTATACTTAAATACAAAATTTCAAGCTTCTGGCGGTCTTCTGTGACTGCACAGACCAGTTTGTGTTGGAGCTGTTTGGAAACCAAGATTGTTGATTTTCTCATGTGAAGTCCCATATTTGTTTCATTTACATATCTAGATGTCACGTTCAGCTGTTTCAAGTTTGGAAAGCCAATACTTGTTACATGTTCAGCTGTTTCAATTTTGAAAAGTTATTACTTGTTCAAATTACAATTTCTATGTACCTAATTTTTTAATATTTTAAGGGAGACAACTGTATTTACACATAAGGGAGGTAATAATTATCTTTTTTTGACAACAATTGGTCACCATACAATTCAGAAGGCACTTCTTTTTGAAATGAAAATGGAAGATATTTTTTTCAATTTTTCAATGTTCTTTATGTCTTTTAATTAAAATTGCACAGCCGAGAAAGGGAATTATGTAATTATCTTCATGTGTTAGGAAGTTGGATATTATCAGAACATGTATACATATAAACATGGCACACAAATTCAGTCAACATGAGGAGATTGGGGTCAAATATAAATGGTACTTAAAATTCTGTATTTCTTTCCTGCAATAACATTCCAAGCCAGCATTTATTTTAAAGCACCTTCCATAGGACTAGTAATGATAAGGATAATACATATTTGCCCTTAATTCTTTATTTTGTCTCAATTCAAATTTTGAAAATTTCGTTACCCCACCGCAAATTTGTCATGTTGGCGAATCCTTAAGAAAATCTTCATTTGGAGCATTATATACTTCTTTCAGCTATTGAAAGTTATGATTTTTTTTTGGCCGAGTAATCATAAACATCTTTGATATGTTTTATTCCGAGCTCGAACCAGATTTCCAACATAAATATTTGAATTATTCCATATTATTTCATTGCTATAATCAATTATTACATCCTGTTTATGAATTTTACTCCATGCATATAATATATTTGTAAAAAACGAATTTTTCTTAATTTTTTTTTAAATATCATTCTCATTAAAATTACATTCAAATAAGAGCGCATTTCCAAATTTACTTAATCTCTGTGTATATACTTCCTTTAGAGTTGTTTTAATATTTGGTGCAAATAATCTTTTAATCCAGCTTATTTTCTGTGCTTGAATGAATTTATCTATGTCAATCATCTTTAAACCGCCTTTTTCATAATTTTGAAAAAGAGTTTTACGTGTTATTTTTTTCTGGTTTGCCATTCCAAAGAAATGTATACATTTGTGAATACTGTTTCTACCGCGATCAATAAAGTCTATGAAAGGAGAACTCTTCCTGAAAGCAACCCTTACAATATCGTAGAGGGCGCAGAGACTTGAAGTGTTTGAACGATAGAGCCCAGTGCGAGAGGTCGGGAATTCGAAACATACAGTGGATGTATTGCGTCTTCGAGCAGAACACATTTAGTTCCCAATCAGAAATACTATTTTTAATTTCAATAAACTTGTTTCTGATCTTGATATCCATGCTAATACTCCTAAGTCTTGAAATTGTAAAGATTCAAAATATGTTTATCAACCAGCCGGACATATAGTTACTGGAAATTTAAAAATAATCTCGGATTCTAGAATTCGCAAAATTGTTTCTAAAGGTCCGAAATATAGATTCCCATCCTACATTAATTTCGACAAATGTAGAGAGGAGATTGCATCTGCATTAAATGATTTCAGTAATCGATGGTGTAAACGAGAGGGTGTTGAAGATAATGCTCTTAAAGAATGGAAAAGAAGTATCTTCACTATCGTGGATAAACGTATTAAGTTTTATTCACAAAATACTAATCTTTACCTCCTAAACCCAAATCGTCATTTAGGCATTTGAAGCAGGGTATCCAAGAATTTCATAGAAAGTATGTCTTGGTTGCGGCAGACAAAGCCGCAAACAATGTTGTTGTCGTTTGTAGGCTTCACTACATTAACACCTTAAAACAGGAGCTTGATGGTACCATGGCTTATCTGGAGACAGATACTGATGAAGTGTCTGTAGTTAATGCCCACTTAAACGATTTAAACGATTTACCTGTTAAGTTTTCTGTTTGTGTCAATGAAGGCCAAGACAAACGATGTATTGGTTACCTAAGCTTCACAAAAGACCTTACAAAGCTAGATTTATTGCAAATTCTAGCTCTTGTACTACCACTGAACTTTCTAAATTATTAACTTGTCTTACTGCTATCAAATCTCATGTTATAAGATGCTGTGAGACAGTGTATGAAACTTCAAATAAGATTGGTTTTGGTCAATAAAAATTCCACTCCTAGGTACCTTGATGACCTTTTTAACATTGACAACCCTTAATTTGAAGGTATGGTCAATCAAATTTATCCACCTCAACTACAGTTGAACAAAGCCAATATCTCAGATACCGAAGCCCCCTTTTTAGATCAACATCTTTCTGTTGCAAATGGATTTGTTTCTTCTAAAATTTATGATAAGCGCGATGACTTTGATTTTGATATAGTAAATTAACTACAGTTGAACAAAGCCAATATCTCAGATACCGAAGCCCCCTTTTTAGATCAACATCTTTCTGTTGCAAATGGATTTGTTTCTTCTAAAATTTATGATAAGCGCGATGACTTTGATTTTGATATAGTAAATTTTCCTTTTTTGGATGATGACGTTCCTCGTCGTGCTTCTTATGGTGTATACATTTCGCAACTTATTTTACTTGTTTTATGTCTTGGTGTTTAAATTTTTTTGTGCTGTTGGCGCCTTATATGTGTTTTCATAGTTGTAGTTAAGTTAAGGTAACTGAGTGGCCACCTATTGGGAAAATAGCTGCTCATTCGGCTTACGATATGTTTCATGGAATAAGTACCCGATTGTTAGTTTGTTTTTTCCCACCTCGGTTTTTGGAGTGGGAATCTTTTTCTGATTGCGCCTTTTCCTGATCTTTGCCTACTTGTACCTTTTTACTAGTAAAATAATCTGGGATATCTTAATTTTTGTTGACTTGAATGTCAGTAAGCATTAACAACCTAACATAAATCAATTTGGAAAAAAAGTATTCAGAAACAATATAACCGCCTGATAGAATCTAGCACCGTCAGATGAGTTGAGATTTATTTGCTGACCACTGTGATTAAAAAGGTACAAGTGGGGCAATGATCAGGAAAAGACGCAATCAAAAAAGATTCCCACTCCAAAAACCGATGTGGGAAAAAACTTAATTAACAATCAGGTACTTATACCATGAAAACATATCGTAAGCCGAATGAGCAGCTACTTTCCCAATAGGTATTGCCACTCAGTTACCTAAACTTAACTAAAAATAGGATAACATACATGAGGCACCAACAGCACAAAAATTTAAACACCAAGACATAAAACGAGAACAACCACCACAAACTTGCTTATGATAAACTGCTATCAATTCACAGGTCGGTTACTAAATCTCCGAGCAGATGGATTTCTAGACTATGAAAATTTGAAGGAAGATCTATGGGCTCTTGTTGGATAAACCAAGAGTTTGTGTCACATCGAATTTGTTGACTTCTATATGGAGAACCAAATAGTGAAATAAACAAACTTGAAACTTAATGAACTGGGCTGTTATTCATTCACATCCGCTAGACATCGGCCATATTGCAGACTCTCGTTAAAGAAAAAAGATTCTAACTTACAAGTATGATTCGCAATATGGTCTAATCCACTTTTAATGATTAAATGTAGTCCTATATTTCAATCCGCAGATGTATGAGTACAATTATGAGTTTGTTGATGGCTGCTAAGTGTAAAAAGGGATCAGGAAAGGTGCAATCAGAACGAAATTCCCACTCCAGAAACCGAGGTGGGAAAATACCAAATTGACAATTAGGTACTTATACTTAGAGAACATATCGTAAAGTATGATTACTTTTGGCTCACGGACATTACCTGCCTCTTAAAAATCTGCAGCACATGGTTATTATAAATACACCCACTATGTCTATATACAAGATAAATTATAAGTTAAAAGTAAGCAGTGGTCAGGAAAATGGTGTAATAAGCACCATGTCCCAGCCTGACAAATCCCACGCGGACAACAACCAAAATGACTTTTAGGTGCAGATACAAAGAAAATATACAGTAAGAAGACTAAGACCGAGAGCGAGCAGTACTTTCTCTAAGGTGTTCAATTAGTGATCTGAAATGAACTATAAATACAGATAAGTACAATAAGGCACATACAGCATAAAGTCGATGCCAAAACATAAAATAGATAGTCTTAGAACCAAAACAGAAAAACTGCATTGAAACGGCCCAGTGAAAGCCGGAGTTTTCTTTTGCTCCGGAGTTAGTAGGTTATTCGACGCCCAGGGGAGATCGTCGGGCAGCTTACTCAATCTGTGAGTCCTGGGTTTTGATTCATCAGGATGTTTTATCTTGATTTATATGTTTGTTCTTGTTTGTTCTTGATGATTCATTGACTAGTTAGAGATTCACCACGAGGACCGAAGAACTAACTAAATGTTATGAACCACTGCAGAAGCTGAGGGTGAGGTTAGGCGCCTGTAAACCCGGTTTAAGCCCGCCAGTAACTTTGTGTTACTGATCGTTCCAAGGCGATACTTCTGTGGTGCTTCTTTTTGTTTTATGTCCTGGTGTTTAAATTTTTTTTTGTGCTGTTGGCGCCTTATGTGTGTTTTCATAGTTTTAGTTAAGTTAAGGTAACTGAGTGGCCACCTATTGGGAAAATAGCTGCTCATTCCCATGTTTCATGGTATAAGTACCTGATTGTTAGTTTGGTTTTTCCCACCTCGGTTTTTGGAGTGGGAAACTTTTTCTGATTGCGCCTTTTCCTGATCTTTGCCTACTTGTACCTTTTTACTATATTTATTGGCCATGTCACCATGTCTAAAACAAGTCCAGACGCGGCCACATTGTAGGGATGAACAAGTTCATGGCATCTTCCACAAAAATAGCTTGAGAGTCGGTTCGTTTTATTTTGGGATAACCTTGTCTGTTGTTGTTTGTGGTGCTACTGGTGGTGGTAAATCCTTGATCTGCTTGGAGAACCTCGTAAAATGAGTAAGAACTGTCTTTTTGTTCTCAAAGGTTCACTTTTAAAGTTGATTGTACTATATAGTTCGTTTAAACGAACAGAAAAATAAGTTTTTGAAGTGCGGAACGATCTTTAACCTTTATTAATTGAGAATATGAAGATAAGGATATCATCCGTTTTAGAACATTAAATTTGCTCCAAACGGACTTATATTCTTAATATTTCTGTTGTTGAAAGAAAGAGTAAAACATGGACAAAGTGGTGGTCTTGTTCGTCGTACCAATGCTTATGTGTGTAGCTGCTGCTTCTATTCGGCAAACTGGAGCTTGCTCGGCGAAAACCTGTGGGACAAACGAATCCTGCTACCTTACTAACACCGGTCACAGTGAGTGCCGATGTGATAGGGGTAATACTTGTCCAACGGATCAACATTGCATTGACTTGGCAAACAATGGGGACTGTGAATTTTACAACTGTTTCGAAAACCGACGAAATTGTGGCCCAAATGGATACATGATCGGTTATGGCGGGAAATATTGCCATCGGTTTGGTGAGCATTACGACAACTTCAACGCTGCGGGAAAGAAGTGGATAGACTGTACTCGGAAGTGCCTGACGAAAGCTCTTATCCAAAGCTACCAGGAGAATCAGCCGGCCGGATACGCCTGCTCAAATGTGACGTCATTGGCGTTTCACACGCACGTGGACTGTTACCATGACTGCGGATTCTGTCATATCTGGAACAATAACAAACTGGCGCTGTTATCCGTTTACCAGCTAGGTGACTTTCTGGCTCAGCGTGCACTTACACAAGTGTACGAAGTCGCTAAGATATGTTTGAAAGACTTAATCGTCGGCTAATGCTTTGCATGTCGCTAAGAAAAAACTATGATACGAAGCGCTGATTTGTTTGTCATTCTTTGCCATTTTTCAACCATTAATATTTCTACGTTACATTCATTATGAGTCGAAATACGAAATATGTTGTCATATTTTTCAATCTGAGATTTAAACTGTGATGGCTTAAAGGAAGAGGTGGTTGAGATATGTGTGTTAGGATACCTGAGCCAAAGGTTCTCACGCATGATTACACGCGTCTGTACCATCATCACGTGGAATAATGTCATACAAAGACGTAACATTTGTTACCAGAAGCATTCTCATGAATTCTTTTTAAATTATTTTTTGGTAATAAAACCGGAGGAATCTTAAACATATGATAGTAGAGATTCCATGTAGGATTTCAGTTCAATGTCAAAATATGAGATATTTTCTGTAAGTCTGAAACAACAGGCCTACCAGGATAACCGGGAGGAAGAATCTGATGTATTATGACAGGATATAAATTAATGGAGTTCTACTACTCTTGTAAAACTTGTTCATCCGTTTTGTTTTTATATTTTGCTTCTGATTCAGTCGAAATTGCGTTTAAATGAGGAAAATATTTTAAACATAAAATACTATAACACAATTTGTATGATAGTGTTTACATACCTCTATTTTCAACCTTGTCTCAACAAAAATGATACCAAACATTATAAATACAGGGATACTGTTGGCTCAAAAATGGAAAAGGCCATTTTGAGAAAAACTCCAATGTAGAAACATTATACCCTATGTCCCTACATGATAAAAATGTTCCATGCTTTTCAAATAAAGGGTCCAATTTCTTGGTAGCTGATTGTTGGTTTGGTTTTTTCCCCACCTCGGTTTTTGAAGTGGGAATCTTTTTCTGATTGCACCTTTTCCTGATCTTTGCCTACTTGTACCTCTTTCCATTTTGAAAATTAAAGGGCATTTTTGCCCATGGCCCCTTCCAAAATTATCCCTGTAAATATGGCTGTAATCTATTTGTAAAAACAATAGCCGATATGCTGTACGCAACTGCTTTTGCGCCATATAATTGCACTATCACGTCATGACAGTTGATCACGAGAAATTGCATAAATGCAGGCAGATGTTTTGATAACTTACATAGACATTACACATGTATCATTTAAGAAACGAATTTCATTTTTCTGGTGTCCATCACAGTGGGTCGCGTGTAAAGTGAATGAACCCCGAAGGTTCATAGCTCCATGAACATAAAAAAATGAAAATTATTGCTTATATTTCCATTCATGTATCTCTGTCGCTTTTTGAAACATTATCAAGGCGATCACATTTACAGGCAAATAGAGAATTTGCACACAGTCTTTGTTCAAACAGCGGAACGGCATCGATGGCGTCATGACGTTTACAACGTACAATTACATTGGTGATAGCCATGTTTTTATGACGTCAAGTTTGATCATGTGGCGTCGCTTGACACGATGTTGTTCATGGAACTATGAATCGCATTTCTGTTCTATAGATACATTTAGACTTTGCATCAGAATATATCTATTTGAAATTAAATGTCAATGTGACATTTCGGTTTCTTTAGAAGTGCAGTCTCCCCAATTTTGAAAAAGAAAGTATCATATTTTTCGCTTCCGCTCGTTTGGTCTGGGTGCCGCTTAAGAACCGCGGTCCTCGTAGACACATGTCGCTGAACAGATCTAATTTTAATAATTCACAAACCTCTAAAGAAGTAATAGCAAGCAACTATCAGGAAAATGCGCAAGCAGAAAGAAAACACCACTGCAAAAACCGACATGGGGAAACTCTAAATTGACAATCAGGTACTTATATGGAGACAAGATAGATTAAGCCAAGTGAGCAGCTATTTCACAATAGGTGGTCACTCAGTTACACGGACTTAAGTAAATATTTGAAAACGTACTGAGAGATGTAAACAGCACAAATGTTCAACACCATAACATAAAACATTTAGATCCAAAACAATAGTATCGCATTGGAACGGTCAGTAGTATAAAATTACTGGGGGCGGGCTTTACGGGATCCGAACCACACAGGCTTTACGGGATCCGAACCTCACTCTCAGCTTCTACTATTTAGTTAGCTGTTCAGTGTTCGTGGTGAAGCTCTAACTAATCAATATGAATCATCTCGGTCAAATAATTATATTATGATAAACACCATGATAAATTAAATGAAAACCAGAGCTTACAGATATAAAATGTTGCCCCGCAATTGGAGATCCCTGGAAAGCCAGACAACAACACTAAAAATTGAACTCCGGTGGGTCAAGCAACAGAGAAGGAGCTCCGGCCGCATCCAACTATGATAACTATGCTGCCTTCTTTCATTGCACGCCGGTGGGTCGGGCGTCAGACTCTGTGATGGCCCCGACTTAAAGCTATTCATTTTAGTTGGTTTGGGCCGGAGCTTCTTGTCTGTTGCTTGGCCAACCGGGGTCCAATCGGTGTTTTTCTTTTGCTCTGGAGTTAGTAAGTTATTCGGCGCCCAGGGATCTCCATCGTAGGGCAGCTTACTCAATCTGTGAGTCCTGGTTTTTGATTTATCAGGATGTTTATCATGATTTATTTGTTTGTTCTTGATGATTCATTGACTAGTTAGAGATTCACCACGAGGACCGAAGAACTAACTAAATGTTATGAACCACTGCAGAAGCTGAGGGTGAGGTTATGGCCATGTAAAACCGGTTTAAGCCCGCCAGTAACTTTGTGTTACTGATCGTTCCAAGCGATACTGCTGTGGTGGTTCTTTTTGTTTTATGTCTTGGACTTTAAGTCTGGGCCATCATAGACTGACGCCCGACCCACCAGTGTTCAATTGAACCGTGATTTGGTTATAAACTAGCCATGCACACTGTTATCACATTTTAGTTATAATATATTATGAATACGAGGAAGTCCGCAAGATGGAGGAAAGCCGGGATCGAACCGACAGAACTGGTTCGCAATGTGAGTGACATCCCCTGTGGTTGTAGACTGGCCCCAGTCGTTATTGTTTTTTGTTGTTTTTTTTTATTATAAATATTTAAATAAGAAATCTTTCAGTTCCTCTGTGCCTCTTTAATCCAAACTCACCTGTTACTCATGGCTCAACAATAACGACCCTATCTTTGCAATCAGGAAACTTAAGCAAGCAGAGAAATTATAGGTGTTCTAGGTTTGTGTCCCCTCATAAAAAGAAGAAAAAAATGGATAAAAGGAAAAGATAGGGTTTGGGGCCAGACTACTGTGGTATATATGTAAGCAATAATTATCATGTTGTGCAAATGTATTTTTAAAACAGATTTACTGCTGTCAAATCTCATGTCATAAGATACTGTGAGACGGTGTATGAAACTTCAAATAAAAATTAGTTTTGGTTACAGGCTGCCCAGTGCAGTTTGGTACAAAATATATATTTTGGGCTTCAAAAAATAGGAAGTTTATGTCCAAAACATAGGAGAAAAATAGGAAATTATCGGCCTAAAATGGCTTTTTTATAGCATTGAAAACCATAAATATTAACATATAGCAGCAAGAAGGCAAATCTTACTGGTGTAATTTTGGTATAGGTGTGTGATCCATTATTTTAAAACCTACATCAAGTTGTAGAAGTAACTTATTTCACGGGATTATCTTGTTTTCTGACGAAGAAAAAATACTTTATTTATCAAGTTACGAGCGAGCGAAGCGAGGGAGGAAAAAAATGAATGCCAAAGACATCAAAACTGGCATTTTAAACCAAAATTCCATGATTTTTCCTTGATATTTCATTATTATCTGCAGCATTTTGAAAAATATAGGAATTTGATGGAAAAATATAGGATTTGGGATCAAAATATAGGAAAAAATAGGAAGCCCTGAAAATATAGGAAAAAATAGGAAAAATAGGAGCGCTGGGCAGCCTGTCAGGTTAATAAAAAATTCTGGCGAGGTGCTCAGTAAGTAATCTGAGGTGTAGAGGGTTCCGTGCGACGAGCTTGTCCACATATGATTTTTCTACTCCGTATACCACATAGTCACATAATCTGATTAAAGAAAAATTTCTTGATTTGATAGAGTGGACCTTCAAAAGAGCATTAAAAAACTATGGTTCACTTGTTTTGGCCTGTAACGACAGAAAAGATTTTTTCACTTCCTCTGACCAAATTCGATATACATGTCAGGATGTATGCGATGCCTTATCCTATCTCCTGGATAATATTTATATTAGATTCGGAACCATGTTATACAGACAAATTGTTGGAATTCCGATGGGTACAAATTGCGCGCCTCTCGTAGCTGATTTATTTCTATACTGCTACGAAAGAGATTTCATGGAGTCTATTAACCATGACAATCAAGCTGATGTTATCGAGGAGGCCTTTAATTCGACTTCTGGGTACCTCGACCTTTTGAACATTGACAATCCTTATTTTGAATGCATGGTCAATCAAATTTATCCACCTTAACTACATTTGAATAAAGCCAACACCATAGATACCGATGTCCCCTTTTTGGATTTACATCTTTCTATTTCAGATGGATTTGTTTCTTCTAAAATTTATGATAACGCGACGACTTTGATTTTGATGTAGTAAATTTTCTGTTTTGGATGCTGACGTTCCTCGCCGTGCTTCGTATGTTACTTATTAGGTTTTGCTAGGGTTTGCAATCATGTAGCAGACGTCAACGCGCGAAATAAATTCTTAACAGTCAAAATTCTCCAGCAGGGTTATTGGTATACTAAACTTCGAAAAACATTTTCTAAATTTTATCGCAGACGCTATGAGTTCATTTCCAAATTTAATGTTGGGCTAAAGACGCTTTTACGTGTTGGCCTTTCGGATCCAGAACTTTATGGTGACTTGGTGTACAAATTTAAGAAACTTATAGGAAGGAATGATTTTTATTTTCAGTTCAGAAAAATCATAACACGTTACAGACGTAAAGGTTATATCTTGAATGTTATACGACAGTCTGCATGCTTAGTTTTTAACCCACTCATGGTTGATGGCTATGCTGTCTTCTTTAATTGCACGCCGGTGGATTGGGTGTCAGACTCTATGATGGCCTCGACATAAAGCTATTCATTTTAGTTGGTTGGGGCCGGAGCTTCTTGTCTGTTGCTTGGCCCACCGGTGTTATCTGGTGTTTTTCTTTTGCTTCGGGTTTCAGTAAGCTATTCGGCGCCCACGGATTTCCATCGTCGGGCAGCTTACTGAATCTGTTGAGTCCTCGTTTTTGATTCATCAGGGTGGTTATCATGATTTATTCCTTGATGATACATTGACTAGATAGAGATGCACCATGAGGACCAAACAACAAACTAAATGTTGTGAACCGCTGCAGAAGATGAGCAAGAGGTTAAGCGCCTGTAAAACCGGTTTAAGCCCCCGCCCCCTCCCAGTAATTTTATATTACTGATCGTTCCAAGGCGATACCTCTGTTGTGGTTCTTATTGTTTTGTGTTTTGAAGTCATTTTTTTTGTGTTGTTTGGGGCTTACGTACGTTTTCATATTTTAGTTAAGTTCGGGTAACTAAGTGGCCGCTGTTTTCTTGGTATAAGTACCTGAATGTCATTTTGGTTTTTCCCACCCTCGGTTTGTGGAGTGGGAATTTCTTTCTGATTGCGTCATTTCCTGATCGTTGCCCACCTTAACCTTTTTATACTCGAGCATTTAGTCGGTTTTGTCTCTTCGTCGACCTTGACTGACTTGTAGAATGATAAAGAAATTGACCAAAATACTTTCTCGTGACAGACGAACACACCTTGCTGCTTTTAAAGCTTTTAAAGAGATCTTCATAAATTCTTTACAGTACTTTCAAGAATTGGAGACAGCATAGGTAGTATTGTCTCTAGTCTGAACACAAAACTATGGTATTCAGAACCACAACAGAAGCACCGTCCTGAACGACCAAGAATACAACCTAATATCGAATAAAAATGAAACTGAGTTCCTTTAAGAGCAGTGAACATATTAGTGAGAAATGGGATGTGCCATACCGCGGTTTCGGCTACTTAAATCTCTTCAGTGACCCTATAGATTAGGCAATATGGAGCCAAAGAGAAATTACAGTAATTTTGCAACTTTTAACAGGGTAGTCAATACAAAGACAAGTATAATCCAAATGAATGATTGTACGCTATCAATTAATAGGTACTCATAATATAAACAGATTCTCGTCGGTTATAGATGTCGGATCGACGAATACACCACGATTTTGTTTTAATTCGTCACTCTATTACTGAATACAATTTACCTTTTCACAAACGTTAATACGATGCCTACCATAATTCAGAGGAAAGGCACCTTTAAAACTGCACATTTAAATGTGCATAGCAGACAATTTTAAGATATTTTAAGATAGTTGCCGTCGCGTATCTGACAAAGAACAAAACAAAAACAAACAACAATGAACAAAGTCGCAGGTATAGTTATCATGCTTATTTACATTTTGAATGCAGAAAATAGTAATGGGATTTATGAAGGCAATTCATCACGAAAACATATCCGTGTAGTGTATATCCCTTTGAACCCCCACGTTTATATAGCAAAACTGGGGTATGTAGGGGTATACCTATTTTCCTTATTTTTGCTCCAAAACATAGATTTTGGGTACTCGTTAGCCTCGGCAAGGCGTTTCTAACGTGTACCCACAATCTATGTTTTGAGCAAAAATAAGAAAATTATCAATATTTTTTTCTGCTGAAAATTTTCATTTTTATAGCTATAAAAATTTCTGTAAAATTGCACAAGCGAGTTTTCATATTGTCTTAAATGCAGAAAAAAGTAATGGATTTACGAAGACAATTAAACACTCTGATGCAGCAGCATATTGATTGGAGCGTTTCCTAGCATATACTGAATTTGGCATAAAATGTCTGTTTTTGATTGTTTATATAGCAGCTGGAACTTCTTTTCAGTCGTTAACTATGCGATTTAGTTTCGAGCTACAAACACTGTGCGAATTAGAAACGTTGTTACTGGAAATCCGTTGGAATCGTTCGTTTAGGTTCAACTCTGTTATAAATACTTGTTTGACAAATAAACACGCCAAATTCGGTCCTTTCGGTAAACCATGTTTTTTCTAGACTTAACTAGAACACGTCGTCTCTTAAAAATATTGTCAAATACGACAATTGGTCGCTATAGTGTTATGCGTATGTATTATTTCTTCGAAGTTTAGTCATCTCCAGTCCATCTGTTATCGGGTGTAACGCCAACAACGAAAACGATCTGCTCAAAACTTTGGCATATGATCCCAATCTCCTCGACGTTTTCTTAGATTTGTCACTTTTTGACCCCGTTCTAGCTTGTTTATCACTGGCATCAGTTGTGTGCTCACTTTTTATATCCTCAGACTGCTTTGAAGTGACAGGAACGATGCTGTTCTTCCTTGCCAGTTTCTTCATTTTAGATGTTAAGCTTACTAAGTCACGTGTCAACATATGTTCAAACAATACTATTAATTTATATAACCTTGTTTATCTTCGTTAGCCAGTCATGTTTTCCAGAATACATTTCAAACCATATGGTCTTCCCGAGGAGTCCACTAAGAGAATTACATTTCAGTCCTCAATATTCCTACGTATCACATTTCAACTACCGTTTTTCAGGACATATTCGCTCCATAAAACTGTACCCTTAGACTCGTATTATTATACGAGCCGCAATGCGAGAAACCCGGTCTTCGGCGTTTCCGACCAGGTCTGACACAAACCGACCTGTACAGTCACAGAAGCAGGCTAGAAGTTTGAAATTTCGGATTTAAGAAGAAGAGAAAATATACTATCCGTGTAGCGAAAACAAAGGCGCTGATCAGCTTCACAGTTACTGCGAAGCTGATCTGCGCCTTTGTTTTCGCATATGCAAAAATTCCGTTTTCTAACGATGTGGCTCAGTTATGACTATACCAGGCTACTGCAATGTAAACACAATAGCTCTACAAAGCTTAATGCATAAAAGGCTTGAACTTAGGTTAAACCTGCACACTGAAGCAGTTGTTGTATATACAAAGTTAAGTTGATCAATACTTGTTATTTGTAATTATGATTAACAAGCAAGGCCAAGGGGAAGCCCTGTAAAGAAACGAAACAGTTTATATCTACATATCGATAACAAAATAATGTACCGTTTTGTTAATGATAAAGGATTGAAATCAGAATGATTTCATTTGAATTCGTGCAAACATTAAAGTTGCTTTTTCATATCGGTGTACGAATTGTGTTCGACTTCTTTGCATCGCGGTGTAAAACTGATTAAAATGATCGTGGCTTTGGAAGCAAATTTATTCTGCGTCAGAATCGGATTAGATCAGGGCCCAGCGCAGCTAACAGGGTTGTCCGGAAAGTTTTGAGACTGTGTCTGTATCTCAAAGTCATTTGTATGCTTTACAATAAAATACAGACTGATGAACAGATGAATGTTTTGTGTGGAACTGTGGAAAGAAATAGAGTCGACAAATGAATATTGTTGTAGATATTCGTCTCCAAGGCAACCAATGTAGTGCTTCTCGGAGCACTTTGAATTTGACGTTTTTCAAAAAAACAAATGAGCACGAATAGAAAATTTGGCTCTTCAAAGCAGAAGCAACTTGCATGATGTCACTACACCATCAAGGTGTTCTGATCGATAACATTGTTGCTATAGCTTACGGAAGTATTCATGTCAATAAGGCAATGCACGGAGCAGCGCCTTACAACCAAACACTGTATGCATGCCAAAATTAGTCCCAACATACTCAAAATTTGTTGTTGTTGGCTAAATCAAATTAAGCATATGTTTTGTCATTATTTGTTTGCTACGAGCGAGATTTTAGAAAAGATGCAGATAATTTTGGGAAGGGCAACAGACAATTTAATGTTTGAGGGGGAAAATAACAAACTTAAAATCGGTGTAAAGTAATTGGGAGCTGCCTGCATGAGATCTGGCGTAAGGTCTTTAAAATAGAATAAACTGTAGTTCTCAGAATAATCAAATATATAGTAAATAACTACCCCGTGACCAAAAATAAACCGAGTATATCAGGTGAGGATAAGTAAGCAGATGAAAGGGCGAGCTTTCAGCGAGCCCTTTCATCTGCTTACGGTCCGAGCCTGATAAATCGGTTTATTTTTGGTCACAGTGTAGTTATTCACTTTATAATGCAATGAAAGCCGACCAATTTCGCGAAAAACTCACCTGTTGGGGGGAGATTTGCTTTCCGCCATTTTGTTTATTTAGTCAACAGCTCAGCAATCATTCCGCAGAACGAGTCCTCAAAATTCGCCACCATAGCAGTAGATTTTCTTGATGATTTGATTTTTTCTTGTCCATTGTTTCATCTACGTAATGTTGCATAACAATGGTGGAGACTGACGTCACAAAACGTGACTAAATTTGACGTCACTGGCGCGCTCCTTTATCATGCGTTAAACAAATTGTTTAGTCAGTAGAGATGGCCTTTATTCGGTCAGTAGCTAAATAAAGCTCCTATTTATGAACCCACATTTATTAGGCCTATACTTAGGATTGTTGCATTATAAAACATAATTACAATCAAATGATAGTGCCGAATAGACTTGAAGGCGCTCTAAAATCTTGAAAATTGTAAGGGACGTGACGTTGTTGCCGTCAAAGTGCTCCGAGAGAAGTGACATGCCGATACTAAAATGATTAAATGATGATGTTCCAGATGAGTTATTCTGAAATTTTCAACAATACCTCATGATATATATTGCCATTTTCATGGGTAAACGTTCAATAGATTCCTTTCAGCAGTTACTGCGTTATAGACACAGTCTCAAAACTTTCCGAACAGCCTACGTATATACCCCAAGGTCCTAAAATGTGTTCTTAATGTTCATGGCCAACACCTGGCAAAACAAGTGGAACCCCGGTGGGCCAAGCAACAAACAAGAAGCTCCGGCCCCAACCAAATAAAATAAATAGCTTTAAGTCGGTGCCATCATATAGTCTGGCGCCCGACCCTAAGTCGGGGCCATCATATAGTCTGGCACCCGACCCACCGGCGTACAATTAAAGAAGGCAGCATAGTTATTAACCATGATTGGGTTAAAAACTAAGCAAGCGGACTGTCGCATAAAATTCAAGTTATAAACCCAAATTACTGTTTAGATAAGTTAGTGAACTCTAGCCCTATATTTTAGTTGAAGTGCTCTTGAGCTGTTTATGCCTGTGTCAGCTGACAACAGGTAAGCTCTCTTTTGTTTGAAATACTAGCTTCAAATTAAAGATAATCTGGCTTTGACCTAGATCATAAATCTGGAAGTTGTTGAAGCAAATAAGGAAAGTCAGCTTGGAAAAGAATGATCATTACAGATATTCAATGTAGCATTTAATTTTTATTTGCGATTACTGCAGCTGGTGTTGTGCCGTGTGGCGGCCCTAAAAAGTCTCCCCGTACATCATCCATAGTGCACGTTATATTTTCTTTTTGGTCCTTTGAAATCATCGAGGATATTCTGAGAAATCAGAAATTTATTATCGGTTAAGATTCATTTTCTAACCAATGTTTAATATATTTGGTCCCATTTAGATAATACTAGTCTTTGTATTAACTACCCTGTTGAAAGTTGCAAAATTCCAATAATTCTCTATGGCTCGATGTTGCCAAATCTAAAGGGTCACTGACGAGACTTTAATAGTCGAAACCGCGGTATGGCCCATCCCCTTTCTCATTAATGTGTTCACTGCTCTTAAAGGATCTCAGTTTTAATTTTTATTTATCAGGTCCCAACTTAACAACCCAAACGCTCACCAGAGCTTATGTTTTATTGTGTGTTTTTGTAATGCCACCTTAAAGTTAACTTTCTTATCGAACGGTGGATTTGTGTTTTTTTGTTCTTTCTTTTCCTTACGTTTTTACATGTACATTTTTGCACATAAGAGACTAATATTTCCACTTAGTATTTCGTTTTCAGCCCTGCTGCAGTGTCGATCATGTTCCAACAAACACTCTCTTGGACACTGTAAGGTAGAAACATGTCAGTCGAACCAGGTAAGTTTAGTTGTCAGGGTCCCTTATCTTTAAGCATTACTTGTTAGCTCACCTGGGCCGAAGGTGAGCTTACACCTGAGCCGAAGGCGAGCTTATATGATAGGCATGCTCAGGTGTCCGTCGTCGTCGTCCTCAATGTTCAAACATCTCTGAAAAAGCCAAACATAATATGGAGCATCCTGAGAAAGGGTGAACGACAGATTGTACAAGTTGGCTTCTTTAAAAAGAAACCAATGAAAAGGTCAGCAGCCGTTTGTTATAAGAGATTCCTTTTGCTCTAGATTTCAGTGTTGTTGATTCTCTGGTTTGTCATTAATTTTGTTATGTATGACAGTTACTTGTTGAAAGATGTGCATTCAGTACTGGTAAACTTCCCAGGGGAGTATGCCCAGGAAAGTATGATGTTATACATATGATGTTTACTTGTTGTCCTTAGCAATTATTTACTTTTAGTGTCCCAGATATTGGACATAAACAGGTTGTTTACTTCAGAATTTTCTAGAAATTTCAAATTGTTCTTTGACGGAAAAATCTGGAAGAACCAAAGATGTAGAATCTTCTAGAAAAATCTTTTTTATGTCAAAAGAATATTGTGGAATTTTCTGTAAGGATAATGGCCTCTCTACAATATTCCAGAACATTAAATTTTGGTAAACAACTTGTTATTTTTAGTATATGATATCATAGAATTTGCTGGAAGAATCCTGAATGTTCCTCAGTGCTATATAAGGGCTACAAATTTTCATAAGGACAATCTTTGGGTACTGTTACTATTAAGAAGTCAAAATCTATCTTACTGGAATTTAAACTTATTCTTGGATTACTTTGTGATATTCGATTCTGGATTGGGACATAGTGCTATTTTGAAACAAACTTTAATTCTTGGGATCAGAAACTGATACAGACTTGTGTTAAAAAATTCTGAGGGACATTCAGACATTCTTTAAGGGAATTAACATCTTGAAAGGTATTGTACATTCATTTTTGTTTGATTGTATATATGCTTTTGATTGTTTCACATGTAATTACTGGTTAAATCACTTCTAAATAGATTTGTTAAATTTTAAACAAAGCTTGTTGCTGGCTAACCAACTTGTTGGTTTCCTTAATCTTCTAGTTACGCCTGGCACGTAACAGAATTGGGGGCTCGAGTCCGGGATTGAAATTTCTTGTGCACCAAATTTATTTAAAATTCTAAAGTATCTTCACTGTTTGCTGTTTAAATAGCTAAAGCCAGCAAAAAGCAACCATGTCATTCAAACTAAGTGACTTTATTGCTGCGCCTTCTCAGGAGCAGTTAGATAAGGCCAAAAAGAGTGACCTATTAGACATAGCTGATCATTATGGGTTGTCAAATATCAAGACTTCCATGTTAAAACATGAAATTAAGAACATTTTGATTCAGTTTTTTGTTGACGAGGAAATTTTTGATTCCTCGGCTACTTCTCAGATTCTAGTCACTCAGACTGACTTGCAGTTGAGGGAACTAGAAATCAAAAGACAAATTGAGATGGAAAAACTAAAATTTGAGTATGAAGAAAGAATAAGGTTGGAAACTTTAGAACGGGATGAAAGAATAAGGGCAGAAAAGGCCGAAAGGGAAGAAAGAATAAGATTGGAAACTTTAGAACGGGAAGAAAGAATGCATAAACAAAAGTTAGAAATGGAAGAACGAGAGAAGGAAATGGAAGAACGAGAGAAGGAAAAACAAAGAGAATTAGAACGAGAAAAAATTGAGTTAGAAAAAGAAAAATTAGAAAGAGAAGAAAGGCTTGAAATTGAAAAAGAAAAATTTAAATTTGAAATTGAAGAAAAAGAAAGAGAAAGGCAATTTCAGTTACGAATGAAGGAAATTGAACTTAATGACAAATCAAAATCAAAATCTTTGCCTTTGGCTACTAGTACAGTATTTGATGTCACAAAACACATTCGTCTCGTTCCTCCATTTCAAGAAAAAGAGGTTGACAAATATTTCTTACATTTTGAGAAGGTGGCAGAAAACTTGAAATGGCCAAGAGAGCACTGGACCTTGCTTTTGCAAAGTGTTGTAATTGGTAAAGCTCGAGAAATTTACACTCAGCTTTCTCTTGAGCAAAGCTCAGATTATGATACAGTAAAGGAATTTATTCTTAAGGCTTATGAGTTGGTCCCTGAGGCATACAGGCAGAAATTTAGAGACTGTAGAAAAGAACATGACCAGACTCATGTTGAGTTTGCTAGAACAAAAGAGCAACTATTTGATAGATGGTGTTCTTCAAAGAAAGTAGGTTCTGATCATGCAAAGCTAAGGCAGCTCATGCTTGTTGAAGAATTCAAACGGTGCATAAATTCTGATGTTAAGGCTTTCTTGAACGAAAGAGAAGTTGAAAACTTGGAAACAGCAGCACGTTTAGCTGATGACTATGCTTCGACTCATAAGGCTTCATTTGTCAACAAGCCATATCCTAGGAAACCATATAACCCTCAATCAAAGCAAATTACCCCTCAGTCAAAACCATATTCCCCTCAGTCCGGTCCCAAAGCCAATCCCAGTAATCCAACTGACAATTCCAGTCCAAAACCCAAATTTTCTAGTGAAAACAAAGGACAAAATCCCTTATCCCAGCCAATTTGTAATTATTGTAATAAAACTGGCCACATTATTTCTGAATGTTTGGCACTGAAACGAAAGAAAGAAAGAGAAAATCTAGATAGTGCTAAACCGACAGGTCTCACCTCCTTAAAGGCTAAACCACAGTCTTGTATCCAGGAAGAAAACCCTATACTGACCAGAACTTGTAAAGAGTCAGTCTCTGAGGATTCTATTATGGAGATTTATGAACCATTCTTATCAGATGGTTTTGTGTCACTTAACAGTGACTCTGCCCAGTCTACCCCTATCAAAATCTTACGAGATACCGGAGCTTCTCAATCCCTTATCTTGGCAGATACCTTGCCATTTTCCGAGAAGTCTTCTTCTGGGACAAGTGTCCTTATCCAGGGCGTAGAGTGTGGATTTGTTAATGTACCGCTCCATAATATCTATTTGTCCTCAGACTTAGTTAAAGCTCCCGTGGCTGTAGGTATTAGACCTTCCTTACCCTTTAAAGGTATTCATTTGCTGTTAGGCAATGATTTGGCAGGAGATAAGGTTGTGGTAAACCTACTTTTGACCAGCACACCATGTGTTGATCAACCGCCTGATCCCATTGAGCAGGAAATTCCTGACCTTTACCCTTCTTGTGCTGTTACTAGGGCAATGGCTAAGAAAGCCAAATTATATGATGGGATGCAGGACATAAATTTAACTGACACTTTGATAGGTCAGTCCTTTAATAAAGAGATTACAACATCTCTTTCCCCTAGTCAGTCTGATATTCAGACTGACCCTAGCAATCCAAGGTCGGGGTCAGAAAATGACCTTTCACCCTCAACGTCAAATGATCAAGGTCATGACCAGATGTCAAGGTCACAGCTTTGTAAAGAACAACACAGTGATTCTGATATCTCGCCTTTATTTGAAAGGGCTTTTAATGAAAATGAAATATCCCAGGTTCCTGTTTGCTTTTATGTCAAAAATGGCATTTTGATGAGAAAATGGCGTCCTCCGGATGTCTCCGCAGAAGATGAGTGGACTGTTAACCACCAAATTGTGGTTCCTAGGGTTTATCGCCCTGAAATCTTAAACTTGGCTCATGAAACACCCATGTCAGGCCATTTAGGTGTAAATAAGACCTATCACAAGATCCTTAATCATTTCTACTGGCCAGGAATAAAATCTGATGTATCTCAACACTGCAAATCCTGCCACACTTGTCAGATGGTAGGAAAACCCAATCAGACTATTCCTAAAGCTCAGTTACAGCCCATTCCTGCCTTTGATGAACCTTTCAGCAGAGTGATTATTGATTGTGTAGGTCCCTTACCCAAAACAAAGAAAGGTTGTGAATATCTTCTGACCATAATGTGTGCTTCAACTCGCTTTCCTGAAGCTATCCCACTCAGAAATATCAAGGCTAAAACAATAGTTAATGCACTTGTGAAGTTCTTCACATTTGTAGGCCTCCCAAAATCTATCCAGTCAGAACAGGGCTCAAATTTTATGTCAGGAATTTTTCAGCAAGTTATGTACGAACTTGGAATTAAGCAATACAACTCATCGGCTTACCACCCTGAAAGCCAAGGTGCCTTAGAAAGATTCCATCAAACTTTGAAAAACATGATCAGATCTTACTGCTTTGACACTGAAAAAGATTGGGATGAAGGCATACACTTGCTTCTATTTGCTGTAAGAGAATCTGTACAAGAGTCTCTGGGGTTCAGCCCATTTGAGCTTGTTTTTGGGCACACTGTACGTGGACCGTTAAAACTTCTAAAAGAGAAATTTCTCTCAGATGATGACAGTTCTTTGAACTTACTTCAGTATGTGTCTGATTTCAAAAACAGACTATCAAAGGCCTGTGATGCAGCTCGGTCCAATCTCAAATCTGCTCAAAGCAAAATGAAGATTCGCTATGATGAAAATGCTAAAGACAGAAATTTTGAACCTGGAGACAAGGTACTTGCTCTCTTGCCCATTCCTGGCAGACCTTTACAAGCTAGATATTATGGCCCGTATACTGTTGATAAAAAGTTAAGTGACGTGAATTACATTGTTAACACTCCTGGGAGGCGCAAGCAAAAACAGCTATGTCACATTAATATGCTCAAGAAGTATATTGATAGGGATAGTTCTGTTATTTCATCAGTAAATATAGTTAATTCTGTCCCTCATGAACAAAATCAAATGGACTCTGAGGACTTCAACTTGGAGAAATCTGATCCCTCGTCATCGAAACTCCAGAATTCTGACATACTACAGAATCTTGATCAGAAACTGTCTCACCTTGATTCAGACAAAAGACTTGAACTGAAACAGTTAGTTCTCGAATATGAGCACTTATTTCCAGACATTCCATCCAGAACTGACAAAATCTATCATGATGTTGACATTATTGAAGGTTCAAAACCTGTAAAGCAACATCCTTACAGAATGAACCCTGTAAAACAGCAATATCTCAGGGAAGAAGTTCAATATTTGCTGGACAATGATTTCATTGAACCCAGCCAAAGTGAATGGAGTTCTCCTTGTATTCTTGTACCAAAGCCAGACGGGACATTTAGAATGTGCACAGACTATCGAAAAGTCAATTCTGTCACAGACACTTTTCCCATCCCACGAATCGATGACTGCATTGATAATATTGGACATGCCAAGTATGTTACAAAGTTCGATCTGCTAAAGGGATTTTGGCAGATACCCCTCACGGACAGAGCAAAGGAGATCTCGGCATTTGTTACACCAGATGGACTGTACCAGTATAAAGTCATGCCATTTGGAATGAAGAACTCGCCTGCGACTTTTCAGCGGCTGGTCAACAGTTTGATTTCCAATCTGGATGGCTGTAAAGCCTATATCGACGACGCTATTATCTTCAGTGAGGAGTGGCAACAACACTTGCAGACAATCAGAACATTCTTTGACCGGCTAAGTGATGCTAAACTAACTGTGAACTTGGCAAAAAGTGAATTTTGCCATGCAAACTTGACATTTCTTGGACACATTGTAGGTCAAGGTCAGGTAAAACCTGTAGAAGCTAAAGTTGAGGCTATCTCAGATTTTCCTGTACCTACTAGCAAAAGACAACTGATGCGCTTTCTGGGTATGGCTGGATATTACAGGAAATTCTGCAACAACTTCTCGGCTATAGCTGAGCCTCTGACAAACTTGCTTGGTAAGAAGGCCAAGTATGTTTGGACGGATGACTGCCAGAAGTCATTTGATAAGCTCAAGGCCATACTTAGAAGTGCTCCGGTTCTCTTAGCACCAAGTTTTGACAAAGAGTTCAAGTTGGCTGTAGATGCCAGTGATGTTGGTGCAGGCAGTGTATTGTTGCAAGAAGATGACAATGGTGTTGACCATCCTGTTTGTTATTTTTCCAAAAAGTTTAACAAGCATCAGAGAAATTACTCTACCATAGAGAAAGAATGCCTATCTCTAATCCTTGCACTTCAGCACTTTGAAGTTTACTTAGCTTCTTCACATGCACCAATTGTTGTCTTCAGTGACCACAATCCACTGACTTTCATACATAAAATGAAAAACAAGAACCAGCGTTTACTCAGGTGGAGTCTCATGTTGCAAGAGCACAATCTTGACATCAGACATATCCGAGGAAGAGATAATATCATTCCAGACACCCTAAGCAGAGCTTAAGTGCCTCTACAATGCTGATTTCCAGCTTTGTGCTGTTGTATGTGATTAGTTTTGCACAAATTTTGCTAAACATATTGTATACAATTATCCAGTATTGCAAAAGACAGCTTTATTTTATAAAACTTTCTTTTCTTTGAAGAGGGGAAGTGTTATGTATGACAGTTACTTGTTGAAAGATGTGCATTCAGTACTGGTAAACTTCCCAAGGGAGTATGCCCAGGAAAGTATGATGTTATACATATGATGTTTACTTGTTGTCCTTAGCAATTATTTACTTTTAGTGTCCCAGATATTGGACATAAACAGGTTGTTTACTTCAGAATTTTCTAGAAATTTCAAATTGTTCTTTGACGGAAAAATCTGGAAGAACCAAAGATGTAGAATCTTCTAGAAAAATCTTTTTTATGTCAAAAGAATATTGTGGAATTTTCTGTAAGGATAATGGCCTCTCTACAATATTCCAGAACATTAAATTTTGGTAAACAACTTGTTATTTTTAGTATATGATATCATAGAATTTGCTGGAAGAATCCTGAATGTTCCTCAGTGCTATATAAGGGCTACAAATTTTCATAAGGACAATCTTTGGGTACTGTTACTATTAAGAAGTCAAAATCTATCTTACTGGAATTTAAACTTATTCTTGGATTACTTTGTGATATTCGATTCTGGATTGGGACATAGTGCTATTTTGAAACAAACTTTAATTCTTGGGATCAGAAACTGATACAGACTTGTGTTAAAAAATTCTGAGGGACATTCAGACATTCTTTAAGGGAATTAACATCTTGAAAGGTATTGTACATTCATTTTTTTTGTTTGATTGTATATATGCTTTTGATTGTTTCACATGTAATTACTGGTTAAATCACTTCTAAATAGATTTGTTAAATTTTAAACAAAGCTTGTTGCTGGCTAACCAACTTGTTGGTTTCCTTAATCTTCTAGTTACGCCTGGCACGTAACAATTTCGATTCTCATATGTTTCAGTTTCGTTTCCTATACATGAATGTCGTTTTTTGTTATGAACGCTTGACCAGTGTGTGTATCCGTCACTCAAGGCATTGACCAAAATTTCTGATGTTATGGAATCAAAGCCAATACTAAAGGGAACACGATTACAATCAATATGTCGATGTGTAGAAAACCATTTTGCAGTGCAGTCAATTTGTGACAGAGTTCTGAATTTTGACCTGCAGCCACACTACCAGAAACAGACCCATGGGACCGATGTGATGGACTAAAAGTCAGCCATATATCTGTACCCCTCGTCAGGGTATCTACGATCTAAACCTAGATGCGCTATGATACGCAGTCACCACGATCGAGACTGCTTGCTAGATTTTACCGCTATTTGACGGGGAGTGTCAAAAATGGATAAATTTAATTGATTGCGGTTAACTGTCTAGTCAGTATAGACGGGTTCACTAGTTTTTATCAAGCGCTTTATGTGACAAAACGCGTAATTGGGAGAGAGCAGTCGATCATGGGTAGAATTTTCTTCATATTCAAAGTAAACACTGTGGAAAAGGTCCTGAGGGACCTTTTCCAATAAATGGTCCAGGTCACATGACCAAAATGGCCACCATGCCAATATATGGTTACAACCCTTCAAAGGCACGTATTCTTCTCCGGAACCGTTTCACCAAATTCAATGAGACTTGGTAAAATCAGGGTGTCTGTCCCATCATAGCCTTTAAAACCACCTATTTTACAGCAAGTTCAAAATTGGCAACACAGGCTTTTCAATGGGAAAAGGTAATATGAAATAAAGGCACGCTGCCTTATCTGCAAACACACACGGAAAACCGTATGCTGGGATTTTTTTTTTGTCAATAAGTGTATCCAGCTATCCATTTTAGTAGACCTGAGTAAGTAGACCTTGTAGGTAAACCTATGTAGGTAGATCTTGGTAAGTAGACCTTGGTACGTAGACCTAGGTAAGTAGACCTAGGTAAGTAGACCCCGGACGTAGACCTTGGTAAGTAGACATAGTAGGTAGACCCAGGTAAGTAGACCTAGGTAGGTAGACCTTGGGAAGTAGACCTAGGTAGGTAGACCTAGGGAAGTAGACTTTGGTAAGTAGACATAGATAGGTATGTATACCTTGGTAAGTAGACCTAGGTAGGTAGACCTAGGTAAGTAAACCTTGGTAAGCAGACGTAGATAGTTAGACCTTGGTAGGTAGAAATAGGTTAGTAGACATTGGAAGTAGACTTAGTATGTAGGTTTTGGTAGGTAGACCTTGGTAGGTAGACCTTGGTAGGTAGATATTGGTTAATAGACCTAGTAGGTAGACTTTGGTAAGTCGACCTAGGTGGGTAGACCTTGGTAAGTAGACTTGGTAAGTAGACCATAGAAGGTAGACCTTGGTAAACAGACCTTGGTAAGTAGACCCCGGAAGTGAGACCTTGGTAAGTAGACCTAGTTCGATAGACTAAGGTAAGTAGACCTAGGTAGATAAACCTTGGTAAGTAGACCTAGGTATGTAGACATTGGAAGTAGACCTAGGTATGTAGACCTTGGTAACTTGACCTTGGTAAGTAGACCTAGATAAGTAGACCTTGGAAGGTAGACCTAGATAGGTAGACTAAGACATAGGTAAGTAAACCTAGGAAAGGGAACCTTGGTAAGTAGACCCAGGTAGATAAACCTTGGTTAGTAGACTTAGGTAGGTAGACCTTGGAAAGTGGACCTAGGTAGGTAGACCTAGGTTGGTAGACCTAGTTAGGTAGGTAGACCTTGGTAGGCAGGTAGGCCTTGGTAGTTAGGTAGACCTAGTTAGGTTTTTAGGTGATAGTTCGTCTCTCACTAATGAGAAAGACCATCATTATTTCTTGAATTGTGCTGATGTGTGTTGGTGAGTTCTTTGATGGCTGACTAGGCCAATTCTGGCTCTAAACTGTCGGTTGCAAGTAGAGCAAGTCAATGTCATAGAGTCTGCTGGTGGCACATTTGTTTTGGCTTTGCGCTCTCTTCGCTTTCTTTCAGCTTCACAGATTCTCTTCTTTTCATAGAGAGCTGCTCCTTTGTTGATGAGACCTCGCCACTTTGATCGCTCCTGTGCAGTCTGTTCCCAGGACCCCATTGGTATTTCGAAATCCTTCAGAGAGGCTTTGAGGGTGTCTTTGTAGCGTTTCTTCTGGCCACCTTGAGAGCGCTTTCCCTCCTGTAGTTCTCCATAGAAAACTTTCTTTGGAAGTCGCGCATCAGGCATTCTTATAACATGGCCAGTCCATCTTAGCTGTGCTAGCTTTAAGACTGTATGCATGCTTTGCATCCCTGCTTTCCTCAGGACCTCTGTGTCTGGAATCTTGTCCTGCCACTTGATTTTTAACAACTTTCTCAAACAGCTTAAGTGGAAATGGTTAAGTCTCTTTGCATGGCGTTGGTATACTGTCCAGGTCTCACATGCATACAAGAGGGTTGGCAGTACCACAGCCTTGTAGACTTTCAGCTTGGTGTCAAGCTTGATTCCATTTCGCTCCCAGACATTTGCACGGAGTCTTCCGAATGCCACACTAGCTTTTGCAATTCTGGCAGTGATCTCATCATCAATATGCACTGCTCTGGAGAGAGTGCTTCCCAGGTAGGTGAACTTGTCAACAACTTTCAGTTTTTGCCCATTCACAGTGATGGTTGGTTCATTATATGGTTTTCCGGGGGCTGGTTGGTGTACAACCTCTGTCTTTTTTGTGCTGATTGTGAGATCATAGTTATCACATGACTGTGAGACTTGATCCATGGCTCTTTGCATTTTTGCCTCTGTGTTGGCATTCTTATCCATATCATCTGCATAGAGGAGCTCATCTAGCACATCAGTCTGGACCTTAGTTTTGGCTTGCAACCTTCTGAGGTTGAATATGTTGCCATCAAAACGGTACCTGATTGGAAAACCAGTGTCACTGTCCTGAAAAGCATCCATAAGCATGGCAGAAAACATCATGCTGAACAGTGTTGGAGCCAGAACACAGCCTTGTTTGACCCCATTTGTTACTTCAAATGGTTCAGAGAACTCTCCATCATTTTGCACACGTGCCTGCATGCCATCATGAAACTGCCGCACCATAGCTATGAATCTGGGTGGACAGCCAAACTTGGCCATGATTTTCCAGAGTCCATCACGACTAACAGTGTCAAAAGCTTTGGTGAGGTCAACAAACGTCATGTATAGATCTACATTCTGTTCTTGGCATTTCTCCTGAAGCTGTCTTGCTGTGAAGATCATGTCTATTGTCCCTCTGTCTTTTCTGAATCCACATTGACTTTCTGGGATAAGTCCCGTCTGATCAAGATGAGCATTCAGACGATTTAACAGAATTTTTGCAAGTATCTTCCCAGCAATTGATAGGAGGGAGATGCCTCTGTGATTGTCACAGACTTGAGGATTTCCTTTCCGCTTGTATAGGTGGATTATGGATGCATCCTTAAATTCTTGTGGGATAGCCTCCTTCCTCCACATACAGTGAAACAACTCTGTCAGTTTCTCTGCCATGGGTAGCCCCCCAGCCTTGTAAACTTCGGCGGGAATTGCATCTGCACCTGGGGCTTTGCCAGATGATAGTTGTTGAACTGCTTTTCTTGTTTCCATAACGGTAGGAAATTCATCTAACAGAACATTGCACTCTATCTGTGGAAGTCTGTCGATTGCATCCTGATTGATGCTTGATGGTCGATTAAGCACACTATTGAAGTGTTCTGCCCACCTTTCCAAGATAGCTTCTTTATCTGTGAGAAGAGTGTTTCCATCTGCACTGAGCAATGTGGTGGCTCCAGAACTCTTTGGACCATAAATGGTTTTCAGTGCATCATGAAATTTCTTCATGTCCTTTCTATCCGCAAAAGACTGAATTTCTTCTGTTTTCTTCCTCAGCCAGGAATCTTGCATGTCCCTAAGCTTGGTCTGGACTGTCTTACAAATGTTGCTGTAGGCTGCTTTCTTTGATACTGAGCTAGTATCATCTTGATGTGCCTTGAGCAAACGGTGCTTTTCTTCAAGAAGCCTCTGAATTTCATCATCATTCTCATCAAACCAGTCTTGATGTTTGCGAGATGGATGGCCCAAGGTGCTTGCAGCTGAAGAAAGAACTGTTTTATGGAAAACTGTCCAGTTTTCTTCGGGGTCCTCTGAACTGAGATTCATTGCATCCAGTTGGTTGCAAATGTCTGTTAAGAAATCTTGTCTCATGCTGTCTTTATTCAGCTTTGAGACATCCAGTCTCTTAGGAGCTTTCTTGCCTTGAGGTCGCCTCGCAGGCTGTATTCTTAGGTTGAGTTTGCTGACAACCATTCTATGATCTGTCCAGCAGTCTGCACCACACATAGTCTTTGTCACTTTAACATCCTGCCTGTCTGTTCTCCGCACTATGACATAGTCTATGAGATGCCAGTGTTTGGAACGGGGATGCATCCAGGATGTTTTGTTCCTATTAGGTAGACGGAAGACTGTGTTGGTGATTAGAAGATCATGTTCAGCACACTTCCTGAGAAGCAAGAGACCATTGCTGTTGCACTTTCCAACCCCTTCTGGACCTATAACTCCTTCCCAGGTCTGGTGGTCTGTACCCACTCTGGCATTAAAGTCGCCAAGAAGGATAAGCTTGTCTGTGCGGGGTGTTGCAGAAATAACATTGTCTAGGTCATCATAGAACTTGTCCTTGACCTCATCTGGATTGGTCATTGTGGGTGCATAAGCACTGACAATAGTTGCATGTTTATTGCCTGACAGAGGAAGTCTCAATGTCATTAGACGGTCATTAATGCCTTTTGGCAATCCTGACAGCTTACCAACAAGTTCTGTTTTGATGGCAAAGCCAACTCCTGCTTCACGCCTCTCTTCACTTTTGCGTCCACTCCAGAAGAAGGTGTATCCAGCACCAACTTCTTTGATCTCCCCAACATCTGCGAACCGAGTCTCACTCAATGCAGCTATCTGTATATCATACCTCCCAAGTTCTCTGCCCACAAGGGCCGTTCTACGCTGTGGTCAATCTGACCCAGCACTATCCATTAAAGTGCGCACATTCCATGCGCCAATCCGTAAGGGGATTACTCTAGCTTTTTTCTTTGTATTTCGACCGCTTAAGGGGATCCCCGCTGATCGCGGTTAACCAGCCAGGGGGTTTGAAGCAGGCAATTGTTTAGGGCACCTTTTCTAGCCCCTTCCCCATGCTACGGGGGTGAGCAGTGCGGTCCTAAATAGGTCTGCTCAGTCACTCAGCCGACTGCCGAATTCTGCTTACTGCTTCTCCTCACAGAAAGCGACCATTAGAACTGAGCCGCCTGTGTGCAGGTCTGCAACTACAGCTCCCAGTGTGTCCTACACCTGCTGCTTCGCCACTCGCCCATCGCCACAGGACTTTGTAGGTATGTGGGTGCAAGTGTGATGAAATTGTTGTGTATGCAAGTGCTTGTGTGTTGAGAAATAAGATGACATGCGCTATGAAATTGGATTATAGTGAGGAAGAGGTGCGCAACGTCAACCTCACTCTCTAGTCCTCGCCCAGCTGCGCCCAGAGGCAAGACACAGGTCAAGACGTCTGGAGTTGGGTTTGGATGCAGTGGATGACCGTAACATCTTTAGTGCCTTGTCACGCTCTGCATGTTCCACAACATGTTGCTGTATCGCTTTCTGAACCGTTGAATCAGATGATTTCTTCCGCTCCATCTACCGAAACAGTCTTTGCATATCTGGACTAGGCATATCCAGACACACAGGTTTGATTTTGGAGTTTCCTTCTCCTAGATGAATTGCTGGCCACAGCTGAAGAGCTCCATCTACCCTTTCTTAGGTTTTGTTTAGAGACCTGTAAACTCCTAGGAGGGCTGTCAGCCAAGACTAATGAGTTCCCCCTGCCCAGCTAGATTTTTGTGTAGAGAACTAGCTTAACTCCTAGATGAGTTGCCTTCCAAGGCTAACGAGCCCCATCTGCACCGCATGACAACAGGTAGTACTGATTACATGTTACAGTAGCAGTTAAACTGACCTGACCTAAAGGTTTTTAGGTAGACCTAGGTAGGTAGCTCCCTTAAATGTTTTCCTTCTGTTCCTTCAAACCTCAAATATTGTCCCCCAAAAATAACCAGGCACGCTATTCACGGCGTAATTTCCGTCTGTTCGAAACGTCTCGATAATTTCGCCGGTTACCTGCTTTAGGTACACCTCGCAGACGCTTGTTTTTTCGAGCGTTTATATTGCCTTGTTGACTGGTTTGCTATAATACGAGGATTTTAACGGGGTAATTTCGAAAAACCAATCTTCATCGTCGTCTGCATTTGTAAATTGTGTATTTATCTTATATTTTTACATTTTGGAAACAAATATGATCTGAAATTATGATATATGGAAATATGTTTGACAAAGAAAAATGTTCAGCCGAAAAAAGAAAGTACAAATTTCCCGACATCTGAACGACACATTGTCTGCGCATGCCGACAAAAATGTCTGCGCCCAACATTAATGGTCGCCTAACCGTCGGTTTTGTTCGGTAAGGTATGTAGATTTTTTATTCTAAATTTCTTACGTACGTTTATCCTAAAGCAAACACACGTGTGTGTTTGCTATTATATTGGATTTTTCAGAAAGTTTTGAAGCCAGTCACCTGATACTAACTTACTGAGTTAATGACGTTATGTTAGTACATGTATGTATTCAGTGTCATTTTTACAGTCCTTGCCAAAATGTCCAATTTTTAAGACGAAAAATCAGGTGAGCGTTCTAAGGACGATTGATCCTTTTGATCGTTGAAAAACAATGTGAAAGAAATTTTCAAAGCCAGAATCATGGTTATACCCCTTCGTCCTGTATTGGAGGTAACGCCATTCGCCCTGCTGGTAATTTTGGCTTTTGTTGGGCCTCTCAGGCCTCAATTTGCATGTTTTGTATATTGTATGGTGACTCATTTAATATTTGACATAGTGACCAGTACATGTAAAAATTTCGCCATATGTCTATAATCTATTACAGATGTGTTATGTTGGTGATATTGGTCATTCGTACACGAGAACACACAATGCACATTGTATGTCGGCCCGGGTAAGTTTCCTCTATATGATGTACACAAATGCACTCTTAAAAGAGAGCAAATTTATGAATTTGAAATACTGGTCGTGATGCCATAATTGAGCCGCCTCGTGGGAAAACCAACAATATGGTTTCCGACCAGGTCCGACACAAACCGACCTGTAAAGTTACTGCGAAGCTGATCTGCGCCTTTGTTTTCGCCTAGGCAGATTGTTGGTTTTCCCATGTGGCGGCTCAATTAATTGAGTCTTGTTAAAGTGGAAAAGCTAGCATGTTTAAGTAACTACTGTGGAATGGACTGTGCTTAAAAGATTCATATTATAATCGCAATGGTCTGTATATACTCCCGTTGCGCACAGACACACAGACGAAGAAATGAACCCATTCATGACCTTTGTGACTTTTTCATCTAATTTACTGATTTCGCCGTTTCCTGATCATTGCCTATTTTTACCTTTTTATGTTTTCAGACCTGCCGAACACTTACCCATGCAATCCTACAATCTAATGTTGCCTCCCTTGCCGGGAAGAAGCGATATATACATTTGTGTGATGTTTGCTGCGGAAGCCATCTTTGCAACTCGAAGTCCTGTGCTGAAGTTAAACGTTTGTATTCACTTTGTTTTGACGGTTATATTTCACATGACAAAATGGTCAAGTACCTAACTCAATTTATTTTTTCCCACCACGGTTTTTGGAGTGGAATTTCTTTCTGATCGCGCCTTTTCCTGATCATTTCCTACTTGTACCTTTCTATGTATATTTCGACGTTTATTCACATCACCTACAACCTCGGTTACCCACTATACGTGATTCGTAATATGCAATCTAGCTGTTTGATACGCACAGCTATGAAAGTGCATCACAGAGACAAAAATAAAGACACATATGGAAAGTCGTTATTCTTTTCTTGAAATTGCTTCCTATCCGCTTCACTGTAACCGGTGTTTCTGTCTTTCAGGTGACATCTACCGTTTGTACCAGAGTAATCAGTTAGATATGCAGACCTTGTCACGCAAGGTCTCCACAGCCTATCCTGCCGAATCTCATTCTGACGAAGTAGACTAGACAGCCAGTTGATGACAACATTGGCGAACACCAGACGAATGTTCTAAGATGTATGCGTGTTTCTCTACAAATGAGTTCGCAGCAATAGTGCATAATCGAGTACTTTTATACTTTGCCTTGATTAATTCCTGTAATTACACCTGTTATTTTGTGCCATAATAAATAATCCTGTGTTTATAACTGGTTTTGTTATAGTATCGCCATGCCCGGCGCAACGGCTTTATAAGGGTCATAGTGAAAGGTTTCCAAATAATGGTTTTATAAGCTTTATAACTTTTAACCGGGAGCAAACAACAAGCAAAGCAGTTGTACGAAATGACCAAGAACCACGCCAAGCAGAGTCCTAAAAGCCATCGTTGGAAACTGTTTAAACAAATTTTGATAAAGCACTGATATCAAGTCATCCTATTGCCCATATAGATGACCATTGTTCACATGGAAAAGAAATGACCTCGAATGACGACTGATTGTTCTCTTTGTACCAGTAAGCTTAAGCGTATTTGGCATCTTCGGTTATTTCCCACCTTGGTTTTGGGGGCGGGTCTTTGGCTTTGCTTGCAACTCTTTGCAATTTATCACTTTTGATATTAATACATATTATATATAATTTAAGTTAAAAATATCTTGTAAATTGTTTCCTAGAGTATTTTATCACATAACGTAGTTTCGTTTTGCATACAGTTTACTCGACAATGGCGAATCACTAAGAGGTCGAACGCTATTATTTTAAACACGACCATAGGAATGTTATTCTATTTGGTACTAAGAACATCTAACATATCTCAGCTATACAGGAAAATAATGATTTTTGTTCATTCAATTTCTCAATGGGAGATAACTTTGTTGATATGATACAGACCGCATTAGACAATGGCGAACCAAACTCGACAATGGCGAATCAAATAGTCTATAGCCCAAAAGAAACCATTTTAGAAGAGCATTTTTGCACACAAATGATGCCATCATCATGCGAAACCAAATGGTGTTCGATAATATTGTGTTAATTTGCTTTTGTACTTTTCGTTCACTGTCAACAGCAAATGTCATATCCGAAAGATCAATTATACCGATTTAAGTATGTCTTATTGCTGTAACGAATCAATGTAAGCCTAAAAGCAAGAAGGTTAAACCATGACTTGCATCAATATTAGTTACGCCATTGACCAAACCGAATGGTACCTGGGCAAGCCTTCAAAAGGTAAATTATCAGTACTTTGTGCACATTCTTTTCACCACACAAAGTATGATTCGCTATTGTCGAATTTACATGTACATCTTTCCCCGCTTATATCTACCTTCAATGTCAAACATTTTATAAAAAAAAAGAGGCATATTGCATAACCAGGGATATTAGGCATTAAAGTAATGCAAAGGTGGTCATAACCAAATGCTTAGAAACGAGGTAAGAAACACATTATATCTGAGCGTCACTTTTTGTGGAACAATAAACTAGGCATCTTAGGTAAGGGGTCAAGCGTTCCAGCAACCCTGATTTTATTGTCTGGTGGAATTTTGACTCCATTCCTTTACCAAACCTCAAGGCATAGATGAAAGTAAATGACCGAGTTATATAATGAATAATATTTGGACCAAGTTTCAAGAAATTCTGCAATATCTTTACAAGTGATTCGCCATTGTCGATGATTCTCCATTGTCGAGTTCACTGTACATTCAAGAATGATGCTCTCATTATGTGCGAATGAGGCGGCCTTCGTGGCCGAGCGGTTAAGAGCAGTGTTTCTTAATCACTCGATCATCTCACCGCTGTGACTGGTGTGGGTTCGAGCCCCGCTCTGGCCACATGTGAGACAAGCCAAGTTTTGCTTGCGGGTGTGTCAGGTGGTTTTTCTCGGGGTTCTCCCGTTTTCGCCCCACCTACTGATTGGCCCGTCTCATATGAGCTGAAATAATCTTGAAAGGGACGTAAAACTAAATTAAAAAAATGTGCGAAGGAGTACACGATGAGCAAAAATACACGGAATTAAAGAAACCATAGATGTTCGTTGGCGCATGATTTGCGCACAAAGAAGGAGTGTGAAACAGATAATGAACACTGTATACGAAGAGCTCCATTTTACTTATATTGAAACCTCAAACAATCAATAATATACAAACTCTATCACAGATATAGACTCGGATCAGTCAGTTCAGAAATATAAATATACAATCATCCTAAACATGTACTTTCGTATATAAATTATTCGAAAAAAAAATGCAACACATTATCACATTATGTATATGATTATAATCATAAATCAAGCACAGTAGGCCCTGGTTAAATAAATCGAAAAATAATAAAATTAAAAATCTGTTCTTTAATAACATGCATATAACATTTTCTAGATGACTGCCTTACAAATAAGCTGTCTGTAAAATGGCAGTTTATAAGCAAATATTTAAGTAGATGCAAATAATCACTACTCTCTAGAATTCGGAAATACAAATCACTAGATGTTCACTTTGGTATGTGATATGCCTTTCCGGAATTTTGTCATTTCTGATCATTCTAATATCTCTTATCAATAGTTAAGACCGTTCATTTGTCACTTCATTTTATTGTTTGGTGTGTTAGAATCCTCCAGTTTCTTCTTATAAACACATATCAGTTATATCAATTTCAACACCGACAAGAAACTTCTCCAAATCATATAGTTTGTTAATTCCGTATGATTCAGAAGAGACTTTGATATTGTAACAGTTTTGGCACCAAATTATGTTAAAACATCAAACTACATGAACCGAACAGTAAAACAGACACGCAAGTGTTACGTTTTGTCAAACCAGCATAGTTGTTATAACATGACACAAAGCGAAATCGTTACCTTGTGCCCGCCATACACTATGATTATCTGCAAAAATAAATGTACCAAAAGAAATTTACAGAACTGTTTTCATTCTGTTAAGTTTAATTACACTTGCGTGCCTTGTAGCGAAGTTAATGCCATTTCGATAGATCGTAGAGCTGGGAATGGAAATGACGCTTTGTTAAACTATCAAAGGTAATGTGAGAATCATTCGTTAAAGACGTATAACGTATATGGTTAAAATGGTTCGACAATGAATCACCATAGCATTAACTTATTCTGTTTCCTGGGAATTCAGTACATTTTCAGTTTAGACCCTGGTATTGTCTATTTCGGGTTTTAAGACATCAGGAATTTTAAAAATTCTCAAAAAGAATACGAGAACATCTGGATAATACTTCTCTTCGTCCACATAGTAGACAGAGAGCATCCACAAAACGCTACCATACAGTTACAAGAAAAAAGTTTAAAGAAACCTGAAAATGCACTGAAGGTATGACAAATCATGTTTGATCAATTTTAAGAAGCATAAGAAGTTAAATTTAATTTTTGATCACTAAATGTCCGATAAAATTATCCCCAGTCTGGATGAATCACAAAGTGCCGTGGGATCTGGGCGTGTGGTCTAATGTAATGTGAGCTCATATTGGTGACCTTGTGGTCTCTATATTCCGGTAGGTGATGCCAAGTTGTGTGCATCCAACGATTTTCTCTTGTGTCGGGGGTTAGCAGGCGTATATAGCGGAATTTTCCGTCGCTAACTGATTGACGTCCATGTCGGTAATGTGTTGGTTTAGAAGCTCTTTTAGGTTGCCCAGTAGGTGTTCCACTGTGGATAATTCACATGATTATGTAGAGAAGGCCCAAGCTTTTAGATAGCTTGTCGTGTTTTTAAACTAACTCTTACTCTAAATTTCAGGATTTATTAATCACTTAACTTCAAAACGATATGTTTTGCGGTGGTAATGTAAAGTAAAACAAAAAGGATATCTGGCTCATTTTATGATTGCCGAAATTTTGATGTTTGCACCAGATCCTGGTCATTGATTGAGTGTAATTAATCAGCGCCTTTGTTTTCGCTACACGGATAGTACAATCTCTCCACTTCTTAAATCCTAAATTTCAAGCTTCTAGCCTGCTTCTGTGACTGCACAGGTCGGTTTGTGTCGGACCTGGTCGGAACCCAAATTGCTGGTTTTCTCATGCACAGGTTCAAATAATAGTTGCTGAATAAAGAATGTACTTACGCCTCAAGTGTATTTAGGACCTCCTTTAGTCGTTTCCTCTGGTTGGATATTGACATACCCATCAACTGGCTACCAGCGAGGGAGCTGAAGAAATCCAGGGCAACCTGGCGCTCTGTTAGATAAAGAAAACACTAGCTTAAAATAATGCACAAATAATAAGAGATGGTTTAATCGCACAATGATGACCTGCCAAACTGCAAAGATAACAATTAAACTGAAAAATAATTTTATAAACCTTTGGCATGGCTCAGGAAAACGATAATACATAAGGCCCAGACGTTGCCGTAAATTGGTAAATGGCACTTTCATGATAATCGATAAGGCTGACGCGTTGCAGTAAATTGGTAAATGACATTTTCATAGTTATCGATAAGGCATAGACGTTGCAGTAAATTGGTAAGTGGCGTTTTCATGATAATCGATAAGGCCCATGCGTTGCAGTAAATTGGTAAATGACATTTTCTTGATAACCAATAAGGCCCATACGTTGCAGTAAATTGGTAAATGACCTGATTATAGCATTTCAGACGTCGTTTTTCCAGGTTCAGTCAACTCGGTTGATAAGAGTTGCAGTATTAAAGATCCATGGTTTACCTACATGATTTACATGACATATGGAAGAGAAAGATAGATATTTTGGTTAAATTCTAGCAAAAGTAAGATGTATAAACAATTATATAGATATAGTTCCTCTACAATCTACATGGTATATGAAGATGAACATAATTCTACAACATTTACAGAACGGGGATAACAACTTGGTATAATTACTCCTTATTCATTTCCTATACTTAATAATAATATGCTTCTTAGCTTGGTCATATTAACTGCAGAGGATAGGAAAATAGACACGAACGAAACTGCGTCCTCGATATCGCCAAACTTGAGTTATAGCTTCAACTGCCTTCATTAATTGCACGCCAGTGGGTCGGACGTCTGACTCGATCATTGCCTACTTGTACTTTTCTATGATGGTCCTATTCATTCGTGTCTGTTGCTTTGCCCACTGGGGTTCAACTGATGTTTTTTCTTTTGCTTCAGATTTTCAGTAATGTAGATTGATGCCCAGGGCTCTCTATCGCCAGACAGATTATATTGTATCTGTGAGTCCTCGTTTTTTATACATCATGGTGGTTATCATGATTTATTTGTTTGTCCTTGATGATTTATTGACTAGTTAGACATTCGCCATGAGGACAATGTTGCGAACGTTAGGATCCTGTAAAACTAGTTTAAGCCCCCAGTAATTTTATATCATTGATCATTCCAAGGCGATACTTCTGTGGTGGTTCTAATTGTTTTATGTTTTGGTGTTGAATTTGCGTGTTGATTGAAATTTAGTACCTTTTCATAGTTCAGTTAAGTTTTGGTAATTGGGTGACCGCTTATTTGGAAATAGCTGCTCACTCGGCATAGTAAAAGTATCTCGGGCCAGTTGTTCAAAATTAACGATGTCGTTTGTTAATTTTAATGGCAATATTACAAACACACTCTTATTTTTTGTTGAAAAAATGTGAGAATCCTTTGGAATGCAAAGGATTCTCACATTTTTTCAAACAACAAATTTGCAAAGGATTCTCACATTTTTTCAACAAAAAATAACTGTATTTGGTTTACAAGTCAATTTATAGTTAACGAAGTGAGGGCTTATTGACAGCGTTAAGCTAACAAAGTTTTAAACAACTGGGCCCTGATTGTTAATTTAGTGTTTTCCCACCTCAGCTTTTGGAATGGGAATTTCTTTCTGATTGCGCCAATTCTCTGATCATTGCCTACTTTAACCTTTATCATAGCTTCAAAACGATTATAAGTTACAAAAGTAGCCGGTCCCAACAAATGCAGAAGGTGATTAGTATAAATCACATGCAGTTAACTTAACACCATGCAATACGTACAGGTCCATGCGAAACCTTGTATGCAAATATTACTGAAATTCTTCAAGCATTATTCAATAGATAACACTAGTCTAAACGTATTTTGTTTGTAAAGCTATCAGCATAGCATTTGATGCCAATAATTAAGATGCAGTAAAGCATAAATTAAAATAATGACCAATGGAAACTGAGCAGCACTATGCAAGACATGCAAAATTAATCATCTAAGGTTATTATAATACATGCAAATAAATTTACTACCTATTCACTATCTAAGGGATTGGATAACTCTATGAAACGCATACCTCTGGTATTCATTGTCATTCTTGCTGCAGGAATAACAGTATCAACATATAACAACAAATACAGACATACACAAAAACGTGTACATATACACGTGGATAGACTAACACCCCTCATGAATACATAGCATGGGAATATCTGGCAATTATGTCAAGTCAAGCGGTTGTCTCTTTTGTGAATCTACTAAAACATGGATAACATTTGGTGCTTTGTTAGCCAGGAATGGTGGTTACATGGATGTTCAAGACTTAACGCTTCAATACTTATTACATTTAATATTTTCTAATGGTGTCATAAAATGAAATCACCTGTTAAGGCTCAAGTGTACTAGCATATCTTTTTATCTAATAACTGACAAAATAATTACCATCTTCATTAGCATCTTTGAGCCAGGTTTCCACAGATTCCTTAGCATCTGGCAGTAGTGTTCTCTTTAAACTGTTCTCTAACTCGTTCTTCTTACTCGCCATTTTCAGGATTCTCTCAATCACTTTCTTGTCCGCTTTGTCAGCATGTTTCATCCAGGCTTCTGCTTGTGGGACCGCCTCCGGTCTCAGGGCACTCAGTGGCATTCCATTCTGCAAGATGGTATCAGAAACATACTTTATTTATTCAGTATTGTATCTTTCCGAACGTTAGCTTTGTAATCTGTCTTTAAGTTCATCTCAATTTTCTTTTCGACGTCGTTTTACGAGTAGTCATCATATTGTTTGGCTTCGATGACATGCTTTCGGTACTAGTGTATCTGTCCCTGGTCATCGCTTACAGTCTCTAAAATTTGTAATTGTCAAACAGGACGAAAATGCCCAATGGTATTAGCACTCCACTTCTGTCATCACATTAACGGGGCTACCTAGTCTAAACACGATGAAACTTTTAATGTTTCGTACATGTGTACTAAAATGAAATACCTTTTCTGAAGCACCATTTGTACCAACAAACATAGTTTTAGATCGCTGTAGACCCTTGGGAGCTGCAGCTGGTTTGGGAACCTCGGCTGAGCGAGGTGTCCGCAGAGGTGATTGTTGTAGACCATTCTTAGACTCCGCCCTAGGGACAGGGGAACATCTCAGTGGGATGTTTGGCACTGGAATATATGAGATAATCAATGCAGTATTGTAGAACGCTCATAACACGAAAAGGTACAAGTAGGCAATGATCAGGAAATGGCGCAATCAGAAAGAAATACACACAAACCGAGGGGTGGGAAAAAACTAAAATGACACTTAGGTACTTATACCAAGAAAACATAACGTAAGCCGAGTGAGCAGCTATTCCCCAATAGGCGACCACTCAGTTACCCGAACTTAACTAAAAATATGAAAACGTACGATCAGTAATATAAAATTACTGGGGGACTTAAACCGGTTTTACAGGCGCCTAACCTCACCCTCGTCTGCAGTGGTTCAAAATATTTAGTTAGTTGTTCGGTCCTCGTGGTGAATCTCTAACTATAGTCAATGAATCATCAAGGACAAACGAATAAATCATGATAATCACCCTGATGAATCAAAAATGACGACTCCACAGATACAGTAAGCTGCCCGACGATGGAGATCCATGGGCGCCGAATAACTTACTAACTCCGGAGCAAAAGAAAAACACCAGTTGAACCCCGGTGGGCCAAGCAACAGACAAGAAGCTCCGGCCCCAACCAACTAAAATGAATAGCTTTAAGTCGGGGCCATCATGGAGTCTGACGCCCGACCCACCGGCGTGCAATTAAAGAAGGCAGCATAGTTATCAACCATGATTGGGTTAAAAACTAAGCATGCAGACTAATTTTTCTGAACTGAAAAGAAAAATAATTCCTTCCTATAAGTTTCTTAAATTTGTAAACCAAGTCACCATAAAATTCTGGTTCCGAAAGGCCCTATAAACCTATACGTCTGTAACGAGTTATAATCTTTCTGAACTGAAAAGAAAAATCATTCCTTCCTATAAGTTTCTTAAATTTGTAAACCAAGTCACCATAAAATTCTGGTTCCGAAAGGCCCTTTCTGGTTCCGAAAGCCTGCAGTTGATGTTATTCAATTTGCCCTCGCTGCTACTGGTATTTCGGGTCTCGTAACACAGGTTGTCGGATTAAAGCATTGTCATGCTTGAATATCTAAAGCGACCTCTTTTATCACATTAATGGTGTTAGAGTCTGATGCCGGGTGCGATTTAGACACTTATGGAAGCAGAATATCACGTGACGGAAGATACCAAAGAAGACAGAAGACCAAAAACAAATCGAACAGTAAACGATAGAATAGCTCTTCAAACAGGAGGAAATCGCAATGGCGGCCTCCATGATAATTCTTAAATCAAAACAATCGATTCTGTAAACAAGCTATGAAAGAAATTAAGAATAAAAACATGTCTTTTTCTTTAGTTTAAACTGTATTTATTTCTTAAACTCATTATACAACATCATACATAACATTACAAAACATGATAATGAATTCGAACAGGATTTGAAAACAAGCAGTTATGCCTTTTTGAATCATTTCTTTCACTAAATCCTTTTAGTAAAATGTATATGGAGCATACATTTCGCAAGAGCTAGTGAAAGTCGTTGAAAGTCGGCCCAGCTGCAGAGGCAGCCACTGTTGTTGACAAGAACGCGGTCACGTGACCTCTTCCGTCTTCCACTCAAAATTCGGAAGAGGCAGGAGAGCTTCTAGTACCAGAAGACCTCTGTTCGATTTGACGGAAGATGCCTCTTCTGGTTTCAGAAGACGTAAATCGAACAGAATTAACTCACTTCCACTTCCGAAAGCTACAAATCGCACGCGGCATAATATTGTGAACAATTTGTCAGTCAGTCGAATACCCAGTACCCAAAGTACATAGAATGCAATTTTCATCAATTGTGATCGGCGTTTCGGATATTAACGAAACGAATTTAACATAAACTTAAATACTTGGATCATTATCTGCTTAATATCAATAACATTGCCAAATAGTTAAACTATTGTGTACATAAATAAAGTCCATTGAGCTTGTATAAGAAAAAATCAATTTTATTGCAATAATCCAACGTTTTTGGTTTTATTATTGGGCTCTGCTTGTATCTGAAAACATTATCTTGATAATGGTCATTTAATACTCGATATGTTACCACAACAAAATGCCACGGCCTGTCATGATACCCCGGGATCTACCTTTCGCCCTAGGAAAATTTTTCATGGGTGCCAAATCGTTCATAGGGACCCCAGAAATGCAAAGATTTTTTTTATGAGCACAAACGGGAAAATTCCTTGTGGTTAGATTTACAAGGTTTTGTCTGTTGCTTGGCCCACCGGGGTTCAACTGGTGTTTTTCTTTTGCTCCGGGTTTCAATAAGCTTAATGAATCTGTTGAGTCCTCGTTTTTGATTCATCAGAGTGGTAATAAAGATTTATTCGTTTGTCCTTGATCCATTGACTAGTTAGTTAGAGGTTCACCACGAGGACAGAGTTGTGAACCACTACAGAAGATGAGGATGAGGTTAGGTGCCTGTAAAAAGGTACAAGTAGGCAAAGATCAGGAAAAGGCGCAATCAGAAAAAGATTCCCACTCCAAAAACCCCGAGGTTGGAAAAACTAAATTTACAATCAGGTACTTATAGCATGAAATACTATCGTAAGCCGAATGAGCAGCTATTTTCCCAATAGGTGGCCACTCAGTTACCTAAACTTAACTAAAAATATGAAAACATACATAAGGCGCCAACAGAACAAAAATTTTTAAACACCAAGACATAAAACAAAAAGAACCACCACCGAAGTATCGCCTTGGAACGATTACTGTAAAACCGGTTTAAGTTTCCCAGTAATTTACATTACTGATCGTTCCAATGCGATACTTCTGTTGTGGTTCTATTTGTTTTGTGCTTGAGCCTTACTTGTACTTTGTTTTTCTTTTGCAGGACAACATTGTTGAACAGCTGTGTCAGAGATAAGTTACTTACGGGACAGTTCTCTAGAAACTCGAGCCTGGGTTGGCGGTGGCGGTGTGGCAATTTTCTTTGGAGGTGTGGTGACTTTCTTAGGCGCATCTTCCGTTGTTGATCCTACAATAAACAATACAGACGTGTAAATTTTAATCGAACAATGACTGAGAATAAATTGAACCCATGAAGACAACCAAGAAATTGATATGTGCTATTCAGGCGTCCAAATAAGGTAGGCTATGCAATACCCCTTTAAATGTGGATTTTTAAACATCCCGAAAGGGTGTAACCACAAACTGTATTTTGTATGCTTGCAACTTGACGCACAGGATTTCAAACAAAATGTTACAATGTTTTGATACCTTCCAAAGACGGTATATTAAAAGGCAAGCTGGGATATATATACATTTTTTGTATAAGTCTTGTTCAGGCGGCAACTTGTCATTATCCTGGGACCTCTCTTAATATCCCAGTAGCAGTAGGAAAATCTGATTGTCTACTAGTTCAGAAGGAAAGAATGCAGAAGCAGGAAAACATGTCCATGACCCCCTTATACCCCACTTTTATACAGCAAAACTGGGGTATAAAGGGGTATACCTATTTTTCTTATTTTTGATCCAAAACATACATTGTGGGTACTCGTAAGAACCGTCTAGCCAAGGCGGTTTTCTGTAGTGGATCTTTTTGTTTTATGTCTTGGTGTTTAAAAAAAAAGTTTGTGCTGTTGGCGCCTTATGTATGTTTTACAAATTTAAGAAACTTAAAAGAATAAATGATTTTTCTTTTCAGTTCAGAAAAAAATCATAACACGTTACAGACGTATAGGTTATAACTTGAATGTTATGCGACAGTCTGCATGCTTAGTTTTTAACCCAATCATGGTTGATAACTATGTTGCGTTCTTTAATTGCACGCCGGTGTGTCGGGCGTCAGACTCTAATATGGCCCCGACTTAAAGCCAGATGTACGTAATTGAAGGCGCTCAAAGGAGCGTGCGTATCTAAGGGTCGAAACGTCATTTTTACGCCGCATTCGTAACGTCACTTTTCGCTCGAAACGTCATTTCTAGCGTCAGTTTACGTTCGGAATACGAGACTATTTACATAAAATTATGCAGACGACTTCAGAAATGTAAAAAAAATTGATGTTATTTATTATTTTTGCTCAAAATATAGATTGTGGACATGTTATCCCGAGGAAAACATCATTTGCGCGACAGTTAGCAATATTGAATACTAAATAGCGTAGGAGATTTTGGCGCAAAATCGACGTCGCGCATTAAACGTACTGAATTCAGCAACGACTGCCTCTCTTCGCAAGCTTATAGCAGGAAAACGAACCCGGTAACTAAGGACTTTCTCGTTAACTACCTGTAGTTCAGGAATTTCTCTAATACATATCAGTTTTTTAAAAAAATCCTACCGTGGAGTTTTTGAAATATATCAAGAAAATTAACAAAAAGGGGGTCTAAAAATCGCATTTTACGTTGACGTCAATGTATTTTCGCTCTCAAATTTGACGATTTTGAAGGCCGATATCTCGAAAACAAGCTCGGATCGGTATCGTTTTCTTTTCATTTTCGTATGCAGGACATCAAAATACACCCACATGCCAAAAATAAAAATTTTCTACCGTGAGGTCAATTACGTACATCTGGCTTTAAAGCTATTCATTTTAATTGGTTGGGACCGGAGCTTCTTGTCTGTTCCTTGGCCCACCGGGGTCCAACTGGTGTTTTTCTTTTGCTCCGGAGTTAGTAGATTATTCGGCGCCCAGGGATCTCCATCGTCGGGCAGCTTACTCAATCTGTGAGTCCTGGTTTTTGATTCATCAGGATGTTTATCATGATTTATTTGTTTGTTCTTGATGATTCATTGACTAGTTAGAGATTCACCACGAGGACCGAAGAACTTACTAAATGTTATGAACCACTGCAGAAGCTGAGGGTGAGTTTAGGTACCTGTAAAACCGGTTTAAGCCCGCCAGTAACTTTGTGTTACTGATCGTTCCAAGTCGATACTTCTGTGGTGGTTCTTTTTGTTTTATGTCTTGGTGTTTAAATTTTTTTTGTGCTGTTGGCGCCTTATGTATGTTTTCATATTTTTAGTTAAGTTAAGGTAACTGAGTGGCCACCTATTGGCCTATTGGGAAAATAGCTGCTCATTCGGCTTACGATATGTTTCATGGTATAAGTACCTGATTGTTAGTTTGGTTTTTTCCCACCTCGGTTTTTGGAGTGCGAATCTTTTTCTGATTGCGCCTTTTCCTGATCTTTGCCTACTTGTACCCTTTCATATTTTTAGTTAAGTTAAGGTAACTGAGTGGCCACCTATTGGGAAAATAGCTGTTCATTCGGCTTACGATATGTTTCATGATATAAGTACCAGATTGTTAGTTTGGTTTTTTTCCCACCTCGGTTTTTTGAGTGAGAATCTTTTTCTGATTGTGCCTTTTCCTGATCTTTGCCTACTTGTACCTTTTTAACGTGTACCCACAATGTATGTTTTGAGCAAAAATATTAAATAAATCATTTTTTCCAATGTAATATTTCAATTATTAATCCTGAAAAAAAAACAACAACATATATTGCATGGGCAAGTTTTCGTAATGGGTATTACCATAGGCTAAGGATTAATTTGATCAGTAGGTAAAACGCCAACAGGTAATCATATGGCAAGGTATTTGAGCCCTTACCTAATTCGATATCTTCATGAATTGTATCTGGTATTGGTGCAGGCCGCTCGTCCAACAGCCGGTCAGGCACACTCCATCTACAGAAGTTCTGAAATAGAAAATGAAACGTTAACCTTATTACACGTAGATGTAGATACATAATGACATTGTCAAATAAAGCATAATTATATGTATTTATAGGGGCTCAAAAAGGATATGCATCATCAGCAGCATGTTCAGAAGGCGCGGATAAAGGAATACTCTTGTGTAATTGGTAAAACATAGTTGCTCAAAACTGCCACAATTTCTATGAAAAAGGAAGACAAAGATTTTTTTTTCTTTTACATAATATAATAGTAAGATTTAGCAGTGGTCGTGATCGGTGGACCAAAATGGCCTGCGATTCACAAAGAAAATGCTCATGTCTATTTTGGTGCAATCTTGAGCTTTGAAGACGTGCTTTTATTGCAACTCTCCGAGTGAAAGTAATAAAGTAATCTATGTTCCACCTGCTTCAACATTTTTGATAATTCGAAAAGAAAACTATGATAAAAGGGTAAATAGAAATCGATTTTGCCAATTGGTAAATAACTTAACACTGGCATGTCACAAATAAAATGTAAACAGAGATAACAAAAGCTTGATTGTTCACTACATATTAAAATTCTAACTGCAAATTGATTTTGCATGTAGGGAACAGCCAGACCACCAGTATGGCTTCTGAAATGTCATAGAGAAGTCAAAAACCTTACAGCGTAGACCATTTCTAGAGAAAAAAGCACACACACAAAAAAAAAAACAATAGTTTTAGGATCAGTATTTTTAATGGTTTCTAACAATGTCACAAATGAGAATTACTTGTTAAAACCGTGTATAGTATACCACATGTAGTCTTCAGATCATCCATAGTGCAGATTATATTTTCCTTTTGGGATCCTTTGAGATCAGCGAGGGTACATTGAGAAAGCGGTATGTTATCGATTAAGATTCATTACCACTGATTACCTAACCAACGTATAATACGGTCCAATTTGGATTTTACTTGGAATTATCGACTGCCCTTTTTAAAGTTGCAAAATTATAGTAATTCTTTTTGACCCCATGTTGCCAAATCTATAGGGTTACCTACGAGCCTAAAGTAGCCTAAACCGTAATGCAAATACCGCCACATCGCGAGGCATACAGCTTTGGAAACGATAAAAGATAAGTAAAAGGAAGAAGAGAAAATGAAAGTATCACCTGTGTCCTTCCACTGCCACGAGACCACATTTTAAAAGTGTTCACTGCATTACACCAGTAAACTCCGCGATACACAAGACAAGACTGACAACAAACTATTGAACTTTAAGTCAAAATCAAAACAAAATAAATTCGCTTGAATTCAAATGGTACTTATCGCGATTCGGAACGAATAAAATGTTCAAAAACTAATTGAAACACCACACACGGATCAAAAGTCCTTTAGTGTGTACATATAAATAGAGACAGTCCTATTATTTTGTTTGAAAGATGTTCAATTTACTGTAACAAAATTGATTTTGTCTGCAATTCATTTACTTAATTGTTCATTTGTCAAACACTGGTCTTGGAGAATTATTTGAAGAGCAATCTATGAAAAGTATTGGAAAGCTCATAGCAGTTATTGTAATTACAGACAAGTAAAGTGACAGTAGTGTGGTGAATGCGATAGAATTCAATGTGTCTGCTGAAAACCAAATCGCATATAAACGCATTTTGAATGTATATCAAGTCAATATTTCGTCTACCATATCATTTGATAGAAAAAGGTACAAGTAGGCAACGATCGGGAAAAGGCACAATCAGAAAAAGATTCCCACTCCAAAAACCGAGGCGGGAGAAAAAACAAACTAACAATAAGGTACTTATACCATGAATACATTTCGTAAGCCGAATGAGCAGCTATTTTCCCAATAGGTGGCCACTCAGTTACCTAAACTTAACTAAAAATATGATAACATACATAAGGCGCAACAGCACAAAAAATTTAAGCACCAAGACATAATAAGAACCACCACCGAAGTATCGCCTTGGAGCGATCAGTAATATAAATTACTGGCGGGCTTTACAGGATCCTAACCTCACCCTCAGCTTATGCTGTGGTTCATAACATTTAGTTAGTTGTTCGGTCCTCGTAGTGAATCTCAGTGATAAGAGGACGTACAATCGTATCATCAGTCTGACGAGGAACGCATTTGTTATCAATATAGGCTTGACCAAACAGTTCAGCATATTCGTTGTGTTATAGACAAGACTGTGTCAGACGAGAAGGACGATGTATGATAAATGAAACTGCATGAAGGCTTGCCACAATTTCACCGGCATTGCATAGCAAGATACCCAAGTGAAGATTATTTGTAAGAGATTACAAAACAAGTACAGAGAGCTGTGAGAATGTTTGCCATGAGCGCCGTATGATGCTGCTGTAAATGCATATGGTCCAAAGGTCTACTTGAAGCAGACTGGAGCAAGTTCTCACAGATAAAGGTGCTATTAGTGGGTGAGGTTCGTCCAATAGTGATTTCAACAACCATTCAATTATTAATAACAATTCTAGTAACATGACAACATATGTTGGTTGCAAGGCATTGCTGAAACCCCAGTCGGATAAGAAGCAATTAGGTTTATGGCTCAGCTGTAAAGCCTCAAAGGTTGACGAAGCTGACAGAGATAACAACGAAAATTATGCATACTATATCAGTTGTTTCACTACATCTTACAGCACAGTTGTACAAGAGAAATGCTATTTCAACTGAACTCCAGAATCCAAACATTCATATAATCTGCATATACACAGGAACCATTGTATGCCCTTGCCTTTGTCTAACACATAAAATACAAGTTCTAGAAAGATTCTCAAAATCCTATTGAATCGCCTGAATGAGCATCGATCCTGATAAAGTGCCCTACCAGAAAGGAATCTTGATTCAGAAAAAATGTAGTGATCGACTTGGTCCCTACAACAAGGAACATTTAGGAAGCACATGGACCCCTATAAAGACATTGAGCAAGAGAGGGTCGTGAAATATTCTAAACAATAATAACGATGAGTTTCCTATCTACCGAACTCATGATGGGTTGACAAATATGTGCTACCCGCTGTTCAGATTCAGCACATATTACGTATCAAAAAACCTTTGGTGGTAAACTTCTTTACACTATGCAATAGTTCACAAGCCAGATCAACGACAGAGGCAGATGGGGTTTATGAGCTGTTTCTTCATACGATACATGTGTGTGTGTGACGGATGTACTAGAATCAATCATCAAAGTGAATGGAAAAAAAGGATTATCAATAAGCTTTGAAACAAAGAACTTTACTAAAGCTTCCAAAATGGAAAACTCTGTACCATGCAAAACTGAAAATAGAGTTTTCAATAAATTCAAAGCAGAACAACAGGATATGTCGTCATCTAGCTTCAATTTCTATGCACTGTACAGTGTAGCATAAATAGGTTCCAATTTCGTTTCCATAACTGTTCCAGTAAATGTCTGTATAAATTATTGTTGAAACGAAATGTGTTATTTTCTAGAATGGATTTGGTTGCTTCAAATATATGAAATTATCTAAAACTATAAATGTGTATTTTCAGAATTTATCTATTTTCATCTTGGCGTTGTCCTCTCTCTCTATGCCTATGTGTGTGCGATATCATCTTTTTTTTTCTCATACCAAACTGTACATTAACATTCCATTACCTGTGTGGTTGCCTTGCTGAGGACGTCTTGAACCGTCTCTCGCTTGCGTTGGAAACCCTGCAAAATTAAAAACAAACGCATCATTGTCACAATATCAACGATAAAAATGTAAACACAAAGGAAAATATATGGGTGGACAATATTTAAATTTTATTGTATGCAAGAGCACTGCCAGAGACATTCCCAAGTAAAATACATGTATAAAATGTGTTGTAAATAAAACTATGTTATAACAAGGAAGAAGTTTATTTCATATTTAGGTATGTTACGACATGTGGAATCGCATACTACACTTAGTCTAGTGTCTTAAAGCACAAATAACTTTCCTAACAATTTAGAATATAAACAGAAAACAATGCATATACCGGTTTAACATGGTTTGATGTCAGTATAAGTTATTGTAACATAAAGAACAAAGTAACAAATGTAGCAAATCTCGTAAATGTGTGACTGTTATTGTTCCATTGACTTAATTTCTTTGGGATGATCTGTTGGTAATGGCTTTGTTCTGTATAGTCGACAAAAGGTCTAGTCGGTTACTTAGAAAATAGATAGAAAAAAATTACAAAGAACACTTGCTTTGGCTCTGTCGAAGCTCCTTTATCAAACTTTTTGACACTCTCTCCCTTCTATACGATAGCGTTTTATACATCGATGTCTAATCCTCAAGTCTCTGATTGTTTTATGTCTGTTACTAAACTCGTCTAATTCTTTTTAATTCAATATGTAGGCTTATTATTTTCTGTTTTTCCTTACTTTTCGTTAGTATAGAGCATGTGTAATATTTGTTACTTCATAAGGTGTTTCTTCTGTTACTCCGTTTATGAAAAAATAATAAGTTTTGACTTATTTACATCGAAACATACTTAGATGTATGTTTTGCTGTGGTGTCTATCATTGTACGAGTAATAGCAATTTTAACTGAAGGATACGTTACGTTAGTATCGTTATATATGAATGAAGGTTAATAATGATAATGGATAAATAATGAGAATGAAGTATAATCAAATAATTCAATCTACCATATACACTGGCGGTGAAACTGGAGGGAACTTAGGGATCTGGGGAGTCCCAGCCCCTTCCGATCTGTCCTCCCAGGGTAACATATTGTCTAGTTATTCCCTAAATTGTATTTTTTTCACAAGAAAAATGTATCCATATTTTCACACTGCCTGTGTTAGGTTTCCATGTTTCTGGGTTCAAAGTTCAAACCAGAACGTGTCCTACCATGGGATCTAAATGTCCTAAATATTCCAAAATACTGAGCTATTATGTCAAATGTCATTTAAAGTAGAGTCAAGTTATGTTACTTAATTTGTCCAAATTATGTTTGATTATCAATTTCTTAAATTGTTCTGTGAATATCTGCTTTATTTTTTCATATTTTTACCTTTTATATGGTTAATGTTTTAAGAAAATCATTTTTTCTTTGGGAAATTTACAGAATTGAAAACGAATTGAAAATCAGAAAACAAAAGTCGGCGGTAAATTAAATCGGGTTAGCGACGTTTAATCCTTCTGTCTCTTGATCCGGATCAATTACAACGAAAGAACTTTTTTTTTTTTTTTTATTTTAGCTTCATTTTGTGAAAACCTTTCTTTCAGACATTCAGCCATTTAAAACAAAAACCGATTAGGGCTATCGAGAGTAGCTCAACTCTTGATTTTGGGATGTTGAAAGTAGTATGTTTACATAGACAAAACAACCATTTGCGAAATGCATCGATAACACTGGGGATAATCTGTCTTTGGTGTCCTCTTATGATTTTAAGTAGATTATCTCATGGCAAGGTTCCGCCACCAATGGATTACTTCAGAAAACTCTGTTTTGCGCCTTAATTTTTCATAAGTAAATATAACATCTTGTCACATGCGCCCGTATATTATTCCATAAAATATTCTGTTATGATTAACTTTTCTGTACATACATGTAAACTGCATATACATTTAAATTTATTTTTTGGTTAAAATAAGTGTTATTTTTAGTATGATATGGTCTTTATTAACTTCTTTATGTAAGGCTATTGGAAATTTGGCAATTTATTGTTCACTTCAAACGTCTAAAATTATTTGCAATGTAGCCATTAATATTTATTTCGAAACTGTATAATAGACTGGTATTTATACAGAAAATGATTATGCCAATAATCACGCCAATTATGTACATACAGACACCGGTGATTGACAACTAAAGTGAACAACGGACCCGAGATGGTAACATTTTTTTTTTCAATTCTTTATATAAAGTTCCAGATATCGTTGCCAGTTCGTTGACTGTGAACGAATCTTTCATCATGATGGCGCCCTCGTGATGCCAAAGAACATATTCATTGACTACTATGAGCAACACGATGTTTAAAAGCATGTCTGAATAAACAGCTGATAAAGGTTAACAATTGTATCTATAACAGCTTTGACGTTTCAGAAAAGAAATTGACAGTCTGCACAAGCCAAATCAACATGCCTACGGCAATAATTGTAAGACAGTTCAACCATCGTCAGGAATATGGGACCCATAGCTAAGACAGAAAGCAGCAAAAATCCAGTAGTTTGCAGATAGAAAAGGCATGATGAACGCCCCAAAGAAACTTTGAGCCATTGTATTACTTAGTACAGGTGAAAGCACTCTTCTCACTGATAGAGACTGTTTATCTGAAACTGGGGCAGAATTCTTCAGTAGCGTGCTCAGTCGCCAAAATTGTATCACTGATGATGCTATCGACAGACTCCCACAGATACGTGTACGTATATCGTATTTGTCTATTTGATAAATTCCAAACTGTCAGGGAAACGCCCTGATGCAATGCCAGCCGAGATCTATGAAGTTGAAGAAATATCTGGCTGGTCGCTGGTGTTTTTCTTTTGCTCCGGAGTTAGTAGGTTATTCGGCGCCCAGGGATGTCCATCGTCGGGCAGCTTACTCAATCTGTGAGTCCTGGTTTTTGATTCATCAGGATGTTTATCATGATTTATTTGTTTGTTCTTGATGATTCATTGACTAGTTAGAGATTCACCACGAGGACCGAAGAACTAACTAACTGTTATGAACCACTGCAGAAGCTGAGGGTGAGGTTAGGTACCTGTAAAACGGGTTTAAGCCCGCCAGTAACTTTGTGTTACTGATCGTTCCAAGTCGATACTTCTGTGGTGGTTCTTTTTGTTTTATGTCTTGGTGTTTAAAAAACATTTGTGCTGTTGGCGCTTTATGTATGTTTTCATATTTTTTAGTTAAGTTAAGGTAACTGAGTGGCCACCTATTGGGAAAATAGCTGCTCATTCGGCTTACGATATGTTTCATGGTATAAGTACCTGTTTGTTAGTTTGGTTTTTTCCCTCCTCGGTTTTTGAAGTGGGAATCTTTTTCTGGTTGCGCCTTTTCCTGATCTTTGCCTACTTGTACCTTACTGTATGCGGATGGAGGAGGCTGAGAATTCAAGGATGCACCCATAAGGAAGACTTAGACATCAATGTAGCAAATATCTCTGACAAAATTCCTGTAGATCACCTGAATGTGAAGTTGGAACAGGCTAGTCGTATACCAGAAAGTCAACAGATGTAATCAGGTGAAGAAACAGGAACAATATACATGTACATGACCTTCAATACAAGACAACTTCATAAGAAATGTCAAAGACAAAATGTGGACCTCAACATTGCATTTGCCTTCACTGACTCACTCAGTCAGCCGTGATGGACTATGGAATACGTGTATACTGGCTACGAGTGATTAGCCATCAAGATCCATGGCAATGAAGCGTAAATTTTATGCTCACATGCATGCGCGTGTTGATGGTGAAGAGTACCTTTTTCATGGACGAAGTGGGGTCAAAGAGTGTTGTGTTGTGGCTACAGCACCCTACATCATTGTGTTTTCTGGCATGCAGAATTATGCTTTTTAATGACTGTGCGAACACAGTCCCATCAGGCTGACAAGATATACAACAAAGATAACTGCAAGCCAAACTTGAGGTGCAGACATAGCTAGTCGGTGACAGAGGAGACATTGCCAGCTCGGAGATAAAACCGAAATTGTTTGACCGCCACAATCCTGTTGCAACTATGGCTTTACAATACTGAGTGCACAAAAGACAGAGAAGTCATACACCAACCAGCACCAGTCATTGGTAACGAGCAGTCACTAGAAGACCTGCAAAAGTTAGATATGTATGGGAACGACGTGAAATCAGTCTTGACACCTAAAGGTCGACCAGTCTAAATGGACGTCGGCAGTATACCAAGCTCATACAAAGATTCTTAACCTTAGTTGCTTGAAAAATAAAACTGAAAATTCAAACTGCAGGACAGAGTTCAACACAAGGATGTCCCGAAGGAGACTTTAACGTGTCTTAAAGCTAGGGGACAAAATGGATCGACTATGACACGACGACTATGACACAAGAATACTTTATGGTAACTGATAATTTAGAGCTAAAACTGAACAGCTTTTAACCGATACACGCGAACACTGAATCTTTGTCGCAACCAAATACATTTCCCTCTTCCCAGACGTGTTTGGTATAAAAAATTGTTTGTTTGTTCGAATTGATGCTTTACGTTCCGGTCAACAGCTATGGTCTCCATTTTATGGGACTTTTACCCAAAATTAAGGACGTGATTACATCCAAAAAGAGTTTCAATGGTAACCACCCATCTAAGTCAATAAGGCTTATATGTATTGATGGTTTGACTGGAAACCACTTTTCCTCTGCAAGCTCAGACATGAGCTGTACCAGTAATCAGGTGGTCAGTCAGTAGCGTATAAGGTTTGCCTATAGGCACAAGCAGCCCATCAATTTCTTTACGCCCCAATGGACGGGGCCCATATTCCCAACCGACCACCTTTAGGTATTAGAAATAATAACAATTAACGAATGTTAAAACGTGTAGTAATTAAACTAACCGGACTCGTTGTCCCCTCTACCTCTCCAGGCTCAATATGGAATCCCCCTGGTCCTGAGAACGACAGACTTGTCACCGTGTTATATTTATCATAGGTCCTCTGTGACCCCGCACTGGAGGGAAACATCCCCCTGGAGTTCCAGTGTATACTCCGTATAAAGTGGGCGAGGTGGTTACCCACTGGCACATGGTCCGGGATAGGGATCTTCTTTTTGATCTCGTCCGCCGGTCTCGTCCGTTCCTTTTCCTGTATGTCTTGCTTTAACTTTTCAAAGTCAGAAATCATGTTGAAAATATTCAGATTCTGTCTATGAAGCAAATTGTTATCCTTGTATATTTGAAATTCTTTTTGTTTCCCTTGGAATTCTTTAATCTACCCTGGAAATTATTTTAATTTCTCTTTAAATTATCTTAGTTTCCTTGGAAATTCTTGTAGTTTCCTTAGTTTCCCTGGAATTTCTTTTTATTTCTTCTTCACCGTTACCTAGAGCACAGTTTTCATATTTTATATTTTGGTCAACTCCTTTTTTTCAACCTATTTTTCTCTCCATTGCCCTTCAGAGTGGTCACAATAGTGGTCTTTTAAATCATTTAAGATCTTCAATCGTTTCAATTGTCTTATAGTTTTAAGCTGTGACACTATCCTATATCCATTGATGATAGATAGACCTCAGCATTGTTCAACTTTGAATGCGCCTCATGTTTCAATAAAGTGTTTCATTAAGTTTGGTAGTATTGCATTAGTTTAGAATGTCTTTTGAAATTAAGACAATAGTTTATATAGCAAGATATATTTGCATTAAGTACACAAATACATTAAACATAAAAGGTAATCAGTTTATTAGTTACAAGTGGCATCTAACTTTAAACCATAGTGACCCACGGTTGCGTTCGGTTTGAATCCAAAAGAAGAAAAAACTAGTCCTCTTGGACTTCGATTATTTAGACGGAGTTTGGAATACTTCGACATTACCATCAAATTAAACGGCGACTACATGCTATGTTGATTAAAAAAGAAAGACAATACGTGTTTCACACGTTAAACTGTCAACGGTTCCATTTAAAATGTGGGGACACTGCCAAATTCAAATGCAACCATAGAATTGCATATCTGATATATTTTGTGTACCCAATCAAGTAAATTAAATACAAAATGAGCCTGTGCATGAGAAAACCAACAATTTGGGATTCCGACCGGGTCTGACACAAACCAGGCTGTACAGTCTCAGAAGCAGGCTAGAAGCTTGAAATTTCGGATATAAGAAGAAGAGGAAATATACTATCCGTGTAGCGAAAACAAAGGCGCTGATCAGCTTCGCGGTTACCGCGAAGCTGATCTGCGCCTTTGTTTTCGCATAGGCAAAATTCCGGTTTTCTCACGATGCGGCTCAAATGAGATAAAGGCAAATAAATTGATGTTTAATGCGCACATTGCTCATTCATTAATCTCCAAGTGCTACACATAAATCCATGTATGTATTTGTTTAGGATTTTGTACTTCATTTATACATATATATTTTTTACTGATATGTCCTCAACCGCAAGTATTAATTAAAATTGGGAATTAAGAAAGAAATACTTGATACAGTGTATAGGTGCTCATGATGTCTCGTTTCCTCACAAAGACTTACACTCAGTGACCGTTCAGGTACCTTAACTTTACCAAATATACTGATGGTTGTGAGAATGTTCACCTGAAAGTTGACCTTTCAATATCATTTTCGATTGCCGCCAAAATGACCGTATATTTGGTAGTTATAGTCATCGAACACTCATTGTATAACTTTAAAAAGGCAAAGTAGGCAATGATCAGGAAATGCGCTATCAGAAAGAAAATTCCACTCCAGAAACCCAGGTGGAAAAAATTAAATTGACAATAAGGTACCTATACTAATGGGACAAATCGTAATCTGAGTGAGCAGCTATTTCCCAGTAGGCGGTCACTCAGTTACCCGAACTTAAATAAATATATGTAAACGTACATAAAGGTGCAAACAACACAAAAATTCAAGACCAAAACATAAAACAATTAAAACCACAACCGATGAATCGCTCTAGAACGATCAGCAATATAAAACTACCGGCCATAACCTCACTCTCAGCTTTTGCAATGGTTCACATCATTTTGTTCGGTCCACATGGTGAATCTCTAATAAGTAAACTCTCAAGGGCAAAACAAATAAATCATAATAAATACTATGCTGAATCAAAAACGAGGACTAGTGGATACAATAAGCTGCCCGGCGATAGAGATCCCTGGGCGCCAGACAACATCGCTGAAAATCAGGAGCAAAAGAAAAACACCAGTGGAAGCCCAGATGGCCAGGCAACAGACAAGGAGCTCCGGTCCCAATTAAAAATAATAGGTTTAAGTCCGGGCCATCATAGAGTCTGACGCCTTACCCGCCGGCGTGCAATTAAAGAAGGAAGCATAGTTATCAACCATGATTGGGTTAAAAACTAATCATGCAGGCTGTCGCATTACATTTATATTATACCCTATACGTTTGTCACGTATGATGTTTTTTCTACACTAAAAAGAGAAATCATTCCTTTCTATAAATTTCTTAAATTTGTAAACCAGGTCACCATAAAAATCTGGTTCCGAAAGGCCCTCATGCAGTTTAAGCTTCTCAATCCATTGGTGCCTGCAATAACATTTAGAAAATGTTCTTCGAATTTTATGATACCAATAGCCCTGCTGAAGAAGTTTGGCTGTTAAACATTTATTTCGCGCATTGAAGTCCGTAACATGCTTTCAGACTCTAGCAACCCTACTAAGTTGTGAAATATGCTTGCAGACTCTAGCAAACCTACTAAGTTAAGAAATATGCTTGCAGACTCTAGCAAACCTACTAAGTTGTGAAATGTATACACCATAAGAAGCACGTCGATGAACGTCACCATCGAAAACGAACCAGAGGACCATTGGTCCTGAGAACGCTCACCTGAAGCTGATCGTGGAGTATTAAGTCATCATTAAATGACCTTGACCTTGAATACTCACACACCTTTATTGACTTCATTAGTTGTCTGCATCTGCAAAGTTTCAGGTCCCAGGCTGCAATAGTTTCCAAACCCAGTGATTTCTGAGAAAACCATAATTTTAATTTTGGTATTTAAATGACCTTGGGTCAAGGTCAATAAATGACATTGGCCTTCATAATTACTTACCTTCATTGACTCCATTAGTTGTCTGCATCCAGCAACTTTCAGGTCTCAGGCTGCAACAGTTTCTAAAATATCCATTGTTTTCGCCTTTTCCCATGTAAAAGCCTATGTTTACAAAATTGACCTTGCCGTAAAATAGGTCAAGGTCATCCTAGGGTCATCATTTCAACAAACTACGATGGGCTGGAGTCCCAAATGCTACATACCAAGTTTCGCGTAAATCGGCCAGCTGGTTCTGGAGAAGAAGATTTTTGAGTGGTTTTTACCATAGTTGGGCATGGTGGCCAGCTTGGTCATGTGACACATTTCTCGATCAAACTTTCGTTCCCCCTATCCATGGACGCTCCACATAAAATTTCACTTTGATTGGCCAAGCAGTTTCAGAGAAGAAGATTTTTGAAAAGTGTATATGGACGACAGACTGGCCAAGGTCAAGAGATGACCTTGACATAAATTAATCACATACCTTCATCTACTCCATTAGTTGTTTGCATCTACCACTTTTCAGGTCTCAGGCTGCAACAGTTTTCAAAAAATCCATAGTAATCACTTTTCCCATGTAAAAAGCCTATGTTTCCAAAATTGACATTGCCGTAAAATAGGTCAAGGTCATCCCAGGGTCATCATTTGATCAAACTATGATGGGCTGTAGTCCCAAATGCTACATACCAAGTTTCATGAAAATCGGCCTGCCAGTTCTGGAGAAGAAGATTTTTGAGTGGCTTTAATTTCACTTTGATTGGCCAAGCAGTTTGAGAGAAGAAGATCTTTGAAAAGTGTGTATGGACGACAGACTGGCCAAGGTCAAGAGGTGACCGTGACCTAAATTAATCATATACCTTCATCTACTCCATTAGTTGTTTTCATCTACCACTTTTCAGGCCTCAGGCTGCAATAGTTTTTTTTTTTTTTTTTTTTTTTAAATCATTGTTTTCACTTTTTCCCATGTAAAAGCCTATGTTTACAAAATTGACCTTGCCGTAAAATAGGTCAAGGTCATTCTAGGGTCATCATTTTAGCAAACTATGATGGGCTGTAGTTCCAAATGCTACATACCAAGTTTCGTAAAAATCGGCCTGCCGGTTCTGGAGAAGATTTTTGAGTGGTTTTTATCATATATGGGCGTGGCGGCCATCTTGGTCATGTGACCTGGATTTCGCGATCAAACTTTCGTCTCCCCTATCCTTGGATGTTCCACATAAAATTTCACTTTGATTGGCCAAGCAGTTTCAGAGAAGAAGATCTTTGAAAAGTGTGTATGGACGACAGACTGGCCAATGTCAAGAGATGACCTTGACCTAAATTAATCACATACCTTCATCTACTCCATTAGTTGTTTTCATCTTCTACTTTTCAGGCCTCAGGCTGCAATAGTTTTCAAAAAATCCATAGTTTTACCTTTTTCCCATGTAATAGCCTATGTTTCCAAAATTGACCTTGCCGTAAAATAGGTCAAGGTCAACCCAGGGTCATCATTTTACCAAATTATGATGGAGTGGAGTCCTGTATGCTACATACCAAGTTTCGTGGAAATCGGCTCACCGGTTCTGGAGAAGAAGATTTTTGAAGGGTTTTGATGGCGTGGCGGCCATCTTGGTCATGTGACCAAAATATCGCGAACAAAATTCCAATGCCACTACCCAAGGAGACTACACATAAAATTTCAACTTGATCGGCCAAGCGGTTTCAGAGAAGAAGATCTTTGAAATTGTGGACGACGACGGACGGACGGACGCCGGATCATGGGTATACTATAAGCTCACCTGTGAGCCTTCGGCTCTGGTGAGCTGAAAATCCATAATTTTCACTTTTTCCCATGTAAAAGCCTATATTTACAAAATTGACCTTGCCGTAAAATAGGCCAAGGTCATGCTAGGGTCATTATTTGATCAAACTACGATGGGCTGTAGTCCAAGATGCTACATACCAAGTTTCGTGAAAATCGGCCTTCCGATTCATGAGAAGAAGATTTTTGAGTGTTTTTACCATATATGGGCGTGGCGGCCATCCTGGTCATGTGACCTGGATTTCGCGATCAAACTTTCTTCACCCCTACCCATGGATGTTCCACTTAAAATTTCACTTTGATTGGCCAAGCGGTTTCAGAGGAGATCTTTGAAAAGTGTGTATGGACGACAGACTGGCCAAGGTCAAGAGATGACTTGACCTAAATTAATCACATACCTTCATCTACTCCATTAGTTGTTTTCATCTACCACTTTTCATGCCTCAGGCTGCAATAGTTTTCAAAAAAATCCATAGTTTTCACTTTTTCCCATGTAAAAGCCTATGTTTCCAAAATTGACCTTGCCGTAAAATAGGTCAAGGTCAACCCAGGGTCATATGATGGGGTGGAGTCCTGGATGCTACATACCAAGTTTCGTGGAAATCGGCTCACCGGTTCTGGAGAAGAAGATTTTTGAAGGGTTTTTACCATATATGGGCGTGGCGGCCATCATGGTCATGTGACCAAAATATCGCGAACAAAATTTCAATGCCACCACCCAAGGAGGCTACACATAAAGTTTCAACTTGATCGGCCAAGCGGTTTCAGAGAAGAAGATATTTGAAATTGTGGACGACGACGACGACGGACGACGACGGACGGACGCCGGATCATGGGTATACTATAAGCTCACCTGTGAGCCTTCGGTTCAGGTCTATACCAAAATCAATTAAAACTGTACACGTGCAAAACACTGAAACTAAAACATTTTATGTGAGTATTTTTAGTTTAATGACAGCATTTAATTAATTATCGTTTACAACACAAGACTTCAATCTGTTCAGCGTTTCAATCTGTATTCTACCGCTCCCATATAGTACATAGTTTCTGGTGCCCTGAACCTCAGTGTCACAGCCGTAGAGTGGTACGGTGTACACGCCTCTTTATCTGAAAATATCATAACGAGGAAGCCAGCAGTAAAGGTGGGTACTTCTAACGCGGTGCTTTTGCATTTATTGACTTTGCGCATTCCATACTGAGACACTTTAGAAACGCACTTCTTACTAAAATTCTTGTGTATCTTTGTGACGTCTCGATATTTTCAATTAATGGTGATACATGCCCTACCATGCGGCTTCTATTTAACGCAAAATTCTAAACGCTGTGACTTGTGACTTTTGATATTAAAAAGCGCAATAAAATACCAAATATCAAAAGCCACAGAGCTCCTAGACCTTACATTGTGGCCGGAAAAAGTTTTTCAAAGAATATGCGTTTTCGAATGCTTGAGAAAAGAAAAACTCATATCAGAAATATTGTCGTAGAAAATGACGCCTTTAATTTTTAACATTAATTTGATGTTCCTCGCCAACGACATGCATACAGAAGTCACAGTATGTGCCACAATGTACATGTAAGATCATGTAACTTCTTTCGTCAACTATACACTTGCATATGTTTGCTATTACTATATGGAAGGCTCGGGGAGTTACACAATATGCCAGTATGTTATTTTCAAACAATGCTAATCTAAGCCAAACGTAACGTGGCACCTACATGGGTCTGGAGAACATGCCCTCGGCTTGAGTGCGCCTGCTCGTCTTTATAATGTATAGAAAAATCATATATCCCAGGCCCAAGTGGTATGTCGGAGTTATTAGCATTATAGGACCAAAAGTAATTTGGGTCAGGTGGTTATAACATTACCTCGCATATCAGAATGATGACCGTCGAATCTGTCATCCAGTTCTAGCAACGAAAACGTCCCACCAGTGACGTCATGTATCGTAAACACCTCCCCGCCAAGATAGTTCTTTAGACAGACAGACAAACTCTGGTGTTTTGTGTTCGGAAAGATGACATTCATGGTGCCCTGTGGGTAGTTCCAGTCGACAGTGCCATTCAAGCACGTGGCAGGAACTGTGACGTCAACGACAGACTTTGAGTCACGGGGCCTGTAACAGTGAGCATAATGCTTGAGACGGAATGCTGATAACATTGACAATGTCGTTTTGTGAACGCTTGGTTTTGCATGCTGTCAAAGGTATAGTGCTGCCATTTACACTTAGCTAAATTACAATTAACAAGGCACTTCGGTTATGGTTAATCTTTTCATGTCCCTATGCAGCAACTAAAATCATTCGTTCTTATATAGGCCTATATGCTTCATCTGTTTCTGTGGTGCATAATCTTTATTCATATGTAACGTATGGGTATAGGCTACTCTCAAAATAGCGACTCGATTCCTTCGCAACGGAGTACTGGCAGTAGTAATGGGTTTAAAACAAAATTATGACAAGCATGAAAACTCAAGAAAAATGTACATATAACCTACCCTTGTGGCATCAGGTTACATGGGTCGCCCCAAAGGGACGCGGCGTTCACAGAAAGGCTTAGGACCAAAACACAGAAAACAGTCGTCAATACCATATCCGTAGTTTTATCTATTTGGTCAAGGTAAATTCTGACCTTTCTGTAATTCACTCTTCTATAAATAAATTTGAGCCGCGACGCGAGAAAACCGGTCTTCAGGGTTTCCGTATAGGTCCGACACAAACCGGTTTGTACAGTCTCTGAAATATGCTAGAAGCTTGAAATTTCGGATTTAGGAAGAAGAGGGATTGTACTATCCGTGTAGCGAAAACCAAAGGCGCTGATCATCTTCGCAGTTACTGCGACGCTGATCTGCGCCTTTGTTTTCGCATAGGCAAAAATCCGGTTTTCTCACGATGCGGCTTAGATCTTATCTAAATTAGTACTTAGAGTTTAGACAAAAGGAATTCTGACTACGAGGTCCGTGCTGTTTCAAGCATTTTAGCATCAACAGGCTTGAAGGATGCAAGCATGCTAGCTAGAGTCTTATTAAAGAAGTTTCATCAAGTTGCGTTTTGTCCATTGAGCGGATTTAAAGGGCCTGTCACATACTCCCGAGTTTGAGCTACGAGTTAGTACGAGTTAAAACTCGCCGCTTGTCGCGCGAGTTACCACGAGTTTTGTAGAAAAGTTTTACGTAAAAAATGACCTACGAGTTCTGCACGACATCTCTACGAGATAAATTTTGAAATTTAACTAGATTTCTGCGAGTCTTCACGAGTTGCTACGAGTTGCTACGACATCTGTAAGAGTACCCGCGACATGAGTACGAGAAGCGTACGACATTTCTACGAGTTGCTACGAGTTGGTACGAGTTCTACACGAGTACTCACGAGTCACCCCGAGCTTACTACGATATACCCCGACATTTGTACGAGAATAGTACGACAACGTACGAGTTTCACTCGAGTATCCACGACAAGGCAAGACTTCAGTATGACTTTTTATGATGTTTGGGACAAAAGGTGACCCACCACTGACCCATGAGTCATTATATCATTTGTTCTCGAGAGAGAAAGATGTCACTTCGAACCCCGGGGGGGGGGGGGTACTGTAATTTTTTGTGGATACATAGGCGAGGCCCCAGCTTCTACCCCAAAACCCAAAAAAATACTGAGATTTACTGACCACCACAAAAAAAAAAAAAAAAAAAAAAAAAAAAAAATACCAGTCCTATCAGGCATACCAAAAAAAAAAAATACTTGAACTTTTAGCTTACCCCAAAAAATTATTCATCTTTTTTATGCCTATTGATGAAATTTTATCACATCCATATGATCTAAGCTGTTGGTGGGACGTTAAATTCCAAATCAACCAACCAACAAAACACTTCACAATACAGTTAGTATTATGTAGGAACTAGGAAGTAAAGACCAAGTTTAAGAAGGGGTTTGTAGGCATCTGGCAGAGGAGGAGGGGTTACTTTGCCTCAAGTTGCCCACATGCCCAAATAGTGGAACAACCCGGATGGTCAGAACTATATCTCTGCGCCCCATAGAAATCAAAAGCGTGTTTCGGGGATGGGGTAAACATTATGGTTTCAGACCAATTATCCGGCGGAAAGACATATTCGGACACGAAAATTGAATAGACATAACATTTCTGTGTACAAAACATGAATTAAAAATACTCTGTACCAGTGCACAGAAAAGATATATGAAAATATAAAACTGGGCGATGCCCATTTAAGATGGTCTGAAACCATAATGTTTACCCCCATCCCCGAAACACTCTTTTGATTTCTATGGGGCGCAGAGATATAGTCCTGACCATCCGGGTTGTTCCACTAACTGGGCATGTGGGCAACTTGAGGCAAAGTGTCTCCTCTTCCTCTGCCAGATGCCTACAACCCCCCTCTTAAACAACACTATTGCTTCACTCTAAAATTCTTAATTTTATAGAAATAAAGACATTTCCCAAGAAATGTGCAAAACCCAAAAAGTTACTTAGAATTATAGATGGCCCCAAAAACATAATTTAGAAAAGGCATGACCCCCAAAAAATATCCATAAAAAGCTCACTACCCAAAAAAGTAACTAGTTTTTCTGAAAACCAAAAAACAAAATTTGGAAATTCAAAATTTTGACCCCAAAAAAGTCAGCCTCATCTATGTATACAGAAAATTTCAGAGTACCCCCCCCCCCCCCTGGGCTTCAACCATCGCTACAAAAACTGCAAGTGTTTTTTGCAGTTGGAGGAGGACGTGGTGCCAACAGCCGGGGTGGTGTATCTCTATCACTGTCACCAGATTTTCCTTTTTTGATGTCTTCGGTTCATTTTTTTTCTTCCCGGAGGCATTCTAGAAGTAACTATACACTAATGTTTTAAGATGTTGCTTATTGCTGTCTACAATGAAAGTGGCAGTAGAAAAAGAAAGCCAAGTACAGCTATGTTTTCACAACTCGCGCAAACTCGTAGACAACTCGTCGTATGTCGTACTGATGTCGTGGATACTCGTACTGATCTTGTAGGAATGTCGTAGCAACTCGCGATAACTCGCCGTCAATGTCGTGGTATATCGTAGGAACTCGTAGCAACTCGTAGGTAACTCGCCGAGTTTGAGATGACGCCGAGAACGCGCGACAACCCACGACATTTGTACGAGTTCTGTACGAGTTCTGTACGATATGCTACGAGGTCAGTACGAGTTATGCTCCGCCCACTTTTAGACGGCGAGTTGCTACGAGAATTTTAAACCGTTTAAAATTCTCGTAGCCTTTCCACGACAAGCTACGAGTTATGGCGAGTTGAGAAGAGTTGTGTACGACAACCGAAGACATATGCCGAATTCTCTACGAGATGCTACGAGTTCACCAAAAAAGTGGGCGGAGCTTAACTCGTAGCTCAAACTCGTGAGTGTGTGACAGGGCCTTAAGAAAGCCAAATGTGACGAGCTGAAGTAAAAGTTATATTCATCATCAGGCAAAAAGGCAGTTTTATCTCGACGTGATTTTGATATTTATGTATTTGGAACATTGAAATTCCTTAATGACGTAAACAGCAACCAGGCTTGCTTCATTTGAGCCGAGTCGTGAGAAAACCGGATTTTGCGTATGCGAAAACAGTCTTTTCAATTGTGAAAGGTAGACAGTAGGCCCAAATGTTGTCCCGACATAATAATTTGATAAAGTTGTTGACTGGGGTTTAAAACCACGCAACAAACAAGTTATTAAACGGAAAACAATATTTATCTTAAAACATTAGATACAATTTAATATAACCATACTATATGTATACACTAAAAATTCAACTCATTCTGCTGCTAACGTGGCAGTGGTGCCCTTCAAAATGTCGCGAATCTTCTCAATAGCATGCGTTTTAAGGTGAATTTTCAAGTTTGTTTCCAATCGAAATGTCCTGGGACATTTATCACACATGAAACCATGAACGACTTTCTGTCCGCCAGCGTCCGGCACATTGTCTCCATAGCAACAATCTTTGCAGACGATTTCTGGATTTCCGGTTCCCGTCTTCACCAAGTTTTCCACGTGCATACGACCTGTTCCCTCTGCAATTACCAAGAGATCCTTCTGGCACGAGCGACATTGAAACATTTTCGGCTGTTCGTGAAGTAACCTGTGAGATTTAAAATTGGAGCGAAATCTAAAGGTCTTCTTGCACACGTCACATTCGTACTTCCCATGATTCCGTTTGCCTGATTTGGGCGTCCGTGTCAGAATGGTCTGAAATTGAAACATTCATATTACTAATAAAAATCAAAATTAAATTATTTTTCATTTAAATAAAAGTTATTTGTTTCTACATTTATTCGCCGTTTGTTTGAACTATGCATCAATTGGCTTTATTTTTTATATCTGGATCAGCTGGCACAATCCTCCGCTCCACTTCGGTACCTCTTTCCACTTCTGGGTGGAGAGGTCTATCACGGAACGCCGATGGGAACATTCTGTCTACATGGAACCATGCCCTTACAGACTCATTTTGGACTCAGGCTTTCAGTATTTTACTTTAAATAAAGTATTAAGACATCTGTCCAATGAAGAAAGTCGAATTTTAAGTAAGTGACGCTATTATAAATGATTCTTACCTTGTTTGGGGTGGCCTGTATTTTAGTCTTGCCGTGCAGTCTCTGGTGTTTCAACATTTCCTTCTTCTCCAGGATGACTTCAGTACAAACCCCGCAAATATAGGAACTCTCCTGTAGTAAGAAGAAGAAAAAAAACAGTATTCTTAGAATCGACAATTCGCAACAGTATGACACTACTACTGACATGTATTTTATATGTATGTCTTAAAATTATTACCATTTTACAAAACTAAAGTCATTTAAAATTAAAATGATGAAAATCTTAATACGATTATGTTCACGATAATTCTCGGAATGACGATATTGATAATGACGACAAATGATGTTTGTGAATATTCTGAATTATGACCTGGTTAAAACCAAGGCCAATCTGGCAAAAGAAAGAAAGAAAGAAAGAAAGAAAGAAAGAAAGAAAGAAAGAAAGAAAGAAAGAAAGAAAGAAAGAAAGAAAAGAAAGAGAAAGAAATGAGAAAAGAAAGTTTTCACTTACCTTCAAATATTTTGGAGTACCCCGGTTTGGTGTTCCTGGTCGAAATGATTTCGGTGTGCCTGTTTCTCTGTATTTTGCACTGCCTGGAGTTCCGTTTCTGGGCGTCCGTCGTCCGGAGTGCGTGAGTCGTGAATTTGACTTGGACCTCAGCCGCGGAGTCCGTGGCTCTGGTATGTTGTTTGTCTCTGCAACTGGTTTATCAGAACTACAGTTCAGTGGGTTTGTAAAAGATGTAGATAGTGGGGAAAAGAGATTCTTTGACTTCAGGATGGTTGATTTTCTGAGATTCATCGGTGAAAGCCTCAGGCTTGACAACGGTGCTGCTTCGTCCATAGAATCTGCCGTTTGAGCTGGTGTCTGTGGGCTAGAATTGGTTAAAATAGGAGATGACAACGGAGGAAATAGATCTCTTGACTTCTGGATGGGAGATTTGTCTAAATTTCCATCCGAAAGTATTGGTTGTAACAACGGCGTCGATTCAGGTGTTGGTGTACGAGGATATCGTGGTCTGAGTATCCTCTTTGTAGATGTGGTCTGGTCTAAACCTCGCCGAGGTGAACCATTTGATGATCTTCTAAGCCATATTTCATTGCGTCTAGGACTTGCAAGGCTGTTTAGGCGTAATCTTTTGCTGATAGTAGACAATATTTGGCTATTTTCGTCTGTTTCTGAATCCACATGAAGTTCTAATTGTTTTGCTACAATTGCGTTCGACGACTGCATGGCAACAGCTGCGAGACGAGTAGCAGGGTGGATCCTTGGCTGGGTAGACACGCTTCTTCGACGATAAATTGCGTTAGCAAACTCATTTTCAGTATTTGGTAGTCCGTTGTCGTCCAGTTCTATCTTGGATGAGCTTGTCGTAGGATCGGTGAAAAATTTCTTGCGTCTTGGTTCCATGGTTTTATCTATTTCTGAAACATCAAAAATGGTCATATCAAATCAAATCAAATATCCTTATTGGTTTTAAAATCCAGAAACAGGATTGTTACCAACTATACACTATTTTGAAGCGGCTACGATTTTTGGGACACCATGTATAATGTGACTCTTCTACATTCATGCGCGTTTCAATACAATATGAGCCTGTGCATGAGAAAACCAACGATTTGGGTTTATGACCAGGTCCGACACAAACCAGGCTAAACAGTCATAGAATAAAGCTAGAAGCTTGAAACTTTGGATATAAGTAGAAGAGGAGTTGTACTATCCATGTAGCGAAAACAAAGGCGCTGATCAGCTTCGCAGTAACTGCGAAGCTGATCTGCGCCTTTGTTTTCACATATGCAAATTGTTGGTTTTCTCATGCGAAGGCTCATGTATAGATCTGTTAATTGCATTCAGCCATGGCACTATGACATGAGCCGCGCCATGAGAAAACCGGATTTTTGCCTATGCGAAAACGAAGGCGCAGATCAGCTTCGAAGTGACTGCGAAGCTGATCAGCGCCTTTGTTCGCGCTACACGGATAGTACAATCACGCCTCTTCCTAAATCCGAAATTTCAAGCTTAAGCCTTTTTTCAGAGACTGTACAGACCGGTTTGTGTCGGACCTATACGGAAACCCCGAAGACCGATTTTCTCGCGTCGCGGCTCAGTCATAATTTCCTGGGCCGTATAAATAAATAAATAAATAAATAAATAAATAAATAAATAAATAAATAAATAAAAGAGTTTTACCTTCACTTATATGCGACAATCTGGCGACCTAACAGGTCTGTGGAAACACACTGATTTTAAGTCTCTTATATATCAAGATTTTTCGATCTGTTGAGTCTTTCTCGGTTTGTCACGCTGTCATCTATTTTCCTTTCTTTAATTCTCCACTGATTACTCTTGTAGTAGATCTACTCAAATGTTTGGAGTTATGCTCTGTTTGTCATATTACTTACGATTAGTTTTTCCGGTCTTTAACTTGTTCATTGTTAGGCTAAGGTGTTGAAACTTTTCCCAATCAATTGATGAATGGTGATTTATTTATTTATTTATTTATTTATTTATTTATTTATTTATTTATTTATTTATTTATTTATTTTGTTTTATTTTATTTATTTATTTATTTATTTATTTATTTATTTATTTATTTATTTATTTATTTATTTATTTATTTATTTATTTATTTATTTATTTATTTAAATTGATAACCCTCTATTACAAGGGATGCAAAGTACAATGTGGCATAAATTGCCAGTATTAACTGTCAGCAGTGCTGAATATGAGGAATTATCGGCATTCGTGTTTTACATCTATTCCGACCGGCAATTCAAATTTATACAGAAGGTAGACAAAACTATCCGTCACTTTTGAAAACTCCATGGACTTTAATGTATTTCGATGTTTACAGGAAAAATTACCTTGTCGTTCCTTGTCAACATATTTTAATGCTTTTGGTGTAATGGAATACGGTATTGTCATGTAGGCACTATTATTTTATGGCATATTTAATAATTTATGGTTATAACTTCAAGCGCCTGTGCTAAAAAGAAGAATTTTTTAAACAAAAACTAAATGATTAGAAACTGAGAAAATATAAAGATTCCATAAAATATTGTAACTGTAAGCTAAAGTGTTTAGATTTTTACCTTCGACCGCTCACCGTATATCATCTGTGATCAAGCGACGTGGAGTGACGTAGGCGACGTCTATAAAAATGTGACGACAATGACGTCGGCAAAATCGCGCGTCGATCGCTTTAGGCATACCATAATATTTTAATTCCAGCCCTGAAGATGTTAAGTAGTAGCTGTTTTAACCTGTTTTCATTTCTGATAGCATCATCATGGACATCTATCTATCTGTCTGTATACCTACCTACCTATACCTACCTGTGTGTGTGTGTGTGTGTGTGTGTGTGTGTGTGTGTGTGTGTGTGTGTGTGTGTGTGTGTGTGTGATCAGATGATCAGAATGGTTTACTGGAATGGACATATTATGCTATGGCTTTGGGTGCTTTAAATGTATTTTATCTGCATAAAATGTACTTCTGTAGTCGTATGAATAGTTTGCACAATATAAAATTCATCTCAGTATAACAAAATTGACTTCCCAGGGTGGTTAGGGTAGCTCAGTGGTGGGGTCCGGGGTAGGGCCACTGTTCAGAGGTTTCTTTGATTGAACTATATAGAGATCAACAGTGGTTGTTCTATAGCAACACAGGGATGAATAGGAGTAGAAATGAGTAAAATGTGCTGGCACTGTGACAGGGACCTATGTAAGTATATATGAGCACCTGACCTAGGCTATCCAACCGTGCGGAACACAATTTAACTGCACTTAAACCACATGATTCTTGAGCTAATCACCGTCTGTGTATATTCTAGGCCAATCTGTCCTCAAAAACCAAATGAAAAGTACTCAAGGACACATATAAATGTCCATTCCGGTAGTCCATTCCGGCAATCAGGCCCATTCCGGTCCATTCCGGTAAAGGAACGCACCGCATGGTGCAACCCTTAGAATCTCAGTTTTATTTTACAATATCAGCAGGCGGAGGATTTTTTCAGGGATAAATAACTTTGACGTTGGGTGTGAACATTTGGTATTTGTTGGGTATCTAATGAGTGATCTCCGTTTATGTTTTGTGTGGATTGTGGTGGTTCCAGGGACCATATCTCGGTATTCCGGTGAACCGTGAAACCGAAGGCCGATGGAAATTATACCAATCAGGGGCAATCACCCAAAAACGAAAAGAGTGCGTCAAAGATTTTGAGGCACTAATTGACTAAAGTCAGTGAAAATGCCAAGAAGCAGGAGTAGATCTCCCCGAAGAGGTACAGGTTCAAGCGAAACTAAGAGCCAGCTTATAAATTTTATATTTTTCGTATAAAAGATTTCTAACAGATGTTTATTTTTGTCATAGCCGCTTTTCTCAGTTAGCCGGTATGACAAGTAATGGATTTAAAAAAAAATAAAAAAAACTGAAACTCATCTGAACAATCAAGAACCCTCTTATCAAGAGGACTAGATACTCTGGGTTTTTGCCCTTCTAGTGTGAAATGATTTTGGCCCAAAATGACCCATTACCCCACATGATCCGATGAAGAAATTTCAAGCTTCTAACCTTCTGTAATTATACAGCCCAGTTTGTGTCGGTCCGGGCTATACTGTCAGTTTGACAGGATGATTTTTTCGGGTTATTTGCGACTCAAATATAGCCTACAAATTTGTCATAAAGGTTTCTTTTTCCTACTTCTTTCCTAAAATAGTCGCTGTAAATCGAAACAAGTTCTTACATATTGGCTTATCAATCCGAATGCAATCAAACTTTGCTGTTATTAAAGAACAACTCTGACAGGTGTGATTTATTTTCTTTCGAAATGGCAACATAGTCTATTGGACTATTGACTGCTTCGCCTTAGCGGACAGGTAATATTGACATAGTACGTAGTCAGTATTTCATGATCGGTTTCAGTTGAGTATCTCGTCCTATCGATAACAGGGTCCTTGGAACTGTCAATGGAAAAATCCAAGACAAATTGGAAAATATCAATTCTAAGGAATAAGTTAATTTACAATAGCCAATGTTTTACAGAGAGACGTAGATCAAGATCTCGAGACAGATCACGAGACAGAGACAGATCAAGAGACAGAGATCGAGAAAGGCACAGAAGTAAGTCATGCTTGTGAATCAGATCATACTTCGACTTTGTTTAAAACTCTTACATTACTACATTAGTACACCCAAAAGCGCTGAAATGAGAAGCTTTTTTTTGCACTGCAGTGAACAGTGCCTGTTTCCATGATATGATTTATCATGCCAGGTTTTGTAATTCTGAATGATCCTCAGCCATTTTCTCCTTTGCACTGTTTCAGAAATGTTATTTTGTCTGTTTGTATTTTTAAAGATTCATGATTAAGATTCTGATATGTTCTGCATTTTTACATATCAACAAAACCCACATGTTCTAATTTTATAATCCAGGACACAGAAAAAGTAGGTCAAGGTCAAGAGACAGAAGAAGATCTAGATCACGAGACAGAGATCGAGATAGGAGACATCACAGAGATGATCGGGACAGGTGGGTAGCATGCTTTCTCTACTTGAATACGAATCTCTTAATTGATGTTAGATGTCAGCTCAGGTTTTAAATTTTGAGCATGTACAAACAAAGCAAACCAAGATCAGGTACCTAGCTTTTCATACAGGGTCCTAATTGTTTGCATATTTATTATTAAAACAGAATTAAGCAAAACATAATTGGAAAGATAGGAAATAACCATATCGGCCACAACGTGAGAAAATGTACCTTCGGACAATTTTTTTAATATTAGAAAAACAATGTTACTTTCAATGTATAATCTTTCTAGAGCCTGTTAGTTTTTATTTGACCAGATTATTCAAGTTATTATGTGAGTTATGACCAATACTATATGAACCCTACAGACGTCAGTGTCCTGAAAAATGACGTCAAAGTTGCGTAACGCATTTCTGCATGTTACTAGAGCCTACAAAACTCGATTCATTTGCTTAAAACTGTTTAAGCACTTGCCAGAACCTATTGTTAAAATAGAAGCATATCATCCTTACAGACAGTCAGACAATATGTCGAAATTATTGGGTCTATTTTCATGACGATGTGGATGCCATGGTTACCGTTTAACAATAGATATAGAAAAAATAAAGTATAGTATGGGCTAAAACAAGGGCAGATAACTCCAGATATTGAAAATAAATATGTTTTAAAACTGATTCATTTAGTAACCTAGTGTTCAAAGATTACAAATACAGTGTTATTTCTAAAACGTATATTACATGATTGTCCTGCTTTTTTGATGCTTTCTGCTAGTATTATCAGAATGTCTGAAGGTACATTTTGTCGCGTTGCAGTTCATATGCTATTAAATTTTTGAAATCGGAAAATAGTGTTTAAATACTTTCCCATAGGAGAATAAGCCTTAGAACCAAAAAAAAAAAAAAAAAATAATAATAATAATCTAATTTTATGGAACATTGACTTACACTGTACATTGGCTACAATCATTAAATATTCAAATGTATTGACAAAATCTATAACATTAACACAATTGTGGAAGCCTGTATAATGGTGGAGTGGGCCTTACGATTTATTGGTTTAGCATGTATTTAATAACAGTGTTTCTCCCTTATGGAGCTTGTATTACAATCCAATTTGTCTACCTCCAGGGGTCATCGAGACAGCAGAGACGGCCGAGACAGGGGGCGAGGTCGAGACAGAGATGAAGATGAGGAGGAAGAGGTGTTGATTTTTGAGAAGTCAGAGAAACCAGCTGTTACAGGTAGGTCAGGGGTTGGGGGGTCGAGATAGGGAGGGTGGGAGAGACAGGGGGCGAGGTCGAGACAGAAATGAGGATGAGGAGGAAGAGGTGATCTTTGAGAAGTCAGAGAAACCAGCTGTCACATGTAGGTCAGGGGAAGGTAGGGGGTTGGGGCAAGGTAGGGTTTCAAGACAGCAGGAATACAGTTCACATCAAAATTACTTGAAATTCTATATAAGTACCATTCTGATGTTAAATTACAAGGCATAAGCCTGGACCTATATAAAAGTTTCTATTTTTGATGTTCATTTCAAGGTGCTTCTTTTCAAATTTGATGGGGTAATGATTTTGAAAATTGGTGCCCTATAATAATGCATGAAATTTTTACACCTCTGTGTGACCTGCATTGTCAACCTGTAGAGTTTAAAAGAAAATGGAACCAAAAGCTGCCTTTGACAGACCAGTAAACATTGTAAGGAGTGTCATTCTCATTTTTGATCTTTCAGAGGAACAAATTCAGTCAATGCCAGAGGAAGATCAAGATCTCATGAGAACTATGGGCTTTGCGGGCTTTGATACCACCAAAGTAAGTTCTTAGCTCAGATGATACAAATACATGTAGTGGGAATCTCTGAGTCTGATTATGCCTGATTTTAACTTTGAAAAGTTGGCACTTTCTTTGCTTTAAACACTCTTTGTGGGCTTTTATACCACCAAAGTAAGTCTGTAAAATTGTTGGACGGTCACCTCATTGCTGAAATGATTGATATAGAGTCATGATTGTTTAGTGGTATATTTTGCTTTGAAAATGTGTCAAACTTATTTGTGCATACAGACACTGTGCATCTAGTGTGACATCTATAATTTCAAATTTTTAAAACATTCTTTCTTGAGAGCGCATTGGCCTAATAGCAGAGCTTCATACTACCAATAGAGATGTGTTTGGTTAGAATCCTGCTTGGGTACCATGTTGTCCCTGATCAAGGCACATTTTACCTTCTAAAGTACTGCCTAATGTGATGGCACTATACCGACATGAGAGATGAATTGTTGCCTGAGATGTTAAAGCTCAAAACAAACAAACAAAATCTGATCTTTAGATGCTGGAAAAAATGTTGTGAGCATACATTGCATTCATAGACCGAGCTTGGCCCTCTAACATATTTTAGTCCTAAATGCTTGCTGTTTCCTCTATACCTTTTCTACTAAGATGTACAGGCAACCAATTTTCAACTTATTTCTGTACTCTGAAATGTTTTGTTTCTTTCCAGAATAAGCAAGTTGTCGGCAATGATTTATATGCAGCCAACATCTGTAAGAAAAGAAGATATAGGTAAGTTTTAACTTATAATTGATGAGAGATTAGAGCCGCCCCATGGGAAAACCAATAGTCTGCATAGGCGAAAACAAAGGCGCAGATCAGCTTCGCGGTAACCGCGAAGCTGATCAGCGCCTTTGTTTTCGCTACATGGATAGTACATTTCCTCCTCTACTTAACTCCAAAATTTCAAGCTTCTAGCCTGCTTTTGTGCTAGTACAGCCCGGTTTGTGTCGGACCTGTTCGGAAACCACATTGTTGGTTTTTCCAAGAGGCGGCTCATATGTATTGCTTGTGATGCTTCCTGGCTTTAATAATTGACATTACATGTATATTTATGTTAGTTTTTTCACCAAAATTAATTCACTACTTGGAAGTTGGACGAGATATAATTATTGGCAAAAATCTTTGAAATTATAAGAGCAGTTTAGAAATTTTTGGTTCCGTACTATTACATTCAAAAATACTATTTATTTTGACCTATTTATTCTATCATTCTTTTAATTACAGAACCAGTAGTGATGAACGGAAATGACATTCACTAGGTACGGACTGTCCACTGTGGTCATTCCAAGCACACACAAGATGCTGGCTCTGTTAGATTAATGCTGATTAATGCATATCTTTTAGTAGCATTCTGTGATGATAATTGAAGGGAGACATGTCAGTTAGCTATAAAAATGTGTTTTAGATGTTTATTAGTATCACTGTGGCCAAACTTAATGCTGTAGATGCTCCATAGAATTGCCTGTGCAAGAGAATCAAAACTAGCTCCCAAAACAAATATTTATCATCACCAAATTCAGTCTTTGACCTCTTTACTGTCATGATTCACAGCAAAATATGCTGGCTGGTGGAAAAAAATCTACAAGCTTTGTTTGGCAAAATGTGCATTTGGAATCAGAGAAATATGGATAATGACTTTACTTAGTATGTTTTGCTTACAATTGCTATCATTAGGGTCTGATTCTTCCGCCTCATGCAGTGATGTTATTTCTCAATCATATAAAGCTTGAGCTGTGCATAATCATTTGATCAAATTGTAGTAAAATATCATGGCATGGTAGATGTCCAATTATCAGTTTACTGTAGTTGGACTTGCATGGCTAATGAACATGTGAGTTTCTTCTTTCTGTGACTATTGAAAGTACATGTAAGAGGAGACTTAATCACTTGGGCAAAGTGTAGTTACTGAAGTCCAGCTGGCTGTACCGACATTATCTCAGCTGTTTATCACACATTTTGCAAGAAATCAAGGCCTCAGGTTCTTATAACTGGTTTGGGTGCTTACTAGAATCTTCTAGTAATTCTAATAAACACCCAAAACATGTTTTAATGGAGTAATAATCAGTGGTCCATTGTTATCTTCAGATATCATTAAACACATTTGTTATATCATTAAACACATTTGTTTTTCTGATCATGAAGTTCCTTTCTACTTTCATTTTCAGACAGTACATGAACAGAAAGGGAGGATTTAACAGGCCCCTGGACTTTATTGCCTAGCAGCAACTACACATTCAGGGAATATTCTACAGTCGGTCAAGGATAGAGATTTGTGGGACAGCTGTCTGAGATGAAGAAAAATGTCACTCTACTTATATCGAGATAGTTCATTACTGTACATGTAGTTTGTATTTGGCTACTCGGTCGATAAAGTTTCTGACATTTTAAAAAACGTTGCAGCTGTTTTATATCATGTATAGTATAACATTTATGAAAAGAAAATCCACAGAGCTTTACAATGATGACAAGAAATTTGCAATTTTTGTTGTAAAAAGTAGATTCTTCTGGCTAGAGGCTACATACTGTCAGAAAATCAGCAGTGGACTGTGCTTTTACTGTGTAGCTAAAATATCTTAATAGCTGGTTTACTCGGTATATGGCTGATTATAAGGTGTCAAAGTCATTAATTCAGGTTGGAAGTTTCTGCATTAAATCATATACCTTGTACTTCATCATCATTTCATTCATTATACATTGTCAAACTAAACTTCCATCCACAATATTAGAGTTGACCTCAGTAAATGTACCAGTATTGTATAAATCTTGCCAACAGACTGGCTATTGTGAGACACAAACCAGCCTCTGAAGCAACAGAAGCTAGCTAGAGGTTTGAAGATCTTTGAAGTCTAGGATCAGCAAAGATGCTGAACAGTCTGTTTGGACAAGTTCATATTTTGGGATTTTTTTTTCCTTCAAGAAACCTCATTTTTGCATTGTGTGATTGAAATAAATGATGTTAGTAATCTTAAAGTGTGAAATATATTTAGTCTGTGTTCAATTGTCATTTTTAAATAGCACCTTTTACTTTTTATGCACATTTTAACTGAGCTAGAAGAGCTGCAGAAAAGAAGGCTTTAACTGCTCATAAAATATATTGAATTATTTGAGATTATTAGAAATAAAATACATCTACCATATTCACTTCCTCCATTTACAAAAGGCACATTGTTCTTCTTGTTTGTGCTCATAAAAGATAAGGTACAATGAAAAAACATAATGTTTTGACATGATATTGTGTGCAGAAAACCATTTTTTATAAGAAACATGTTTTGTTGATGTGCATGGTTGCAATAAAGAGGTGCAAAATTCATTATTGAACTTTTGATCATGATTCAGTTTGTATAGTTTTATTGAAATAGATATAGTATAATTTGATCATGCCTGAATAATCAAGTCGTGAGCCGCGCCATGAGAAAACCGGATTTTTGCCTATGTGAAAACAAAGGCGTAGATCAGCTTCGATGTAACTGCGAAGCTGATCGGCGCCTTTGTTTGCTGCTCGGATATTACAATCCCTATTCTTGCTAAATCCGAATTTTCAAGTTTCTAACCTTTTTCTGTGGCTGTACAGGCCAATTTGTGTCGAACCTGGTCAGACACCCCAAAGACCAGTTTTCTCACGTCGCGGCTCAAGTTTAAGTTTGGAATCATTTCTGTTCTTAAAGTATTCACAAGGCAAACATTTCTTAATGCTTAAGGGTACATTAGACAGACTGGGAATAACTGTTGAAATTCTTCATTCATGAAGTCCCCAGATTTAGACATTTAAATATGTTTAACAGCTTAGCATATGCTCCTCTAGAGAATAAAAAGGTACAAGTAGGCAAAGATCAGGAAAAGGCGCAATCAGAAAAAGATTCCCACTCCAAAAACCGAGGTGGGAAAAAAACTAACAATCAGGTACTTACACCATGAAACATATCGTAAGCCGAATGAGCAGCTATTTTCCCAATAGGTGGCCACTCAGTTACCTTAACTTAACTAAAAATATGAAAACATACATAAGGCGCCAACAGCACAAAAAATTTTATACACCAAGACATAAAACAAAAAGAACCAACACAGAAGTATCGACTTGGAACGATCAGTAACACAAAGTTACTGGTGGGCTTAAATTGTAGGCAGTAAATCTGCCTGTATGCACGAAGATTTCTTATACATTGACATGTTAAAATAATGAGGCAAGATATTGTTTACCTTATCATTGTTGCACACACATAAAATCTGTTCCTTACATTTCTGTACAATCTTATTCAGTTTTCATATTGTCATGAAATTGTCTAATTTTCATCATGTAATAAAAAAAGATGTCAAAGTGTCATGTTGGATTCTTTTTCATACATACCTGGGCCCAGTTGTTCAAAAGTAACGACGTCGTTAGTTAACGTTTCGTTAAAATTTCAAACATTAATATTACAAATACACTGCAAAGGATTCTCACATTTTTTCAACAAAAAATAACAGTGTATTTGTTACTTTAGCTGATATTTGCTTAACAAATTTATGTCTTAACGATATCATTAAGCTAACGATGCTTTGAACAACTGGGCCCAGATTGGCAGAAGGCCCAAAATTCAGACACTCCAAATGAGCCGCCTCATGAGAAAACAAACAATTTGCATATGCGAAAACAAAGACATAGATCAGCTTCACGGTAACCGCGAAGCTGATCAGCACCTTTGTTTTCGCTACTCGGATAGTACAATTCCTCTTCTACTTAAATCTGAAATTTCAAGCTTAGCCTGCTTCTGTGCTTGTACAGCTTGGTTTGTGTCAGACCTGTTCGGAAACCACATTGTTGGTTTTCCCACGAGACGGCTCAAATTATGTTCCCTGTTCCCCAAAAAGAAGCCTTGTTCAAATGGGTAGTTTATCACCAAGTTTGCTACTAGAAGTTGCTCAAGAGCTATTAGATTCCCTGGTGTGGTATTGTCAGTTTGACGTTTCACCAGTAAACTATTCTGATTCTGAGATGAGTTGCTCAATTATAGGTCCTCATTGGCCTCTTTGTAATGTGTTTGACTTAAGATGGTCTTGGATATAAGATGCATTATGTGCTGGACTCCAAATGTTCATATACAATTTAAGGTTTTAACAAAGATCTGAAAATGATTTTTGTTAATTCAGTGGATAGTTAATGGACATTAGCTTAGTAGTCTTGTACATTTTAGCTGCCTCAAACCAGGTTTCCTAGACCCATGTTCCGGCAACGAAACATGATGTTTGGACATTGGTTTCTTCCACATTGCGTTTGTCTGAGCAGGGCACTAGATTATGTATAAAACTTTATAATGAGGCAAGATCTGGAATAGTACTACAACATCATGACAACGATAGATCACACCAAAAAATTGAGCCACCCGCACTTTTTGCCTAATCACACTTCATTAATGTCTGGTATAGAATGCCGTTTGTATCATACTATATAGTATAGTGGTATGGAGTAACATCCTTACATATGCATAAAAGTACCCACTTTTCACTGCAAGATGTAGATCTTATACATGTAGCTTCCAGGTATTTTTTTTTTCTCTTCTTCCCACTTTAGGGATAATGTTTAGAGAATCATTTTGTCAACTTGTATAAACCAGTTGCGTAAAACAGTCACATGTATTTGATCTAGCCTTGGATACAATATGTGCATATTCACTCTTTACATTTTCACTTGTAGTGTGTATTTGTAAGCGTGCCTTTTATTCACGTGCCATATCTTAGCTATATTACACTAAGGGAAATAACTATTCACTACCATTCTATATACTGAAGAGCGGATTTCTCTTTCTTCTTCATATTTCGTTTCGGTGAAGGAGGAAGGAAATGCTGCTCTTTTCTGTTAGTATCTTACATTTGAAGGCCAAAACTTGTATAATCTTTTATTCAAAATTTAACATCACACTCTCCCCTCATCTGCCTTCTGCTCGAGTGGAAGGCATTTAAGGAGAAGTTGAGATGGAGGCAAAGTATACGAATGGTAAAGCAAATATACATGACAGAAACATTATGTCTCATATTACCAACAGTTGGTTAAAATCATTTAAATAAATTTAAACAAATTTAATCCTATGAAATATGTAATACTTACACATTTCTCCTCTTGGGCTATGATCAAATGGTGATCTTGTGCAGTTTGTTGTCGATCACACATTTGTTGCACGTTTTGCAGTATCTCCACGAGAGTCCTCGCTGTACAGGAAGTATATGAGTCGCGTCATGAGAACATTTGTCCCTTTATGCATGTACTTGCAGAGAGGAGCTATATTGCTTGTGCTGCATACAATATTTCTCTCCTCACTTCTAAATACAATTTCTAAATAGTTATACACTTCAATATGCCTGGTTTCGAATATTTATGTGACAGGGGCAACTGCAAAGGATGGGTTTTCTGGTGTCGAGGCTCATATACAGCTTATACTACAGTTGTGCGCCATAAGTATATACACATGTACTGTGATGAATCTTTTCATGAAACTTCTGGTCATAAGTTGCTTTGGACTGATGTCTAAGTACACTGATTTTTCACTTTAGACAAAGTGTACATTACGAACCAAACCGCCAAGTAGAGATATTGTTGAATATGGGTGTGTACGTTAACACATACATGTACACGACAACGAAAAATAAATCCTATGAAAGTTAGATTGTTGTATTGTAAATAGAGCTCTTTATACATGCATTTACAATGTATCTCACTATTTTTTGTATTTATTACAAATTTAGTCTGTTGATAGTAGGCTATGTCTTTAAAATATGTCTTAACATGGAATTTTGTTATTTAAGAATGAAATATTTCAAGTCCTGATTAGTCATTGTATTTTCGGTGTTCGATTTTACTTTTCATTTTTTTTTGCATTATGTATTCCTTAAAATCACAAATTATTAACAACACGTTCCCAACTTTATAAACATGCTTTTTTCTCTTTTTGAGTTGTTGTATGCCCATCTGGGCTATCACTCTCTTTTTTCTTATTCTTTCAGTTGTTGTTCTTTACTGTATGTTTTCTGTCCTATTTCACAAACTTTTAGTATATTTCGAATTAGCCTCACATATTACAATTTGTATCTATATATGCATTATATCCGTTACCCTATGTCGGTGGCTAATATCTTTTCTTCTTATCTGTATCTTTCAAATTCTTACAGACACTTGTTCTCTGCTGATTCTTGTAAATATCCTACGTTCTCAGGCTGCCAACGTTATCAAGATGTCAATAATTCAAACCAACATATTATTAAAAAATCAAACACTAACCTCCTAGCGCCCAAAAAGTTATATCATGCAATCATTGATTGCATTACATAATTCAATATTGACTTGTGCGTTTACAGGGCGCGTATAGGTATTCATCACTATAGACTACAAAGAATTAAAGGCATTAAGCATTTTAATAATTTTGAACTGTGTGTATTCTTATCTATGTTATATCAATCTGGAGACGTTGAAAAGAACCCAGGACCGGAAGATGATAATATATCGGACACAGCTTCTTCAGAATCGTTTCCAGTATATAATGCGAATTTTTCTGTTGTGCATTATAATGTTCAAAGTGTGAAATATAAATTGGACATAATTGAGCCAGAATTTTCAAATTTTAGTGTAGTTGCCTTAACAGAAACATGGTTAAACGAATTAACGACGAACCAAGATTTAGTTATGAATAATTTTCAGACTCCATTTAGGCGTGATCGCGACGATAGTCATGGCGGAATTTTAGTATATATTAAGGATGGTATTCCTTGCAAACGTAGAGCTGATTTAGAATTACACACCATCGAATGCGTTTGGGTCGAAGCTAATGTTCGGAATAAGAGGATATTGATTGGAACATTTTATAGGCCACCAGAGTCGTCTCCTTTAGTACTGTCTGACATTGAAAATTCCATAGGTCTGGCGGTCGATACGAGAATTTCAGATATTGTAATATTAGGGGATTTTAATTTTAATATGCTGGCCGCGCAATCGCAAAGGAAAATTTCAGATCTATGTCAGCAGTACGGACTGCAACAGCTGATAAACGAACCTACAAATTTTACCGAAAAATCAGCAACTATTATTGATCTTATTATGGTAAGTAACAAAAATACTATTGATATCTCTGGAGTTGGTGAACCATTTCTAATGCAAAATATACGATATCATTGCCCAATTTACTGTATCTTTAAATTTAAGAAACATATTGATAAACCTTTTTCCAGAAAAATTTGGTTATACGATCAAGGTAATTATGACGACTTACGACAGATGATTCTAGAGTATGATTGGAAGTCCGTAAGCAATGATGACGTAAACACATACGCAAACCAGTTTTCAAAAACTATAGTATCCCTTGCCGAACAATGTATCCCGACAAAACATGTAATGATTCGTCCTCGAGATCTTCCTTGGATTAATAGTACAATTAGGCGCATGATAAGAAAAAGGAATAGGCTATACAAAAAGTATAAAAATAATAGAACACTTCAAAATCATGGAAAATTCAAGCAAGCTCGAAACGATGTTACTAGTCAGCTTCGGAAAGCAAAAAAGGAATATACTGATTCAATGGCACATAAACTAAAAACTTCAAACTTGTCTCCGCGAGATTACTGGAAAACACTTAAATCCTTCATAAGACCTACCAGTAATGCAAATATTCCCCCTTTACTTCACGATGATATGTATGTTGCAGATAATAACGAAAAAGCTACCATATTAAACAATTATTTTGTTCAACAAACTGTTCTAGATGAGCATTTGGCAAGGCTTCCCGAACCTGATGTCACAGTTGGTCCTACTTTAAATAACATAGTCTTCACAGAAGCTGAGGTTAAAGATGTTCTAAACTCATTAAAACTTGGGAAAGCTACGGGCCATGACAATATAAATCACCGTATTCTTAAAGAGGCTGCCTTACCTTTAGCTAAACCACTATGTGATCTTTTTAATTATTCAATGTCTAAATGTATATGTCCCGATATTTGGAAAGAGGCGAATGTAACACCTATATTTAAAAAGGATGACCCGTCTATTGCTAGTAATTATCGGCCTATATCTCTATTAAGTGCAGTTGGTAAGGTAATGGAGAAAGTTATCCATAAGCATATGTTTAATTTTTTTAAAGATCATGAAATTATAACAAGTCTTCAATCGGGTTTTGTACCGGGTGATTCAACATCCAATCAATTGGTAGACATTTATAACACATTTTGTAAAGCATTAGACGATAACAAGGAAGTAAGGGCAATATTTTGCGATATTAGTAAAGCGTTCGACCGCGTTTGGCATAAAGGTCTACTGTTTAAACTTAAGCAAGCCGGTATTAGTGCAAGTCTTCTCCAATGGTTAGCCAATTATCTTCTAAATAGAAAGCAAAGAGTACTTATTCCTGGTGGAAGTTCTGATTGGCTAACCATCGGGGCAGGTGTCCCGCAAGGCTCTATTTTAGGACCATTGTTGTTTTTAATTTACATTAACGATATAGTAATGGACATTGGCTCAACAGTAAGGCTTTTCGCCGACGATACTAGTTTATACATAATTGTAGACGATCCAGTAGAAGCAGCTAGATGTTTAAATTTAGATTTGGAACGGATTCATCGGTGGGCAGAACGCTGGCTTGTTAAATTCAATGCTGCCAAATCTGAATCTCTTTTAGTGTCCAGAAAACGTATTAAACCATTCCACCCTCCTTTAATTATGAATAATGAACCGATTAAAGAAGTATTGTCACACAAACACCTAGGTCTATTTCTCTCTAACGATGGTAAATGGCATGAGCACATCAATTACATAACTTCTAAAGCTTGGTCTAGAATATATGTTATGCGTAAACTTAAATTTTTACTTGACAGGCGTTCCTTAGAGACAATTTATATATCATTCATAAGACCATTATTAGAATATGCCGACGTTGTCTGGGATAATTGTACGCGTTACGAAGTTGAAGCTATCGAAAAGATCCAACTTGAAGCTGCACGTATTGTAACAGGAACCACTAAACTAGTATCCATTGAAGAATTATACAATGAAACTGGATGGGAAACTTTAGAGAAAAGACGCACCAAGCACAAGTTATCTCTGTTTTACAAAATGAATAATAATATGACGCCTGAATATCTTTCCAATTTAGTTCCACAACCGATTGAAACAGCTACCAATTACAACCTTAGACACGTAACAGTACACCAACCTCTCTCAAACTCGGGACTTTATTATGATTCCTTTATACCCTCTAGCATAAGACTATGGAACGAACTTCCTAGTGAGGCCAGAGATGCAACTACGTTCACTAGTTTCAAATATCAGATTAATAAAAATATTAAGAAACCGCCGAAATATTACTTGGTCGGTGATAGATACGCCCAAATACAACATACCAGACTCAGAACCTCATGTAGCTCCTTAAATCAACATCTCGTCTCAAAAAATATAGTACAAGACAAGCACTGTGTATGTGGATCTATCGAAACCACAAAACATTACCTATTAGAATGTCCACGTTACACCGCAGCACGAACTGAAATGTTAGATACGATATCTAGAATCTGTACACCAAATTTAAATTGCTTATTGGTAGGTAACAACCAACTTAATCTAAACAGCAATATAGATATTTTTCTTGCCGTGCAAAAGTACATTGTTGCAAGCAAACGTTTTCAGTCTTGAGAACAATCTCTCTCTCTCTCTCTCTCTCTCTCTCTCTCTCTCTCTCTCTCTCTCTCTCTCTCTCTCTCTCTCTCTCTGTTACTAGTATTTACATACATATATGTATTCATATGTTGTTTATTTATACAATTAACTTGGTTCCAATATTGGTTTGAACGAACATGAATGATATTTAGGTACAATTCTCACCGGCTGTTTGCAACCTTGATCACTTTCGGGAGACAGATTAGTATAAGCCACAGGGCTTTTTTCTGAATCCCTTCTTATACTATTGTAATGTACTGTATGTTTATATGTTGTAGTTATAATGTGAATAAATATGTTTAAACCAAGATAAATATTCATTTTATTATTTTAAACCAGTCTCCACTTAGACTCCTCAATATTTTGTTCTATGTTTGCAATGTTTTATGAGGGCCACATGGTTGAATAGCTTTTATATAGTTAAATGTGTTTCGCCCTTTTTAGCTCGACTGCACGAAGTGCATAGAGCTATTGCAGTCACCCCGGTCGTCCACGTTCCCGTTCCCGTTCCCGTGCGCGTTCCCGTGCGCGTCACACTTGCGTTAAAGTTTTCTAGAAGTCCATATCTTGACAACCACTCATCAGAAAGCATTCATACTTGGACCATAGATACCCTGTAGGGTTAGCTTTCATTCCATGGCATCGGGCCCCTGGGTCCAGGCCAGGGGGTGGGGCTGGAGGTTAAAATCTAGAACACCTTCAAAAATGGCAATTCTTATGTTAAAGTTTTCTAGAAGTCCATATCTTGACAACCACTCAGCAGAAAGCATTGATACTTGGGCCATTGACACCCTGTAGGGTCGGCTTTCATTCCATGGCATCAGATCCCTGGGTCCATGCCAGGGGGTGGGGCTAGAGGTTAAAATCTAGAACACCATTAATAATAATGGCTTTTCTGTGATATAGTATTCTAGAAGTCTATATCTTGAAAACTTTTTATCAGAGGGCTTTCATACTCGGACCATAGGTACCCTGTAGGGTTGAGTTTCATTCCATGGCATCGGGCCCCTGGGTCCATGCCTGTGGGGTGGGGCTGGAGGTTAAAAACTAGAACACTAAAAAATAGATGTACTGCTGTGTAACTTTTACAAGGAGGCATATCTTGACAACAACTTATCATAAAGCATTCATACTTCATACACTTTAGGTTCCATGACATCGGACCTCTGGGTCGGAGTCAGGGGGCGGGGCTAGAGGTCAAAATCTAGAACTCCTCGATTTTTTTTTCTTTTTATTTCTTAATAGAAACAACTTAGGAGGATGGTTGGTCATTCATCTTTTGACTTTGTGACACTAACTTGTGTGTCATGACGGTAAGGGTCGGTTGACCTATTTTCCATGGTTCAGTGATTTTGCCTTATATCTTGACACTCAATTAGTATATTTTCTTACTTCTTTCAGATTATGAGTTAGTACGACCAGGCCTTTGACCCCAATATACTTATAGGTCACTGTGACCTAATTTCACGGTTCAGTGATTTTGCCTTATATCTCGGTACTCAAATGGTTTATGAACAAACTTCTTTCAAAGTATGTTTGCATATGACAAGACCTTTGACCCTGAAGTAGTCCTAGGTCACTGTGACCTAATTTCACGGTTCAGTGATTTTGCCTTATATCTTGACACTCGATTAGTATATTTTCATACTTTTTTCAGATTATGAGTGAGTATGACCAGACCTTTGACCCCAATATACTTACAGGTCAGTGTGACCTAATTTCACGCTTCAGTGATTTTTGCCTTATATCTCGGTACTCAAATGGTTTATGAACAAACTTCTTTCAAAGTATGAATGCATATGACAAGACCTTTGACCCTGAAGTAGTCCTAGGTCACTGTGACCTAATTTCACGGTTCAGTGATTTTGCCTTATATCTTGACACTCAATTAGTATATTTTCATACTTTTTTCAGATTATGAGTGAGTATGACCAGACCTTTGACCCCAATATACTTATAGGTCACTGTGACCTAATTTCACGGTTCAGTGACTTTGCCTTATATCTCGGCACTCAAGTGGTTTATGATCAAACTTCTTTCACACTATGTTTGCGTATGACAAGACCTTTGACCCTAAAGTAGTCCTAGGTCAATATGACCTAATTTCACGGTTCAGTGATTTTCCTTTATATCTCTGCACTCAATTGGTATATGAACATACTTCTTTCACGATATGTATGAGTATGACAAGACCTTTGACCATAAAGTAGTCCTGGGTCACTGTGACCTAATTTCATGGTTCAGTGATTTTGCCTTATATCTCAACACTCAGTTGGTATTTTTTCATACTTCTTTCTGATTATGAATGAGTATGACCACACCTTTAACGCAAACATACTTATAGGTCAATATGACCTAATTTCATGGTTCAGTGATTTTGCTTTATATCTCAACACTGAATGGGTATATGATCATTTTTCTTTCACATTATGAGTAAGTATCACTTGACCTTTGACCCTGCAATACTTATAGGTCAGTGTGACCTTTTTTCACGGTTCAGTGATTTTGCCTTGTGTCTTGGCACTCAGTTGGTATATGAACACACTTCTTTCACAATATGAGTGAGGCCTTTAAATCTTAGGTAGTTATAGTTAACTTTCATGGTTGTGATTTTGCCTTATTGCATCAAGGCAAAAAGATGTGAGCATAATGCTTTGGGTTACTGGTCGGGTTTGGCCTTATGCTTGACAAAGGTCAGAAGCAGTCGAGCACGCTGTCCTGCGACAGCTCTTATTAAATAATGTATTATAAATAAATAAAATAAAAAGTTTAGAAAGACCAGGAATTGATCCAATCCAGACACCAGGCTGGACACCTTCTATTTTTTAACAACACATGAAAAGCAAGATGACTAGCACTTTCCCAACAAGGTAGCCAGTCAGCTAGCTGTTAGCATCAACAACAAAAAAATACAAGAGAGGCATAAGCTAAACCTTGGAATGGACAATAAAGTTACAGGGTGGGGGGAGGGACTAAATAGGTTCTTCTGGGACTCCAATCTTCACGTATAGTCTGATGTGATTTATAATAATTTACACTGTTATCATAAATTTGCTTAGACACCAACAAAAGTGTCTCAATGTATCATATTTAAAGACATTATTCAGCTACCACACCAAACATCCATCCTAGCTTTGGAATAATCAGCATCAAGCAGATGCATCGTGCTTGGACGCCCATACTGCTCCAAAACCTCGTTTACATAGACAAACCAACTTTTTGACCTTCCATCCTTGACAAGTAGTTGTCATTCAGCCAAATGCTGTTCAACCGAATTACTCCTTAAAGGCATCACGGTAGGTAAAGGCATCAAGGAGAGAAAATTGTGCTCTCAGGATTCAAATAAGTAAGGCTAACTGATAATTATGTGTTTAAAAATAATTCTGTCACAACATTGGGTTACATTTTGTTTGCTTTGTTTCCTTGTTACTCCCATCAGTTTCTGATTATTCTTGGGAGGTATACATTGTACACTCTGGTGTGTTTGCAGGATGAGCCTACATGCATGAGGATAGAACCTGTGTAGGGATCTTTAACTTGCACAGGGGATGACTGTCCCTGCACAGGGGGCCTCCAGTTAACGTCCCGATCTGAAGGACGGCGCACTGTATCATGTCATTCCTGCAAGGCAGTGGCTAGGGATACGGTACCGTATCTTTAGCCTGTGGGCTAGGGATACGGTACCGTATCCCTAGCCTGGCGGCTAGAGATACGGTACCGTATCTGTAGCCTATATATCGGAAATGGCTAGAGGTACGGTATAGATTAAAAATCGATAATATGATATTTTCAGTTGAGTTTTAAGTTGAAGCATTGCCAGTATCCTAAATGGCTAAGGTACGGAAGACTAGAGACACAGACTTAAGAAAACAATGTTAATGTATAAAGTTGAGAGATTTCAATTTTATTTCTGACCCCGCGGAATGAAATTTTCAATTGTTATATTTGAGTGTGTTTTTGTGCAATATCACCATTATCTACAATTATTTGACCGACATCAAACCCAGCAGACATTTGACGTCGGTTGGACGTCAGATAGACGTCAGACTCCGACGTCATAATGACGTTGGATTTAGGTTGATTTTGAAAGTTTGTTTGACGTCAAAAACAGACGTCATTCTGACGTCAAAAACAGACGTCATTCTGACGTCAAAAACAGACGTCATTCTGACGTCAGAAAAACAACGTTGGTTTGATGTCTCAAATGTGACGTCATAATGACGTTGGGGTTAGGTTGATTTTGAAAGTTTGTTTGACGTCAAAAACAGACGTAAATCTGACGTGCTAAAACCGATATCGTGAATGTAATTATAATTAACATTCTGAAATCCTGAAGTGGATTCAGAAGTGCAGTGATGCACTATTGTTATTCCCTTTCACTCCTTTGATAGAGTTATTGTTTTTTTTTTTTTTTTTTTTTTTTTTTCCTGGGCGAGACCAGTACTATAGGAGGTTGTTTTTTATTTGTGGGTTTGTTGTTCCGGGAGCACCCGAAGGCTCAACCGGAAGGAAGTTTTTTAGGAGAAGCCCGGGATCGAACCTGCGACCCCTGGTTTACAAGGCGAGTGACTTAACCACTGCACCACGGAGGCTTATTCGGGTTATACAAAATGTTGAAGATGTTAAATCACTCTAGATCTGATGTTGGTATATCTTATTTATGTCAAATTTTATTGCTATATGGTGCTAAAACAAATAAGACATTAGTGTAAATAATAAGACTATTGTGAACAATCAATAATTTAAAATGGTGAAATAAGTATTAAAATATACAAATTTCATTTTCGTCTTAATAGAAGGTTTAATAATTTAGTGAAAGACTTTATTTTGATTAACAAATAATTATTTTTTCTAAATTAAGCATGGTGGGCGAAATATGTGATTTCCGATACGAGACCTAGATATGACTTTTTTAAAAGTGGCAATGTTGAAATTATTATTTGAATTTGATTTTGTTACATAATTTGCGCAAGAAATTATGTCAGTTCAAGGGCAGCTAACTCTGTCGACATATGACGTTAGACTTACGTTTGAATCCGGCGTCATTTCGACGTCATATCAATACGTCCACTGACGTCAGGACTGGACGTCAGGTGGACGTTGATTATTGGTTTTATTATATACCTACCAAAAATAACCATTGATTCTACCCATTTTCCGAGACAAAAATACGGAATCTTGTATCACCACACTGTCCTGATACGATTCCATATCACCATCCTCCATTTTTTACCCAACAATATAAAATCCAGCACCTAAAGCCGGCATCTAAATCTAAATGACAACCAGAGTAATTTCTATTTTAATTTATAAAACAACAACTGTTTCAGAAGTTAAAGAGGTTCGCTTGTCATCAAAACAACATAATTAACAAAAAATTAACGACTTTTCTAGCTTTGACGTAAGAACTGGCACAATGTTACGTCATCAAAGATTTGACGCAACGTCGTATGGTACGTCGTCATAATGTCGCAAATTTACGATTTGAATTCTTGTGGCTGATTACTTTTGTAGGTATATAATAAACGCGTTATTACTTCAGTAACTTGATCTGATGGGTCGGATCACGTCTCGTAGCTGCGCCAGGAAAGACCGGATCACGCTCGTCTCCGACTAGCGTGATCTGGTCTTTCCTGGCGCAGCTACTCGACGTGATCCGACCCATCAGATCAAGTTACTGAAGTAATAATGAGTATGTATGACGTCGTGACCAAAATACAACCAATATCCGACGTCAAGTTGACGTCAGATGCCTGCTTGGGACGTGTTTTTCGTATATGTCGTCAGAGTTAGCTGCCCTTAAACTGACATAATTTCTTACACATATTATGTAATAATATCAAATTCAAATAATAATTTCAACCTTGCCACTTAAAAGTCACATCTGAGTCTCGTATGGGAAATCCCATATTTCGCCCTCATGCTTAATTAATGTAGAAAAAATGATTATTTATTAATCAAAATAAAGTCTTTCACTAAATTATCAAACTTTCAATTAAGATGAAAATAAAATTTGTATATTTTAATATTTATTTCACCATTTTAAATAATTATTTGTTCAGAATAATCTTATTTCTCACACTAATGTCTTATTGGTTTTAGCAACATAAAGCAATAAAATTTTGCTTAAATAAGATGTATCGACATCAGGCTGAATTAATATTTTGAACATTGTGTATGTCCCGAAAAACTCTATCAAAGGAGTGAAACCTAAAACCTCCTTCCGGTTGAGCCTTCGGGTGCTCCCGGAACAACAAACCCACAAAAACCCACAAAAAACAATCTCCTATAGTACTGGTCTCGCCCAGGAAAAAAAAAAAAAGGAGTGAAAGGGACTATCAAATATATGACATTAATTCAAACGTCGTTTTTAGGACGTCAGATTGACGTCAGCTTTCAGACGTTAAACCGACGTTGGCCTTAGCACGTCAGATTGACGTCTAGTTTTGACAACAAACAAACTTTCAAAATCAACCTTACTCCAACGTTATTATGACGTTGGAGTCTGACGTCAAACTGACGTCCAACGGACGTCAAATGTCTGCTGGAAGTAACATAGAAAAAAGAAAAAAGAAAGAAAGAAAGAAAGCAAAAGAAACACACGAAACGAATGATCTGATTTTTACCCAAAGTGAAGTTTCATTAATTTGCACACCACACATGTTCAGAAGTATGAAAAACACAAGGTCTAAATCACGTCTTGATTATGACGTCTAACTGACGAACTAGTTGGACGTCAAAACAACGTCCAATCCAGACGTCCAAAAGACGTCAGGAAATGACGTCTGATAGACGTTGGAAATTGGTTATATGACGTCGCGACCAAAATATAACCAATATCTGACGTCGAACAGACGTCAGGTGCCTGCTGGGAAGGATATAAAGCCAACTCGCAGTATGAAAGTTTCTAACGATGCGTGAAGATAATAACATGATAATATTAGCCTCAATCAGTTGTTTAACCATCAATACGATGTCCGCGCCTCAATGTGCGAACAACAAACATAACAGTAATGAAGTGTTGATTTATTTTGTCCTACCGCTAAACCCCTGAAGTAAGACATTGGCATTGTTTAATTTGCCAATTATTATTCGGCGAATGCTTTTAACTTTTGTTATGGTTAAGTAAGTAACTGCAGTATAAAACAATTAAGCATCGCCGTACAATTTTAAAACATGCATGCAAATTTTGATTGATACCGTCAGAATGGCTCATTTACTTCACATCGAGCGAAAAATTGAAAACGTTCGTGCATTTGAAAGTGCTATTGAGCGCTATCAGAATGCCGAAAGCGTTCAGTTCTATAAGAGATAGAAGTGTAGAAAAGGCGCAAGTGCGTGTTTCGTATAAGTTGAATGAAAAACTAAACATTCAGGTGTATTCACGGCGGCAAGAACTTCAAGTCTCGAGGGACAGGAGTGAGAGAATCTGTCTGTCTGTCAAGATATCTATCTATCTATCTATCTATCTATCTATCTATCTATCTATCTATCTATCTATCTATCTATCTATCTATCTATCTATCTATCTATTACATGTAAAACATGTCTTTATCAAAGCGCTGCAGATAAAGACACGGCGTAAATTTGAATTGCGGCTCTCCACGTCAGTGCATTTACTTGAAAAAAAAAATAAAACAAAGTAATTGACATTTCCTAAGACTTGCGCTTTCTAAGTTAGAATTTGCAGTTGAAAAAATTGTCTATCAAAGAACTCTTTCTGTGACTTATGATATAATTTTACGCTTGGTTTACATGTTTTCTTGTTCTCGTGATTGTTTTTATGCGCTTATTCTAAGTTGGAAATCCTGTTGTGATACTTTGGCGATTTTCCATTAACATCAAGTAATAAATTGCCTAAAATGCAATCGCCTTTGTCTTGTACGTTTTTTAGTTGTTATATAGATATATGCATAATTTCCCAAGCAATTAAAAACAATTCTAACACACCTCGCCTATATAGCCAATGGTAAAAAACGTGTTATATTGTGCAACAATTTCACTGGGCGAATAAGCGTGACGTTACTTTGCGGCATTTGTGACGTCAGCTATCCCACAAAGCAGCGTTAGACGGCGAAACGTCGATTTAGCGCACAACAAACGTAATAAGTGTGTGTAAATACCAGCATTACAGTCAAATATTTGGCGGGATATCTGCAATGCAATGGCGGAAAGCTGAACGATATCGACGGTTTCAGCAACATTTATTCCGTTTATTGTGTGTTAGAATCGAAATAGATCAGCTCAAGCGCGTGAATTGTTGAGTAATAATTCACTGTTTGTCAGTCAGTTGTAAGAAGATAAATCACTCGCGCTACGCGCTCGTGATTTGATCTTCTTTACAACTGACCGACAAACAGTGAATTATTACTCAACAATTCACTGCTAGAGCTGATCTATTTCTTAATTAACGCTACTACTTTTAAGATTATTGTGCATGTGTAGAGCTTGCCCAACCATGAAACTGTGAGAAAAGTAAGACACCCGTAAATTTTTATTTTTATGATTCATTAGGAAAGTTGCAATGCTTCAACTTAAAACTAACCTGAAAATAATATATTATCGATTTTTTATCTATACCGTACCTTTAGCCATTTCCGATATATAGGCTACAGATACGGTACCGTATCTCTAGCCGCCAGGCTAGGGATACGGTACCGTATCCCTAGCCCACAGGCTAAAGATACGGTACCGTATCCCTAGCCACTGCTTTCCTGCAAATGACACGAAGGGAAGCATGTTCGGACCAACAAATTGTCCTCGCCGCCGGCGGGGATCGAACCCGGGACCTCTAGCACATGAAGCCAGTGCGCTAACCACTCGGCTACCTCGCTTCCTTTTAAATACATTTTGTTTGATACGAGGTGTGCCAATAATGGCAGAATCTACCATTGGTTGGTTGGTTGGTTGGTTGAAGGGATCCAGCCTATACAGGCTCAACAGCTTATGCTGACTTGGGCAATATTTATAACATATAATGTCACTTTGTAACCACAATAAGTCCCAGGTTTAGTTAAAAGCGTATAATTTAAAAGTCAATAGCCACGGTTAAAATTCCAGTAACAAGGGCCAAACTTAAACGGAATCCAACGTCGTCAGGTTCTCTAGTCTCTGGTATCTGTGTGCATCCAGCGTCGTCAAGTCTGTATCCAATCAAGGATCTCCTGTTGTTAAATGAAACTGTATCCCGAGAATATGATTTCACCTTAGATTAGGCTTATCGTCTATTATGTGAAATAATAGTTAAGGGTCATAAGTTTCACTGTAAAAATTAGGCAGGCATAAGGTATTGACTCAACTTTATACTTCACTATGTACTGCAGAAAAACAGTATTAACATATTTACAGTCCTTACTTGTATTTACAACCAGTTCATGATATATACAAGTGACAGTGGTACTTAGTGTATTATACTTAGTTTTTATTTCTGTTCAGAAGTTTTAGACCTAGCATTTCATTTCTAGTCTTGTGAAGATCATAACATAAGTTCCTTGAGTAATGCTCTATCTTTGTGATGGAGACCTTGCTTAATTTCAATAATCCTCCAGCCCCATATTTTGAACAGTCAAGTATTATTTGAGTAAGTTTCTCTGAGTTATTTGTGTACAAGTCTACTGATACACTTGAGTTTTCTGACATTAGTGTACTTTTCAAATTCAGGATATGTTTATGCCTTACAGGCTGAAGCCTACTGCACTCCACTATAAAATGCATGCGTGATTCACACCCGACCCCACAGAGAGTACATGTAGCATCTATACTGTACTGGTTGAATCTGGCATTCTGATGGAATGGGCCGAAACGACATGAAAATGACTTTTAGCCAATCAAATACCGTGTTACAAATCTCTCGTTTTTGATTGGCTTGTAACGGAGACGTCCGCCAATTTCGAACGGATGCACTTCCGCATCGTCGATTTTTTTAGAAGAAACACAAAAATCGAAGAAAATGCCGGCACAGCAAAAGAAAGAAAAGAGCGATCAACATATTCAAGTTGCTGTAAGGCTGAGGTAAAAACTAAACATGATGAAATACCACTGAAACTTTCCGTAAAATAGAAATGGTATTCCCATTTTTTTCCAACTTCAGCACTGTTCAGTGAATCAGTCATGTCAGTGCAGTTCACTGTTCAGTCATGTCAGTTCCATGCCATGGTTCAAAAAAGTCCTCTGTCCTGAATTGGTTGGGATTCGTGTCACCATGGCAGCTACACCATGGCCTAATCAGGTGTTCTCGAATTCTGTCCTGATGCCAGCGGCTATCAGAATCAGAATTCCGTGAATTGTTTACTGGTGAAACGCATTCCGTATTCTGAATCTGAATACAGACGGTGTTTAAACCGATGTCACTAAATACAGTAAAGTAGCGTAAAGTGGCGTAAAGAAGCGTAAAGGGGCGCAAAGGGGCGCAAAGTGACGTAAAGTTGGCGCAAAGTGATGTAGGATGACATTAAACCGTATTATTTATCAAACATGAAGTAAATGATACACTTTTAGTCATATACATGCATGCAATCCGCATGTAGGGGTTAGGAGAGGGGGTTGGGCGCAACGCTAACATAGCCTGATGAACAGAAACTTATTTTTGCATTAATTTTGGTCAATGTTTTAAAGTGCAGAATAAAAATATTTGTGATTGTGTATCATGATGGGTTTAACGGAAGGTACGGGGCATTTATCTTATGATGGTTACAGGTATGCCTTTTCTTATGTACATAATATTGATATTTTAGAGATACTCTGATAGGCAATGTCTCTGTTACAAACTACAAAATGTCACACACAAGGTGAAATATATGTATGTATGTCAAATATAGATTGGAAATTGTGGTCGTTGTTATTTCTTGCTCTTATAATTATAAAGGGGTATATTTGTTAATGGAGAGAAAGAAGAAGAAATGATTACGTGTATTGAAGATCGTTTGTATATTAAGATCATGTGTCTTTAACTCAATAAAAGGTGTGAAAACGTGTGTCAGGTTACCGGGCGGTAATCGAATTATCAGCCACGTGTCTGTTTGTAAGGTGTTAAAACAATCGGCTACTTTTGTTGAATTAATCTCTGATAGCGTGTGTCATTTATTATGCATTTATAAGGAAATATTTCCTAAATAGAGGATCTTACACGAGTGGTCATTTCATATGAAATTTATTAAACTCGCCAAAGGCTCGTTTAATAAATTTCATATGAAATGACCACGAGTGTTTTTGGTTCCGAGATTAATCTAGCTTTTACGATTGCGCGACTATGATACGTTCAATCCTTGAGCAATTACTTTTTTCCCCCATCCAAAGTTAGTTTGCACTAAAGCGTCATTCACAAGCATTTGGACTAAACATTCATTAGTCTTCTGGTATACCGGCATTAACATTTGGAGTATGCTACGTTTTCCGGCATTACCATTATTTACGAGAGGACGCACAATAGACGAACAGACTGATTTAATAGCGCTCAACTGCATGGTCGCATGTTTAGCGCATGTTTCATTTTCATTGATATTTTCGCTTCTTCGGAAAACCTTGCGAGTCACGATTTCGTTTCAGTTGAATATTCGGCTGTGCCTTTGTGTACATTAATTATTCCTTATACAACTGAGTACGAATATCAAAAAATATGAATGACGGAAACATGCGCACATGACACCCCACCACCAAACTAGCATGTTTTAGGAAAAAGAACATTTTAGACCATTATGTATATAGTGCACTGCGACCAAACTACATATTTTTTTTCAAATGGCAGCTTACGTCCGATTCTTCTATAGATCAAACATAACGCCAGGTAAAGCTGATGCCGCCATGTACGTAAAATGGTATTTCACGGAAATGGGTCGCGTACCCGTACGCTTTGGGTTTAACATTTTAATTTGGCATGGCTGATAAATTGTTAGGATTGTGATTTCACAAATCGTCTTTACGGTTTATACTGTTTATCTCTAGTATGCTATCGCTAACATAATGTAAAACGTTAATACCCGTTGTGTGAAAAAGTGCAGAAACATACATTTTTATAAGAAAAAGTGCAGAAACATTTTTATAAGAAAATGTGTCTGAGTACCTTTAGGTTAACTGAAAAGATTAAAAAAATGCAAAATGTATTACTTTACCATTGGACCCCCATCTGATTTATGAAAAGGTACAAGTAGGCAAAGATCAGGAAAAGGCGCAATCAGAAAAAGATTCCCACTCCAAAAACCGAGGTGGGAAAAAACCAAACTAACAATCAGGTACTTTATACCATGAAACATATCGTAAGCCGAATGAGCAGCTATTTTCCCAATAGGTGGCCACTCAGTTACCTTAACTTAACTAAAATATGAAAACATACATAAGGCGCCAACAGCACAAAAAATTTTAAACACCAAGACATATAACAAAAAGAACCACCACAGAAGTATCGACTTGGAACGATCAGTAACACAAAGTTACTGGCGGGCTTAGACCATTTTTCTTGAGCACATTTTCGACCCCGGGCCCAGTTTCAATTTCCATATGCATTTACATCGGCGAATAATATATCTTTGAAAAAAAAATCTTTATAAAATTGTCTCATCATTTCTTACCTTTCTGAAAGAAACGTTGAAGACCATGTGTTATTACTTTGTTCAGATGTTCTGATATGAAACCGAAAGTTTCCTTATTTGAAGACTCTTTTTTTCAACTAAAGCTGAAATACTGAAATATACAAGATTGAGAATTGAAATGCTACGTTCTTTAAAGTTTTTTAAGCTACTTTACGGCGCCTCTCGTAACCGCTTGTCTTACTTTCGCAACATCGTACATAAAGATTTTTGCTCAGTTTCAAACATTGAAAAATTTCAGATGAAAAAATGATATTTTTCTTGTTTTTGATCAAAACTTTGATTGTAGACGCACGTTAGAGCCACCTCGACGAGGCGGTTTTAGCGAGTACCGACATTTTGTTTCGGATAAAAAATAAAAAAATAATAAGTTAACCCTGTAACCTCCAGTTTTACTATATAAAATGATATATACCTTCATGGACATGTTATTCTGATGCGCTATCCATTGGACTACTAAGGCCAGTGTAAAAACATTCCGTAATTCAAAATTAGGAAACATTTCAAGTTAAATAAACCTGATATGATTATCACTAATTAATGACACGCGCTAAACAACAGTAGCCGATTGTTTTACTACCAACAGACACGTGACTGATAATTCGATAACCGCACGGTAACCGGACACACGTTTTCACACCTTTTATTGAGTTAAAGACACATGATCTTAATACACAAAGGATTTTGAATACACACAATTATTTATCTCTTCTTTCTTTCCATGAATATAAAATTCTGAGAGCAAAAAATAAAACGACCACAATTTCCAATCAATATTTGACACATTTCACCACGTTTGCGACACTTTACTTTGTACTTAGTAACAGAGACATTGCCTATCCGAGTAGTGGTTGAAGGGGAACATTCCAAATCTGTCTACGTTGAATCTGGAGTGCCCCAGGGTACAGTACTCGGGCCGCTTTTATTCTTGTGTCACATTAATGACTTGCCGGACTCTGTATCATCAAATGTACGACTATTCGCGGACGATTGTTTGTTATATAGAACCATTAAAACCCAGGAAGACCACCTTAAACTACAAAATGACTTAATATCCTTGGAAAAATGGGCCTCTAAATGGGGTATGAGGTTCAATGCCAAGAAGTGTTATATACTGAGTATCAATAATAAATCGTCACGTTTTTACACTTTGGATAATCATATTCTCCAACAAGTTTCAGAAAATCCATATCTTGGAATAACTCTCTCGGAAGATTTGAAATGGAAACCGCACATCCAGAAAATATCTAAAAAAGCAAATTCTACAATGTCATTCTTAAGAAGAAATCTCAAAAGTTGTCCGGAACAGTGTAAAAAATCAGCATATATATCTCTTGTGCGTGCCATTATCTGGGACCCTTATTATACCAGTGACATTCATAAATTAGAAAGAATACAAAGACAAGCGGCACGGTTTATTACTGGTGACTACAGATCACGAGAGGAAGGGTGTGTAACTAAAATGTTGCACGACTTGGGACTTGAACCTCTACAAGAACGTCGCAGTTTCATCCGTCTTGTGTTTTTCTACAAAGTGGTCGAGGGGCTGGTACCGCCTATACCTCCAGAGGATTTTCTACAACCTTTACGCCAAAAACGACATATTAGAGCTACAAAGTATTCAAACTACGTTACAACTAACATTATAGACAGGCAAGTTATCAAAAACGACAGAGGTTATAAAGTAGATCAGAGTAAAACAGATCAGTACAAAAACTCATTCTTTGTGAGAACAGCCATCGAATGGAACCATTTGGAAAATTCGGTTGTGCATGCTGAGACAGTTGAGGGTTTCAAAGCAGCCCTCTACAAGTGCTACTAAGTACTACATGCTCTCTCTCCCGGTGTGTTGATGCTGAATAGGCCCTACACCGTACAGAAACAGAAACAGAAACAGAAATCTCTAACATATCAATATTATGAACATAAGAAAAAGCCTACCATCATAAAATAAATGCCATGTACCTTCCGTCAAACCCATCATGATACACAATCACAAATATTTATTCTGCATTTCAAAACATTGCCGAAAATAATTAAAAAAAAAAAAAATCTGTTCATCAGACTATATGTTGCGCCCATCCCGGGGGCCCATCCCCGCCCCCTCCTCACCCCTACATGCGAATTGCATGTATGCATATGACCGAAAGTGTATCATTTTCCTCATGTTTGATAAATAATACGGTTTTATGTCATTCTACATTACTTTGCGCCAACTTTACGCCACTTTGCGCCACTTTGCGCCCCTTTGCGCTACTTTACGCCTCTTTACGCCACTTTGCGCTACTTTACTGTATTTAGGCAGACCCGTTTAAACCGCACGTTTTTAAGTTCCGTGCCCTCCATAAAGTACCGGAAGATAGTTACGAAGATGAAAATTACCGTGAGATCTCAACCGACGAGACACTACTGTCGTTCCGACACTGAATCAACGAATCAAAGTGTTTACAGACGGGTCAGCTCTGGCAGTCTTGGCAACCCGGGACCTACATGTGCTGGCGGAGTGGTGTACCTGGATGGATATGAGGCAGCACCAGTGCTTTTGAAGAAGGGAGTAAGTCCATACAGCAATAATTTTAGGGGAGAAATGGTTGGTATAGAAATAAGTTTGGAATTCATAGCTGGAGTAGACCACATAGAGAACAGAGACATACATATTTTTACTGATTGTCAGGGAGCCATTGCAGTGTTCCTTTTCACCTTTTTGGGAATGGGGGCGGGGCCCTTGCAATTGGGAAAAATTACGCGCGAAATGTCCAAATTGGGAAAAAGTTGCGGCGTAAAATTCTTTAAGTAAAGTGATTCCTTGTTTAATTTGATAACACAGATAAAATATCTCTATGTATACTAAGAAACACTGAGTTACAATGGCACCAATAAACTTACTTTATCTCAAACTTTTTTATATTTATTTTTCCATAAGCCAGTACTTTTTTCTAAAAGTCAATACTTGTAGAACAATATTCTGTGGATGTTAAGTGTCAAGTTCATTCTCCAGTGCACAATTTGGTGTCTGGATGCTTTTTCATTCAACCTAACAAATGTCTGACCTAGATTTCTTTTTGTGTTGATTACTAGTGCTGTCCAAAATTAGGCACAAAGTCGGGAGATATGCTCTACAATTAGGTGAAATTGGAGCAGCCAAAACTGGTTATAATGAGGAATTTTACACTAATCATGTTTCAAATACATTGGATTTGATATCGGAGGAAGTTATAATAATTACTTACAGTATTAACTTCAACAAAGGTAAAAATATAATAGTCATTAGTTTTCGTGGCTATCAAAATCGAACTTTCAAGTTCTGATTTTTTTGAAATTTTTGATTGGGAATTTTTCTGGGTCAATTGGGAAAAATGGTGGTGTTTTGCCATTGGGAATGGGGCCGAATTTCGGCCCCAAAATTGCCTGAAAAGGAACACTGCATTGTTTCAGCATTTGGAAACCACATACCATCAAACAAGATAGAACTGGTGATATCAATTAAACAATATATCCAACAGTTAAGCAATAAGGGCAATTAGTTACATATTCACTGGGTACCGGGACACAAGGACATTTTAGGCAATGAGCTTGCTGACCAACAGGCGGAGGCAGGAGCCCAGGAGATGGTTGGAGCTACTGAACCAGTTGGGATGGCCTTGGATAGGAGAGAAGCTATAGCGGAGATCAAACAACAAATTGCAGAAAAATGGAAATTGAAGTTCACATTGTCTGAGAAAATGGAGAGAATACAGGAAACATTCACAGAGGTTCTGGTTGGAAAAAGAGACTGCTTTGGAGAAAAAGATAGATCAAGCTTCTCTGCTTTGAACCAGCTTCTCTGCGGGCATACAAGACTGAACAGCCATCAAGCAAAGATCAACCCAAACCAGACAGATGTATGTTCCAGGTGTAATGTTCCTGAAACGGTACCTTTTCGATTGTGACATGTACAAGGAGAGAGATGAGCTAGAAGAGGCAGTTGAAAGTATCTTAGATAGGGAAGGAAAAAGTATTGGTGTAGTAGACATTAAAGTTTTGGCAGGAAACATTGAAGGGATCAGCAAGGAGGCAAGGTCTGAACTGGTGGGTGCACTGTTGAACTACATCAAGTGCACTAAACGCAGGGATTTTTTTTTTTGCAATTTTGTAAAGGGGCCCTAGGGCCTTTCTGATTGGGAAAATTAGCGACGTAAACCCCAAATTTGGGAAATTTTCAGAATATTCAAAGTTGATAATATTTTCCAAGTTGACATAGTTGATCAAGCGTATGCATTTAGAATCATTAATAATAGCATAAATTCAAATTTAAACAGCATTTCAAACAGCAGAACTAGATTTTCACAATGAATTGAACTATAGTAAATTATTTTCAGCTGTGATTGGGAATTTTTTTCTCCAAATTGGGAAAAAAAAGTCACCTAAATCTCATTGGGAATGGGGCCTTATTTCGGCCCCTGAGACACCAAAAAAAAATCCCTGATTAACACTTTATGTAAATTTAGCTACGCATGCGCACTAAGAGCAAACAGAGAAAAAGTACTCAGAGAAAATGTACAGAAGAGACCATAGCACCTAGAGGCCATTGGCAACAGATAGTGCCATAACAGATATACAACAACAACAACAAATCTGAATGGTTTACTGTTGATCAGGTGATACGCCAAATTGACAATACCTCACCAGTATAGCCACAAGTTGGTTTGTTGTTGCTAAGCCATAATTGGCCGTAGTGTTCTCTCGGTGAAGCGACTATATTTTCTCTAAGTATAACTGTCACAAATTTCTTTTTCCTTTATCTTTTTCCTCCTTTTCCCACAAGGCCAAATATTCACACTGGTATTTTCTTTGATTCTCGGTAGTGACGTAATTATTAACTCCCGGTATTGTGGGTGCGCGGAACAGTGCTATTACATGTACTATGATTTCTGTGGACCGAAACGTCAATACCACACAGGGTTTTCATTAAGAGGCGGCTAGAGGCCAAAATGACTGCCTCAAACCATTTTCTGGCCGCTTCAAATGATGCTGTTGGCATTTAAATATACATAAAGACTTAAAAATTGACCACCTCAAACTGTCTTCAGGCCTCTTTCAAAAATTCTTAATGAAAACCCTGCCACACCAGGGCTGAGGTGATGATCAGAATTTGATCAACTCAGTATCAGAAGAAAGAAAGAAAGGGCTAGAAGGCAGTTTATACTGGTCTCTAATAAACTCTGCATGCAAATCATGCTCAGTGGGCAAATACACGCCTACCGTTGAGTAAGAAAGTCAATCAGAGCAATCGCCTGTTCCGTATCAGAGCACCTAGAAAGGTAAACAATTGTTGCATGCTCTGTGTTGTTTGATTAATAACTTTTCTTCGCGGATGAATGTCAAAAATCGGGGAATTGTGTACAGTGTCTTACATATTCATAAGTCACATATATCAACAATCAAAAATAAGCTCTGTACAGCTTTATATTGCGACTAACTAATAGTGTTTCACCCAGTCCAAAAAAAGGGCATGGTAAGGTTGCTAAAAAAGGGCACTTTTTAACGCGCGTCAGTATGTCAAAAGGGCACTTTCGGCGCGCGTCGGCAAGCAAAAGGGCACTTTTAAGTTAATGCATTTAACACTTATTATATTTTCTCTATAATTTCAAATTTGCTTTTCAGCTTAAATTGTTCTTTCCTCAATTTCCATGTTCCAGGGTTTACTTTTACCTGAGACAGCTTAGAAAGTTTCTTTTCCCTCTGCCTCACATTACTTTAATACTGAATTAACCATAAGAAATAACCTCAATCATGATTTGTTTTGAAAAGTAAACTATAATTGAAACTAATTAAATGGCACACTTATTTTACCAGGTAGGGCATTCAATTTTCACACCTTTTCTGATAAACAGCTCATTTGGCCTCAAATTGGGTACCTGTCATTGAGTAATTATCAACATTGGCCACTGCAATTAAGTGACAATAAACAAGGGATTAACAACTGTGGAAGTCATGATCATAAATTTTGCCAAATTTGTCTCTGCAGACTTCAAGTAAAAAGTCTTGTAACTTCCTTATCTTTTGTCCGATTTTGACAAACTTTTTACCAAAATGTAGGGCACAGAATGTAGATTAAGAAAAAGGGCATGGCGCTGAGAAAAAGGGCATGGCGCTTGAGAAAAAGGGCATGGCGCGGCGCCATAGTAAAAAGGGCTAGGGGAAACACTAAGAACATATAATACACATATTGAGCTGTGGAAATGTGACTTTCTCAAGATCACAACAGACAACATCCCTGACGAGGATCTAACCTGGGACCCCTTGGCCCGAAGTCTGATGCGCTACCAACTGCGCCAGTCCATCCAGGGCTTTTTCTGACCTTTTTGGGAAATTTTTGGTACCGATAAAATTGGGAAAAAATTGTGAGATTTTGGGAAAAAGGATGACAATTTTGAGAAAAAAATAGTGCAATTTTTAGCAAAATTGTGAAAGTTTACCTTTTAAATTGGGATTTTTCTGCTAATTTGGAATGTTCGAGGTCAATTGGGAATTTTTTCAGCCAATTGGGAAAAAATTTGGTACCGGAAACCGGACCCAGTTTTGTATAGAGAAAAAGCCCTGCCATCCCACAAGAGGTCAGGGAGTTATCGCATTTTGTCTGAATCAATTTCAGCATGATGAAGTTGTACGAGAAACCGACAGGTCTGTGTAGAAATCGGGCATGTTTTAGGCTGTAAATTTACATTTTTGTGTTGTGTTTCAGTGTAATTTTAGATACCGCTGATCAAGACTGAGTGATGCAAATGTCACTTAGATTTGCATGTCCATTCAACCAAAGGAATTAACACGATATCTTAGAAAAGGAAGCTGAGAATTTTGGTTGAGCATTGGATAATTAAAAATGATTATATATACAGGGTTCCCACAGGACGGGGAAAATGGGAAAAACCAGGGAATTTCAAAATCCCGGCTCCCGGTCGGGAGAGTACCGGAGAATAGTAAAAGACGTCTCATATCCGGGAATTGTCCTGGAAAATTGTAAAATCTGGTGTAGACTAATAGTGAATCGGTATTTTATAGTAGAATGTACAAACTCAGTTTTGTAAATTATTTGCTAAATTAGATGTTTTTTCCGCCTCGAAAATCTGCCCAAAATGAGGTGTTCCCATTGCCGATAACGTAATTACCGGCACAGTACTGGCTTATTCATGCGCGGCCAAGATGACCCTGAATCAAAGGGAGATAATAAAAGACCATCTTCCGGTCGATCAAGATTTCGAAGTTGAAACGCGGAAGACATTTAAAAACATAATTTTTATTTTGTTTTCCAGAATATCTGTTTCTGGTAAGGTTATATTCCATTAAACGATCTTTTATTTTTCAGGTTGCTTGTATCGTTTGTAATCAGGACTCGAAACAAGCAAAAATAACTTTTTTTTTTTTTGTGTGTATTTTTTTTTTTTTTTTTTTTTCTTTATTGTCATCTGAATCACCCAAGTGCTTTAAGGCACATGGCATGCACAATGCAGCAGCTATTGGTGTGTCATTAACTGAAATAGATTACAGAATAAGTGGACTTTGGAAGAAAGGCAGTCTTCTGTAGAAATTTAAAATTAATTGCGTCAACAATAATAATGTCTCGGAAGCTTGTAAGTATTGTAATTCTGCACTTTTGTGATCCTGGAAAACAATTTTAAAACCTGGAAAAAGTCTGGAATTTCTATTTAAAAAAAGTGTGGGAACCCTATATATAATAATAATTACCTGGGCCCAGAATTACAATGCTTCCTTAAAGTTAAGGCCCACCTTAGTTAAGGTGACAAATTTTGACACGATATTGTACCGTTAAAATCAATAACTGAATTTACGAAAATATGCAGGTGTGTAGAATAAAATGTCATTTACATAATAAAACCTATAAGTTTGATTCCAGTATGTTTTAAATGCATCTTTTTGGATGCTGAAATTCGCCACCTTAACTAAGGTATTCCTTAACGTTAACGGCTAAAACACAATCAGGGTGGACATTTGGGTTTCACTTTTGTCAAAAAATGAATTTTCAGTGGGGCATATTTAGATTTTTTTTTTTTTTGCATTTTTGTTTTCAGAGACATCTTGTAGGTGCGAAAATGCAGAAATTTTCATTTTGTTTTCAGGCTTTCAAAAATTTCACCATACCTATGCCTTTAGGGCCTACGGGCCTAAATATTTGAAAATATAACATGCATTTTGGCTAATGCAATTTATCTTGTATTGATAATTTTTACTTTTAGGGCACTTTTTGGTGTTAGATAACAGATTTAATCTGAAAAATCTTTGAAAATTTTCAACATACATGTATGGACAAATATGAAAATGCGTCGTGTCCGTAGCCCTATCTTTTTAATACAGTTTTGTCATAAGTATTAAATTGTAATATTCATATCTACTGGTACATTTATGACTTTTAATGGTGTTCTTGTTTGTTTAAAACCCAAACAAAATGAGATAAGCTTAAAATGATCATTTTAAGCAAAGGACAAAAATGGGGGGCTACGGACACGACAGGGCTACGGACAGCATAGTTACCGCGATATCTGATGAAACCATTTAGCTAGTCACAAATTTTTTCTTATAAAATGTTAAATCCCTGGACCCGCAACGGAAAGTGAAGGTCATGTTTATATAAAGCATTGATAATACTTTAACAGGGGCTTGAAAATAGGGGGCTACGGACACGACATTTTACATGATGTTACAAAATTGCATCTGGCAGATTCCATAATCACTTTCTATTCAATTAGGGCTTTTCCATCGAAATTCAAAAAGTATCTTATGCTTAATATGGCATTTGTGATTATATATTTTCACGGCTAACAAACCTTTAAATGCGTAACCGTGGTTAAGAAAAGAAATCCGATTCATGTCCTTCCGGTTTCGCATCAGATGACCAACAAAAGGTAAACAAACTTTTGCAGCTCGTGTTTCCCAGTAAAATATTTCGATTCGAAGACAAATATTATAATTCTCTCAATGCTATTTTATTAGTTAGACATTGCTATATTTGGACCCCAAAGGATTTCCAGAAATTTTTCTTTATAATAATGATTTTTATTCCCTACCCCAAAACACATGTTGGGTTTGCATTGTACACGACGAAAATGTGGGTCAGTCGCAGGGATATTTTTAGATTTCCGCTCATTACGTCCATATTAACGGAAAGCAATACAGTGCGCAGATGATTTTAACATTGTGTGAGGTCTGGTGACAGTTTCGTTGCCTCTGGCCAATGCATTCTATGCATTTGTGGTTAAAAGCTGTGTCAACATTTCGGTTACGAATTTAATCATTAGAATGATAGCAATATAGTCATTATAGGACACATGTTTTTAAGTTTTTTGTTTTTGTTTATTGTTTTACGCTGAAGATTATTGTCACATTCTCTCGTCCTTTCTTAATAGTTGCTTACTCAAATTTGGTGTGTTTGTGATATTTGCAGTGAAAATGTTTGATATAAAATAATACAAACTGTCTATGAAATACATGTAATACAATAGTTCACATGCATGATATTTCTGTTCATGAAGACGATTTTACAGCATTCTGTATACTTTAATTTGTTTTTTTCTTGGTTTTATGTCTTTCAAAACGCTTTACAGGGAAATAAATACCATAACTTGAACAGGTTGAGGTTTTCAAACGTATCTTGAAATATATCCTTCATATTTTAATGATTAAATGCGTACCCATCTTTTCCTTGCCTTCAAATCGATAATGACGGGCACTAACACAACGAAATACTGGCACAGACATCAGATGCAATTTAGTTAATACATATCAGTAAATTTGTCGTGGAACAATCACTAAAATTTGATATTTACCAGCAAATTGTCCAATTTTTAGTTGTATTTCGCCGACTTTGGCCTTGTTGGAACACCAGGTTCGGAGAAGGGAATAAATAACTCAAAGACCATCAAATTATTTTGCGAGCTACTTTGGTGCTAAGTACAATAGTAAATAAGTGACAAAATAGCATTCATAGATAATCGATATATTTCTGTACTAAAATATAATCATCAATCGATCCTAGTAGTGTATGTTTTGTTTACCTTTTCTTGGTCTTCATATGCGGAACCGGAAGGGCGTGAATCGGATTTTCTTTCTCAACCGGCGGTTACGCATTTAAAGGTTTGTTAGCCGTGTATTTTGCAGTTTATTAAGTTCGGAAGCCCCGGATTTGGGGATATTAAAAAAGCCAAAATGTATAACAAAGGGCTACTTTTAGGAAAAGCTCTTAGGAATTAATGCAAAGGCATGTACCAATGTATTAATCACCTCAGATAAGAGTTAAGGTATTCCTTTTGAATTTCTGACATAAAATTATTGGCTAAAGATGAAATCATAATAGCTGGAGGCTTGTAAAATAGTAGAAATTTTGAAGTGAAACTTTATAACACTCAAAAATGGCCAAATTTTAGCCTTTTGACTAGGCAGTAAACTGTTCCGCTACTAATAACCCACTTATATTATATATCACTGGAAAGCTTGAGAAGTTTCCTATTAAGCTATGACAATAACATCATTCTAGGAGTGCTTCAGGGCAAAATACTGGCGTATAACATGTATTTTGTGAAATGTCCACCCTGATTGTGTTTTAGCCGTAAGGGAGCATTGTAATTCTGGGCCCTGATGCTCAACCAAAATTCTCAGAGTCTTTTTCAAAAATATTGTGCTAATTGGTTTGGCTGAATGGACATGCAAATATATGTGACATTTTTACGACTCAGTCTTGATCTTGCCGAAAATGATCGGACACACAGTTGATGAGGACAAGTATTTTCGGGTGTAAAGTCTTGGCAAATGATTGGTTGCCATGCTTAAGAAGGAAGATTGATTACTTCGGTGCTTTTGGCGACGATTTACAGTCTATCGTGCATTTAAAAATGGTAATCATCTGACACGGTCAAACAGCGAGGTACAGGGTTCCCAAACCTTGAAAACATGGAAAATGGCTGAAAAAAAATCCATGCTGGAAAAATCATGGAATTTGAAAAATGATGAAATATCATGGAAAAATCATGGAATTTTGTTATGAAATGCCTGTTTGGATGTCTTTGGGATTCATTTTTTCTTCACTCGCTTTGCTAGCTCGATAAGTATTGATAAAGTTCTGTTTTTCAAAAGGCGTTCAAACTAAGGATCTTGGAAGATTTCTTTAGTGAGATTGCCCAAGAAATCTTCAAAATCTCAAGTTCCAGGCACTTAAATCAAGTTTATTACAGTCGAAAAGTAAGTTTCTGTTGTATATAGACATGTAATGTTGTGTGTAAGTCAAGAAGTGACTACTTTAAAAATTGGACAAAATCTTTGAATTTCATATAGAAGCATATAGGAAATAGGAAACTTTTTATAAGTCCACGTTCCCCCCCTTGCCCAATCAAAATATTTTGAACACAACTGTGTTTTTGTAAAGGACATATTATATCTAAATGTCATGTTTGGGCAAGGGGGGGAAGGCTGTCAAAAAGCCCAAAAACCGATAAATGGGCTCAGCTCTTTTATTTGTAATGTACCAAGGCTATGGAAATATACTGTATATGTATGTTCTACCTGAATGAACAGACTATCTGTCCTATTTTAATAGGTAAACACATTAAGTGTACACCTTACAATGCATATAAATATACTGTGCAAAATATGTTTCTCCATTTTTGACGGTTTATGTTGTATTTGAAATGTGCGTCCGTGGACTTGAAACCTAACTTTACATTAGCAACACACAACTATTGGTTTTACCTTAATTCGATACATGCAAGGCTCTGTCAGAAGAACTTCCCTAATGTCTACAAACCATATGGAGTCACTGTTCAAAGTAAAAGTTGCTTAATATTTTTGCATAGTATATTTAAGGTACAGGTTTTTGCAAAAGTGATGGGCAGTGTTATTCAGAATTATAAATCTGATAAACATGATGTACCAGTAATTAGTCCATAAATAGTTTCTACCCACTATTTTAGGTTGCAATAAGCATATTGTAGTATTTTTAGCTCACCTGAGCCGAAGGCTCACAAGGTGAGCTTATAGGATGGCCATGATCCGGCGTCCGTCCGTCGTCTGTCGTCCGTCGTCCGTCCGTCGTCCACAATTTCAAAGATCTTCTTCTCTGAAACCGCTTGGCCAATCTAGTTGAAATTTTATGTGGAGCCTCCTTGGGTAGTGGCATTTCAAGTTTGATCGCGAAATCCAGGTCACCTGACCAAGATGGCCGCCACGCCCATATATGGTAAAAACCCTTCAAAAATCTTCTTCTCCAGAACCGGTGGGCCGATTTCCACGAAACTTGGTATGTAGCATCAGGGACTTCAGCACATCATAGTTTGATAAAATGATGACCCTTGGATGACCTTGACCTATTTTACGGCAAGGTCAAATTTGGAAACATAGGCTTTTACATGGGAAAAAGTGAAAACTATGGATTTTTTGAAAACTATTGCAGCCTGAGGCCTGAAAAGTGGTAGATGCAAACAACTAATTGAGTAGATGAAGTTATATGATTAATTTAGGTCAAGGTCATCTCTTGACCTTGGCCAGTCTGTCGTCCATACACACTTTTCAAAGATCTTCTTCTCTGAAACTGCTTGGCCAATCAAAGTGAAATTTTATGTGGAGCATCCATGGGTAGGGGAGACGAAAGTTTGATTGCAAAATCCAGGTCACATGACCAAGATGGCCGCCACGCCCATATATGGTAAAAACCACTCAAAAATCTTCTTCTCCAGAACCGGCTGGCCGATTTTCATGAATCTTGGTATGTAGCATTTGGGACTCCAGCCCATCATAGTTTGATCAAATGATGACCCTTGGATGACCTTGACCTATTTTACGGCAATGTCAATTTTGGAAACATAGGCTTTTATATGGGAAAAAGTGAAAACTATGGATTTTTTGAAAACTATTGCAGCCGGAGGCCTGAAACGTGGTAGATGCAAACACAAACAACCAATGGAGTAGATGAAGGTATGTGATTAATTTAGGTCAAGGTCATCTCTTGACCTTGGCCTGTCTGTCATCCATACACACTTTTCAAAGATCTTCTTCTCTGAAACTGCTTGGCCAATCAAAGTGAAATTTTATGTGGAGCATCCATGGGTAGGGGAGACGAAAGTTTAATCGCGAAATCCAGGTCACATGACCAAGATGGCCGCCACGCCCATATATGGTAAAAACCACTCAAAAATCTTCTTCTCCAGAACCGACATGCCGATTTTCATGAAACTTGGTATGTAGCATTTGGGACTCCAGCCCATCATAGTTTGATCAAATGATGACCCTAGGATGACCTTGACCTATTTTACGGCAATTTCAATTTTGGAAACATAGGCTTTTACATGGGAAAAGTGAAAACTATTGATTTTTTGAAAACTGTTGCAGCCTGAGACCTGCAAACAACTAATGGAGAAGATGAAGGTATGTGATTAATTTAGGTCAAGGTCATCTCTTGACCTTGGCCAGTCTGTCGTCCATACACACTTTTCAAAGATCTTCTTCTCTGCAAAAGCAACTGCTTGGCCAATCAAAGTGAAATTTTATGTGGAGCGTCCATGGGTAGGGGCGAACGAAAGTGTGATCGCGAAATTTGGGTCACATGACCAAGATGGCCGCCATGCCCAACTATGGTAAAAACCACTCAAAATCTTTTTCTCCAGAACCGGCTGGCCGATTTACGCGAAACTTGGTATGTAGCATTTGGGACTCCAGCCCATCATAGTTTGTTGAAATGATGGCCCTAGGATGACCTTGACCTATTTTATGGCAAGGGGAAACATAGGCTTTTACATGGGAAAAGGCGAAAACAATGGATATTTTGGAAACTGTTCAGCATTCCCATTTACCCTCTACAGAGGGTTTTTTACCCCCAAAAGTAGGCTTATACCCCCAAAATTAAAGGGGTCTCTATTTAGTTCTATACATTGGGGGTACAAAAATGAGGAAAAAGGTCAAATATACCCTCAGTTTCAAAATGCAGTGGGAACCCTGCTGTTGCAGCCTGAGACCTGAAAGTTGCTAGATGCAGACAACTAATGGAGTCAATGAAGGTAAGTAATTAATGAAGGCCAAGGTCTTTTGTTGACCTTGACCCAAGGTCATTTAAATATCAAAATTAAAATTATGGTTTTCTCAGAAATCACTGGGTTTGGAAACTATTGCAGCCTGAGACCTAAAACTTTGCAGATGCAGACAACTTGTGAAGCTTGTGAAGTCAATAAAGGTGTGTGAGTATTCAAGGTCAAGGTCATTTCATGATGACTTCATACTCCAAGATCAGGCTTCAGGTGAGCGTTCTCAGGACCAATGGTCCTCTGGTCTTGATATTCTATGGCAAACAAGATGTTTTCTGACAAGATAATTTTTAAAAAAAATCTGACCCCCTCCCCCTTTGTCACAGATTTATGCTTCAGGTATGTAACATCAAAAGGTTTCCGCCATGTTGTTGCATTAAACAAACCTTTTATTTTACGGAGAATGCAACATTTTTTCTATAAGATTAACACAGAAGCTGCCAGAAACGCTCAAACTTTGGGCGGAAAACCTATACTTTCTTCCGAGATCCTTTGCCTTCATCAGAAAACAAGATAATACTTTGAAGTAAGTTACTTCTGCAATATAATTATCTATTCTTGCTTTTTGAAATATGACAAAAAAATAAATAAATAAACAGAAAAATTAGTCCTGGGAATTTAACTCCGATGATGGAATTATCATGGAAAAGTCATAGAAACTTATTTTATACTTTCCGTGGGAACCCTGGAGGTTTGAAAGTGTTGACCGTGCCGTGTGCTCCCTACCGGGCACCCTATTGTTCAACTCAGTCAAATTGTGTAACATTATTTCAGGTGTTATAATGATGTTTATCAGATAATCTGTACTTCTTTTCCTGACAGACCTATCAACTCAGTGGAGAAGAAACAGTCTTCCTACTCTGTAGTCGATGGTAACGGTGACAGGAAAGAAGTGACTGTGAAAGAGAGGCTAGGAATCAACCCCACCACCAAAACATTCAACTTTGACCATGTGTTCCCGCCAGAGGTAAAGCAGGTCCAGATCTACAAGAGCATCGTGTCACCGATCATCAGTGAGGTCCTCAGTGGATACAACTGTACAATCTTTGCGTAAGTTAGTTTATGATATCAGATGATAAATGCTGTCTAATGTCGAAATGAAATTGATTGACTGTAAATGATGTTTTGTCTCCATAAATACCCCATAATCAGACGAGCAAAACATGAACAAACAGTTAAAATTACAACATATGTATTTCAGGGTCTCAACATGTTCATTGTTTAGCGTCATATTAAAAATTCAACCAGTTTTTGTCAATCTCAAGTTCTCAACAATGCCTTTTATAGCTGTTGTTCCATAAGAGAAAAATTTTGAACCAAATGTATTGTAGACTGGAGCCTAGAAGAGACAGCGCTATATTAATCACTTCACCATGAATAATTAAATTCAAATTGGGAGTCTCACTTATAATAAGTTTATTGAATTCCTCACATTTCAGCTATGGACAGACAGGTACAGGTAAGACCTTCACCATGGAAGGGGAGCGGTCCGCGGACCCGGGCATTTCCTGGGAGGATGACCCCCTCACTGGTATCATCCCCAGGGCGCTGGCCAACATATTTGATGTCCTCACCACACAGGAAGTGGAGTTCTCGGTCCGTGTGTCATTCCTGGAGTTGTACAATGAGGAGTTGTTTGATTTGCTGGGATCATCAGAAGACCCGTTGAAACTCAGGATCTATGAGGACAGTGCTAGAAAGGTAATAACTGTGGACTGGAGCAGACATTCAGGGGATCATTGATCCACTGAAAATCTTCAACCTTGTTCTTATTGTGGAGTAATGAGAAAAATTGGTCTTTAGAACAGGTCAGACTGACTGTACATCTATACTTACATGAGCCGTGTCCTGAGAAAACTGGATTTTTGCCTATGCGAAAACAAAGGCGCAGATTAGCGCCTTTGTTTTCTCTATACTAGGGCTGGGACGATACGCTTATGACGCGATACGATACGTATCGCGATACAGATGTTATGATATGATACGTATCACGATACTTAAGGTCGTTTCTTAGGATTTCTAATTTACTGTTTATCATTTGGTTTTATCTTTTTATTACCTTTTGCATTACAGTTTTGCATCACATTAATAGCAAAGGTCACATGTAGACAGGGCAGCTAAGGCCTGGTTTACAAGGCAAGCTGCTTTACCACTAATTCTGTACATTTTTTTTTTTTTTGTGTGTCAATTTTGTGCAGTTCCAAATACATGTGACGGCTATTGTGGCCAACATATAACGTATAGCGGGATTGTCCTGCTACACCGCGCCTTGAATTAACGCGGTGTTGGATGTAACGCGAAGGCACCTTGGATCCCAAAATTTCAAAATTTTGCCCACCCACTTAATGAAAAAAATTTGAAAAAAAAATCGCGGCGACGCGAAGGCGCCGTTTACCCTTTTATATTCCTTTATTGTATTAAAGTTAAAGGTGTTTACGTGCGGATGAAATCAATGTTAAAAAGATCGTTTGCAGGGACTTCGCCAAGGTTCAGTTTTCTTACAGTTTCCCTTTATGGCACTCGAGAGAAAAGAAAAACAAGGTGCTATTTTCTAACAGTTTCTCTATATTGAACATTGAGAACAATTAATGTTAATTATTTTGTGCATAGATCTATTTAAAACTGAAAGAACAGGTTTTCTTATAGATTACGAACACGATATCGGCTGCGTGTATATTCATGCGTGATAATTGCCATTTCAGTAATTTTTAGACACAATCTACCGCTCGCGAAGCGTGGATGACACATTGTTTTCTTAAGATTAGCCATAAAAGTTGTGAAAGTAAGCCAAAGGCGCTAGGGGATTATCGATTGACCGTAACGAGACCGTAAACACAGGTTGCTGTAGGCTATTGATGACACCTGTTACGCAACGACGGCGACACAAACCAAAGATTGTCTAAGCACTAGGACACCTATTTTTCTTGTATAATTCTATCCGATCAGAAAATGCATTTGTACTTTCTCGATTTAGAACGGCGAATTAAAATAGATCTAATACAACAGCAACATACGCGCGGTGTCATGGACACTTTTTTAACATTAAATTGTACGTTGTAAATAAACGAATTTTATCGTTGTAAATCGTTTTTCACTGAGTAAAATGTGGGAACACGCAAAGTTTTACTTTTGTTTATTCCATTTTACAAGGACTCCGCGATAAACCACCACGCCAATAAACACGTCGTATAGGTTCCCCACCCACCAAAACACAACAGACACTGCGATCAGCCTGGTCCGACTCAGTAGATTTGCATAACGCGCCTCACCTATAACGCGCATGCGACTTGTGGACCCCGACCAGCGCGTTATAACCGGTCTGAAGTGTACGTTGAGAATCGATATGTTTCGGGACAGCGTATCGATACGGTATCGTGGACCCCCGGATCGACTTTCATCGATGTACCGATGAATCGTCCCAGCCCTACTCTATACCCCATACGTGGATAGTACAATTTCTCTGCTTCTTAAATCCGAAATTTCAAGCTTCTAGCCTTCTTCTGTAACTCTACAGGTCGGTTTGTGTGAGACCTTGTCGGAAACCCCAAAGACCGAATTTCTCGCATCGCGGCTCAAATGCTTTCAACATTATAAAAAATATGCCACATGCACCTTTCAAGGACTCAAAATGTATTAATGTGTGGACAGTGAACACTGAACAGCTAAAAATTGTCAGGTATTATAAAGATTGTGTGTATGCATGCATATTTTCTTGTTTGTTAACCATTGCCTGGCTCTTGCCTTTTTCAGGGTTCAGTGATTATCCATGGCCTGGAAGAGATAGTTGTGCGCAGTAAAGACGAGGTGTATGACATTCTAGAGCGAGGTGCTGCGAGGAGACAGACTGCCGCCACACTGCTTAACGCTCACTCAAGCCGCTCTCATTCAGTATTCACTGTGACGATTCACATCAAAGAGAATACGATGGAAGGAGAGGAACTCCTCAAGACTGGGAAACTTCATCTGGTGAGTCTAGGCTAACATCCTTTAGTTAGTCACTTAAAGGCTTAGCTTCTGATGGAGCTACATTGATATCACTGGTTTCAATATTTTTACCTGTTTAGAGCTTCTACCTGTACTCAGAGTAGGTTTTCTAGTGTCCAGTCCCTTATCACTGATCAGCTGATATCCCTCAATAGACAGAAAAATATGTCTTAATCTTTAAAAAAAATTTACCTCGCAGTTTTGTTGCTAAAGATGTCGCTTGTAAGGCAAAGTACATTTTAATCCTGTAAGCAGCATGAAACGTAAGATTTCATCTTGTGTGTTGATTGATGTTGGATTGCAGACAGAATTTATGATCATTTACAATGAGCCGCCGCGTAAGAAAACCAAGAAAATGCTTGGGGGAAAACAAAGGCGCAGATCTGCTTTGCAGTAACTGCACAGCTGATCAGCACCTTTGTTTTCGCTGGTCGGATAGTTAAATTTCTCTTCTACATGTACTTAAATCCAGAAGCCGGCTTCTGTGACTGTACAGGCTGGTTTGTGTCGGACCTGGTTGGAACCTAAATTGTTGGTTTTCTCACACACAGGCCCCAATCTTGCATTGATTGTAATGTTTTCTATCTTTGTGACAGGTTGACTTGGCGGGTAGTGAGAACATAGGAAGATCAGGCGCAGTTGACAAGAGAGCTCGGGAGGCTGGCAACATCAACCAGAGCTTGTTGACTCTTGGTCGGGTGATAACTGCACTGGTAGAACATGCTCCACATATACCGTACAGAGAAAGTAAGCTGACTCGGCTGCTACAAGATTCCCTGGGAGGAAGAACAAAGACTTCTATAATAGCCACAGTCTCACCAGCCTCCATAAACCTTGATGAGACCTTGAGTACCCTGGACTACGCCCACAGGGCCAAGAACATCACCAACAGACCAGAGATCAACCAGAAACTTACCAAGAGAGCTCTGATCAAGGTGAGAGCAGCCTCTCAATTACTATATAGAAGCCTCTAGAGAGTTAGGTGGCTTAGTGTAGAGCAACAAACCCAGAATCTAGAACTGGATTGGAACCCTCAGCTCTGGTGCCAGGTTTCGTTTATCTTATACTTGGCAGTCCAAATCCAAAAAAGTGGCTTAGTTTTGGTTTTGTTGGCATTTTTGAGTACATTATTCTACCTATGCTCATAATATTCCTTGGCATGTGCCCAAACTCGTATGGGTGGATGCCAAGTCTGTAAATGACCCTGGGCCACAGAACAAGGTCAAAGGTCAAACGAGTGCAAAATAGCAAAAATCGGTAAAAATGAAAATAGACATTATTGTTTTGGAAAATAATGGACTGATTATAGGTAACTTGTACTCATGTCATTCCTTGACATGTCTCCAAAGACATAGAGGTGGATGCCAAGACTGTAAATGCTCCTGGGTGACAGAATTAGGTCAAAAGTCAAATGAGTGCAAAATAACAAACACCCGTTACAATAATCAAGTATTTCTTAAATCAAACATGAACTGACTAAAGGCAACATGTTCTTATTTTATTCATTGATAAGTGTTTAAACTCATATGGGTATATTCCAAGTCTGTAATTGCCTCTGGGTCACATAATTAGGTCAAAAGTCATATGAGTGCAAAAATATCAAAACCTGTAATGATAACTAATATTATTCTACTAGCTACCCATACCCCCTTCCCCCAGGGGTAATTTTCTACACTATGATTTTCTAATTTAAGTACATTGAAAAAGCTATCAGACCCTGTTTTTTGCCAGCGGAAGCGTCTGCGTTTTATGCTATGTTCTATTAAAGTACCCTAAATATTCATTTTTTTGAGTTTTTATAATGGGGGTACAGATAGAAAATTGAAAATATCTCAATTATTTGTAATCCTAGACCATTGAACTTGGTCTCATCTTAAAGCTTAGACGTAGCCCTTTTTTCCTATGATAAGTAATGGAAAATATTTAATTTGCATATTCATGAATTTTCATTAAAACTTTAAAATGAATAAAAAGAAACAATTAAAAATCAATTATCCCATAAAAACTAATGTCATGCCTAAACTATCATTTTGGCTTATTGTTATTGTACCAATAATACTATTTGATAAATTTGTTGATGACTCATGGGCCTAAATAATAATTATCTCATTTGCATTTTCATGAATATTAATGAAAATGACGAAAATCAAGATATACAAAGGGAAAATCTATTGCCATTTGAAGGGTTAAGGGTGGAATATCTACAGGATGTACCTTGCACCCTCAGAACAAATGCTCATGGGTGCCAGTTTGGTCAGAGGATCTCTTTATTGCCCATGTGTGTCACGTAAAATCATAGAGTGTTCACCCCCACCTCTAATAAGCAGAGGAAGTAGTGTGGTACACCTATATTACCACATGTTTCTTGGCTACTGATAGACCTTGAGAGAGCAGAAATAGGTATCAAATGATTGGTTTGACAATGCTTGATAACTACGTAATAAGATATAAATATCAAACAGACTTCCTGGTCTTCAAATATTAATGCGAACTTTATATATTAGGAAAAAATCACAGAAAAATGGAGTATATCAGCACAACTGCTTATATCTCGTCAATCAAAAGCCCTTGAGAGCTTAAATTGGTACCAAATGATTGCTATGACAATGTTCTATAACTCTGTAATAAGATATATAAACAAACTGGCTATCTTAGTGCTCAATATTAAAGAGAACTTCAGATATTAGAGAAAAGTAAGAGATAAATGAAGGGGGTCTACCAACAAAATTGCTTATATCTCAGCAACCAAAAACTCTAGAGGGCTGAAATTTATATCAAATGATTGATATGATAATGGTTTATTATAATATGATAAGATACAGAAAGAATGTAACTTTCTTGGGGTACAAATCTTGATGAGAACTTTCAATATTAGAGACAAATCACAGAACAATGGAGGGGGTATACCTACAGAAATGCTTATAAGCTCAGCAACCGAAAGCCATAGAGAGCAGAAATTGGCATCAAATAATTGCTATTACAACATTCTAAAACCACGAAATAAGATATATAACAAAATCAGACTTTCGTGTTGTTCGAATATTGATGGAATCTTAATGAATATAATATTAGAGAAAAATCACAGCAAGTGAAGGGGTTATACCTACAGAAACGTTTATATCTCAGCAACCAAAAGCCATAGAGAGCAGAAATTGGTATCGAATGATTGCTATGACAATATTCTATAACCATATAATATGGTATATAAACAAGCTGACTTCCTTGTTTCTCAATTTTTTAGAAAACTTAAGATATAGGAGAAAAGTCACTGGCAAACGAAGGGGGTTTACCAATAAAATTGCTAATATCTCAGTGACCAAAAGCTCTAGAGAGCTGAAATAGGTATCAAATGATTGCTATAATAATGTTCTATAATAGTATAATAAGATGCATAAATAATCTGACTTTCTTGTTGTTGGATTAATGATGAGAACTTTAAATATTAGATAATAATCTCAGAAAAATAGAGGGGGTACACCAACGGAAATGTATATATCTCAGCAACCAAAAGCCATAGAGAGCAGAAATTGGTATCAAATGATTGCTTTGACAATATTCTATAACCAAGTAATAATGCATATAAACAAGCTGACTGTCTTGTTTCTCAAATATTTAAAAAAATCTTAAGATATAGGAAAAAATCAGTGGCAAACGAAGGGGGTATACCAATAAAATTGCTAATATCTCAGTGACCAAAAGCTCTAGAGAGCTGAAATAGGTATCAAATGATTGCTTTAATAATGTTCTATAATAGTGTGATAATACGCGTAAATAATCTGACTTTTTTGTTTTTCGAATAGTGATAAGAACTTAAATATTAGACAATAATCTCAGAAAAATAGAGGGGGTATATCAACGGAAACGTATATATCTCAGCAACCAAAAGTCATAGAGAGCTGAAATTGGTATCAAAAGATTGCTATGACAATATTCTATAATCATGTGATAAGGTATATAAACAAGCTTACTATCTTGTTTCTCAAATATTTAAGGACACTTAAGATATAGGAGGAAAATCCTTGGCAAATGAAGGGGGTTAACCAATAAAACTGCTAATATCTCAGTGACCAAAAGCTCTAGAGAACTGAAATTAGTATCAAATGATTGCTAGGATAATATTCTATAACCATGTTGTGAGACAAACAAACATTCTGAATTTCTTGATTTTCGAATATTGATAAAAACTTTAAATATTAGTGAAAAACCACAGAAAAGTGGATGGGGTATACTAACAAAATGTTTTATAACTTAGCAACCAAAAGTCTTAGAGAGGTAAAATTCTATCAAATAATTGCTATGTTAATGTTCTATAAACATGCGATAATAAATGAATAGTTTGACTTTCTTGTTGTTTGAATATTGATGAAAACTTGAAATATTTGATAAAAATCACAGAAAAATAGAGGGGGTATACCAACGGAAACATTAATATCTCAGCAACCATAAGTCCTAGAGATCTGAAATTGGTATCAAATGATTGTTATGACAATAATGTTTAAACATGTAATAATATAAATGACCAAGCTGACTATACCGTTGCAAAAAATTAAGAAAACTTAAGATATAAGAGAAAAAACACAGACAAATACAGGGGAGTGTACCAATAAAATTGACAATATCTCAGCAACCAAAAGCTGCAGAGAGCTGAAATTGATATCAAATGATTGCTACGATCATATTCTATACACAATCGATACAAAATGTACATAAAAGAACTTTATCCCCATCAGAATACCACTGACACTTATGTTTATAAGGGCAATTGTAAAAGGGCATGAAAATAAGCATTTTTTTGCACTAAAGTGACCTTTGACCTAAATCTGCATTACTTTGTTGTAACAATTGTAACTGATTACATCATACAAATGCATTAGATGTAATTTGGGGCTTTTTTACAAAAGAAAAAGAAGAAAATATTTCATAAGATACTGCCATAATGTTGAAATATCTCAAATTTTGCACTTAGTTGACCTTTGACCTATTTTTGGGACTCTGGGGCATTTTCAGACTTGGCATCCACCCTAGCGTGTATTGTTACACATTAAGGTACACATTAAGCATGGATGCCAAAATGTACTAAAAAATGCCAACAGAAAAATATTTGGGGGGCTTGGGAGGCCAACTATTAATAATACCCAGTAATCAGTCGCTCCATTGTGATTTAACAGAAAAATTATTGAGTGGGATCATTTATAAACCACAAATCAAACAACCAAATAGAAGTCTTTATGTTTTAGTGGTTAATTCACTTGCCTTGTAAACAGGGTCTTGTATGTGATCCTGGGCTTCTACAGTCTCTGGAAGAGACTGAACCAAAGTATTGTCTTCCTTTGGCCATTACTGAGATAGAATTTGAATGATGAAATGTTTTTAAGAAAAGATCATTTTACCAGCAAATTTAAATTATTGTATCATATTCTGCCAAAAAATTATGTGTGTAACGGTCATGCTTTATAGGAGTATACAGAGGAGATAGAGAAACTGCGGCGCGACTTGCAGGCCTCCAGAGAGAAGAATGGCTTCTATATAGCTGAAGACAATTACAAGTAAGATTTTCCTGATAAGTTTGGCATCCAATTTCAGTAATTGTCTTGCTTGGTAATCTGCATGACTGTACCTATAGAAAAGTGTCTATAATTGGTAACCCCACAGTACTTGTCCTATAAACCAGGGATGACTGACTAGTTCCAGACTTATCTTGTCTTTTGAATGAAACTTTAAACTAGGTCCCGAGGTTATAAAACCTTTTCATGCTCAACTCAGCTGAGCATAAATATCAGCTGCTCATAAATGACAAATAGTCCAAATAAATTTAAATTTCAGGTTCAAATCCTGTAATTTATCCTGCTATGAGCAGGATAAATTTTGGTCTGAGCTTAGCATGAAAAAAGGTAAATAACCTCCGGCCCAGGCTGATGTATTTCTAGTTTAAATTCAGGCTTGTATATATGGCCTTCATACAAAATAAGAATGTCTTGTTTGTTTGTCTTTCCAGTGCTATGCAGTCGAAGCTGACGGTACAAGAAGAGAATATCAATGAGATGACTGAGAAGATTGAGGTTCTATCAGAGGAACTCACAAAGGTACTGTGTGGCATTTACTTTGATCAGACTGTTCAATCAATAATGCTCACCATCTGTAGTCGTCAATATATGTTGAGTGTTATTCACTTTTTGTGCTCTAGCTCTAAGTCTGGCTATTTATGGAGCTCTGTATAATAATTATCAGCTCTGGAGCACAAGAAGGTGAACGGCCTTTGAAACAGATTACATTAATATGTCTAAGAACCCTTACACACCAAAAAGTTGGAAATTGTCACAAAATGGTGTTTCTGTTTTGGCTGATCCAGATCGGCTTTCATATTGTTGATAGTTAATATGCATTAAATTATAATCCAATTCTTGGTCTGGTCCCGAGATAATAAAACTTTTTTTATGCTAGCTCAACTGAGGCTAAAATTTGTCCTGCTCATAAATGTTAAAATGCCAACAATTATTAGCAGGATAAATTACTTGCTTTGGTAAATTAAACCTAAAATTTCAATTTCTTTGGGCTGTTTCATCATTATGAGCAGTTTGAATTATATGCTCACCTGAGTTGAGCATGAAAAATGTTTTATAACCTCGGGACTACCAAGAAATACTTCCAAACTGCTATAGGACTTAGGTGAGTGTTAAACTTTGTAGATCCATTCAGGCTGCTTCTATAGGACTGGTTTTACTGAGCATCTTTCAGATGGGATAGAACAAAATATATATGTGGTTCCTATTACATGGTTTTGAAAAATAGGGTAGGTAGGTAGGACAAATATTTTATTTTATTAAAACATTTTACAAAGAAAACCTACCAAAATCTTATAAATAGCCACTTTTTAGACATTTTACAAAGGTTAGGCAAAAAATGTTTAGGGTCAAGGGTGAAAAATTAGGGTAGGTAGGGGAACCGGAACCACATATACATGTATATTTTATTTTGGCCTCATTTAGACACAGGAGCTATTCTCGGACACCAAGAAAGACCTTGAGATGACCACAGAGAGACTAACAGAGACGGCACAGAACCTTAAGAACACCAAGGCAACACTGAAGGAGACTAAAATCACACTGAAGGACACCACACAGGACAGGAATGAGCAGAGATTCCTGGTAGAGGAACATGTAAAGACAGAGACACAGCTGTATTCTCAGGCAACAGAGGTAGGTCTTATTCAAAGTTTTAGTTTTATGAGGCATTCAAGGACATTAGGTAAGTGTGTAAAAATGAAAATCACACTGAGGGACACCACACAGGACAGAAATGAGCAAAGATTCTTGGTAGAGCAACATGTAAAGACTGAGACACAGCTCTACTCTCAGGCTACTGAGGTGTGTTGTATACTTAGTTTGTGTTTTAAGGGATGTGGTAACATTGAAGGCTTGTCATATTGTGTTGGACAATTGAGGTTCTAGTAGAGCAATTGAGTAGTTCAATCTAGCAATCTAGTAGTTCAGTCTAGTAGTTTAATTGAGGTTCTAGAAGAGCAACATGTTCAGACTTGAGACACAGCTTTACGTACAGGCCACTGACATGGGTTTCATCTGGTAGAAAAAGGTTTATAAGAGTACATGTATCAATATAGGGATCAAACATGATTTTCCATTCATTAACATTCGCTAGGTCCCGAGGGGAGTGTTGAAAACCGAGAGCGTAGCACTATATTTTATAGCCTCATCACATTTTCATACGCTTAAAAGCTTTCGTTTTTATGCTCGTTTCGGGCAGACTCCAGTTTCTCATTACTAGCACGTGCTTTGTGTGGCGCCCGGTAACGAGCATAAGTAAAAGCCATGTATTAACAGCACATGCGCGCGTGAACCGCAATATTAAACGCAATATAATGCATGGCTTTCTGTTCGTTAATAAATGGCTGTTAATATTGTGTGACACGTGTATTTATGCAATAATTGAGCTTAAAATCATAGGCTGATTTGTCATTAACAGGAAATTTTGTGAAGCGCAACCCTTCTTGCAATGACCAGGTGCAGTGGCTCTGGTCTTTTTGAACAGACCCGAAATTCATGAAGATTTGGACATAAAAGTAATTGTATGGCCGTTCTTTGTCAGTCAATGGTGAAGGACATACAGTCTGCTTGAGAAGCTACAATGCCTACTTATTCCTTTTCAATTTTCAGCTGCTAGGCACGGTAGATGAATCAACAAAAGATGTGACGGGGCTCCACGCCAAGGTGGACAGGATGAAGGCCGTGGAAAGCCACAATAAGACATGTCAGCAGAGCTTTCAGGAGAAATATCATGGTGATGTGCAGGACATGATCGAACAGTTGAACGGGTATCTGAAGGCACAGGAGGCTGCCCATAACACACATGCTGAACATATTGGTGAGCATTTATATGAGTTTGTGCATGAGAAAATCAAAAATTTGGGTTCCAACCAGGTCTGACACAAACCGGGCTGTACAATCATAGGAGATGGTTAGAGGCTGGAAATTTTGGATTTAGAGAAGAATTTTACTATCCGTGTAGCGAAAAGAAGGGCGCTGATCAGCTTCGCAATTACTGAGAAGCTGATCTGCACCTTCGTTTTTGCCTATGCAGATTGTTGGTTTTCTCTAGCAGCGGCTCATATGTCAGTAGAACTGATAATAGTTTATGGATACCGCAGTCATTAATTATCAGTAGAATTTTCTGCTTTGTGGGTATTTTTCTACCATATCTGTAATATCATAAGTTAGAAAGAAATGTAATGCTTTTATAAAGATGAAGGATTCTCATTTAACCCAGACATAAGTAGAAATGAAAGTAGAAGTGGGTGAGAAAACCAACAATTTGGTTTCCGACCAGATCTGACGCAAACAGGCATGTACAGTCATAGAAGCAGGCTAGAAGCTTAAAATTTCGGATTTAAGACGAAGGATTGTTCCTTAACAGCACACCTGATCTGCGGCTTTGTTTTCGCCTATGCAAATTGTTGGTTTTCTCATGCGGTGGCTCATTGATGGAAAACGTTGATAGGGAAAGTTTATACTTGGTCATCTAATCAGGGAAATTGATATCATTATTCGCAGACCCATAGCATGTATATATCCAAAGTGCTTATGACTGGCTTTTAAAGTTAAAATATGCATGTATATTAATTTCCTTTACAGCCACCAATGTAGGTAGAAACAAGGCCTGTGTACAAGAGTTGACCACTCAACTTATGGATCTTCAGAAGAATCTACAGCAGCATGTTGAGAAGTTGAACTCGGAGCAACAAACCTGTACTGCTAACAGTCTCAGCTGGATGACAGGCCTGCGCGAAAACTTTGGTGCGATGAAGGTACTCAAAATATTAGAAAATTTACAGACACCACAAATTACATGCAATAAAACAGTTGTTATTTATGGGTGAAAGGCTTCTTTAGCACTTGTTATATGCTGGCTGGATCTTCAATAGAGCATTGTACTTTACTCTATACACAAACGTGTTGAAGGCCTGTTTATTATGAAAAAAAAAGTGAAGCCATGAAATATTTGCTGTGAGTGTTCTTGACTCTTGACCTCCCATGTATTATATTCTTAAGCTGTCTTTTTTTTTTTCCCTATGGCATGCTATAAAATATATATATGTTACTTTCTCTTTTAGAATGAAGAAAAGGAAAAGCTCGGCAGTTTTGAGGCAGAGATGATGTCCAAGACCACAGCTGTGATCTCAAAGTTACTAAACATTGACAGTTCTCTTGACTCACTGTCACTGCTGGCTCAAAAACAGGTATTGCCCTGACAGCATTCAAATGATCTGCCACTTTAATATGAGCCTGTGCATGAGAAAACCAACAATTTGCATAGGCGAAAACAAAGCCGCAGATCAGCTTCGCGGTAACCGCGAAGCTGATCAGCGCCTTTGTTTTCGCTACACGGATAGTACAATCCCTCTCCTACTTAAATACAAAATGTCAAGCCTCTAACCATCTTCTGTGACTGAACAGGCCGGTTTTTGTCAGACCTGGTCGGAACCCAAATTGTTGGTTTTCTCATGCACAGGCTCATATATGGGCAACATTACTCATTGATCATAAAGTTACTCAGCATTGACAGTTCTCTCGACTCTCTGTCATATCTAGCTCATAAAAAGGTGTCATATAGATAGACAATGTCTGTGGAAATGATCACAAGATTTAATACTGAATAATTCCAGTAACCATGTAGCTTTATCTTTTCATGCTTAAGTTAATATAGTATTTGAAGCAGTGTTCGATTTATGATAGCATGAGAATGTGAGGTAATGATGCATACTGTTTCGAGACATAATACTACAATAAACAAAACCAAGCTTTTTGTTCAAGAAGAGAAATTTTGTTAATCAATATTAAAGTAAAAATGAACTGAAAAAGATTCAATCGTTAATGTCAATCATTTCCAACTATTTGTTACCAGAAAGAAGAGCAAGAGGCACGACTGCGGGCGTGGTCCGAGCGACTGAACACTGACCTTGATAAGCTGAATTTTACGGTGGCGCAGTACTGTCAAGAACAGCAAGAAACCCTAGCCAACCTCCAGAAACATGTCACAGACAAGAACAATGTGTATAACACACGTAAACAGGTGAGACATATTTGAGTGGCGACATGAGAAAATGGGTCCTCCAGGTTTCTGACCAGGTAAAACGCAAACCAGCCTGTACAGGCACAGAAGAATGCTACAGACTTGAAATTTCAGGTTTAGGAAGAAGAGGGATTGTACTATATGTGTAGTGAAAACAAAGGCGCTGATCAGCTTGGCAGTTACTGCGAAGCGGATCTGCGCTTTTGTTTTCGCAGGTACAAAATGTTTTGTTTTCATGACGCAGCTCAAATGTTTGGCCTCGGAACATTAATAAAGTCAGGCCAGTCTGATAATTAACTCGGCTACCAAACAGTTAAATGCGTAACCGCCGGTTAAGAATAGACATCCGATTCACGTCCTTCCGGTTTTGCGTGTGAGGTGCAACAAAATGTAAACAAAACATACACTACTCGGATCGATCAATGATTATTTTGTAGTACAGAACAGTATCAAAAATCTAAGATTGCTATTTTGTCACTTATTTATCATTGTTAGACAGCACCAAAACAGTTTGCAACATAACTTGATGTTTTTGGGGGTTATTTGTTCCCTCCTTCGAAACATGTGTTTCAAGACGGTCAAGAACGGCAAAATACAACTAAAAATTGGACAATTTGTGTCAAATATCATGTTTTTGTGATTGTTCCGCGACAAATTTGTAGTTATATATTAAATAAATTACAACTGATGTCTCCCACAGTATTCACTTTTCTTAGGGTTCAACATTTATTTTTCGAAGGGAAGAAAAAAATGGTTAAGCCTTTAATCATTAAAATAAGGATTTATTTCAAGATATGTTTGAAAACCTCTGCCTGTTTTATGATATGTTTTAACATTTTCTGTACAGCGTTTTAGATGAAAGCAAACGAAAAAAAGCAAATTACAGTATCCACAATGTTTTAAAGTCTTAGTTTTATCATAAACAGGAATACCATACATGTGAATTACAGTGTTTTGTATTGCATGTTTGTTGCAAAAATGTTTGTATTTTGATATATACCAAGTATTCTCACTGCAAACATCACAAAGAAACAAATTTTGGATTTTTTTTTTATTTTCCTTGAGAGGGGTTGTCTATATGTATTAACTGGGTTAATTATTTTTAACATTATCACTCACTAAAACCATGAGCAAAAGGAAAACCAAGGTATATTTAAGGCTTTTGTATATGCAGATTCTCGTTTGTTTGTTTTTTCTTGTACACCACTGTAAGTCAAAAACCCTACAATAAAACTTGATTTGTAGAGGTAAAAACCATACAAAGATGACGAGACACTGTGATAATTAAATTATTAAACATAGAACTCGAGAGAGAAACTAAAATACAAGTGCTTTTAATGTCGATTATTTTGCTTTCATTCTAATGATTAAATGCGTGACCGAAATTTTGACACAGCTTTTAGCCACATATACATAGAATGCAGCTCTCAGTGGCAAGGAAAGTGTTCACAGAACTTATACAATGTTAAAATCATCTGTTCGCTGCATTGCCGTCCATTTATAATGACACAATTAGCGGGGATCTAAAAATATCCCTATGACTGACCCACATTTTCTTCATGTACAATGCAATCTCAACATGCATTTTGGAGGACGGAATAAAAATCACGATTATAAGGAGACAAATCTGGAAATCCTTTGAGATACGATAAGATCAATTTATAACTAACAAAATTGCATTGAGAAAATTTTAATAACTTTCTCCAGGTGAAAATAAATTACTTGGAAACGCGAGCTGCGAAAGTTTGTTTACCTTTTACTGCACCTCACACGCAAAACCGGAAGGACGTGAATCGGATTTCTTTTCTTAACCGCGGTTACGCATTTAACTGTTTGGTAGCCGTGATTAAGCTGCCACATGGTACAACACTGATTGAAAAAAAAAAAAAGATGAGCATTACTATGACTGATTTTAAGAAAAATACACCAGTCATAAAATTTAAGCTAGTGCATAACTATTTTTCTTGGTTTCAGGAAATTGGCAATAGAATGACAAAGCTGTTCCAGCTGGCTGACGAACTAAAAGGTTTACATTCACTGTTAGGAGAAAATGACAACACGGTAGACCAGCTACAGACTCATGTAAGTAATGGTAATTATGTTTTCTTTCAGTTTGAGTTATTAAATTCTCCATTGGAACCAAAAATTGTAGTTATTCTTTAATAACTTATGAAATTTCTATGAAAAATGTGGATTGTAACAATTGAGCTGCCTCATGAGAAAACCAACAATCTGCATATGCGAAAACAAAGATGCAGATCAGCTTTGCGGTAACTGTGAAGCTGATCAGCATCTTTGTTTTTGCTACACGGATAGTACAATCACTCTTCTTTTTAAATAAAAGATTTCAAGATTCTAGCCTGCTTCTGTGACTGTACAGCCTGATTTGTGTCAGACCTGTTCAGAAATCACATTTTTTTCACGAGGGGGCTCAGTTGTAATTATTGAATACAAATTTTCTTTGTGATGTATGTTTTAAAATACAAATAATCTAGAAGATGCATGACACGATACCAAAGTTGTCTTTGCCCAGTGTATTCAGAAGCACAACTCATTTTGGTGAACATTTACCTATTAAAACAAATTATGTCTCATTTTCTATTTCAACATTGCAAAATTCGGCTTCAGTGTATTTCTGTTGTGTTTCAGACATTATCTGAGGTTGGTAAATGCTCTGGGACAGCTGAAAGACTACAGACAAATGTGGACAGGTACGGTTGATATTCGTGATAATAAATTAGTCTTACAAGGGCCATATCTTTGATATTATGAATCATGTCATGAGAAAAAACAATGTGGTTTCAGACCAGGTCCAACAAATCAAGCTGTACAAGCACAGAAGATGGTTAGAGAAAACAAAGGCACTGATTGACTTTGCAGTTACTGCTAAGCTGATCTGCACTCTTTTTTTGCAAATGCAGAATGTTTGTTTTCTCATGACCCAGCTCATATTACTTTGTCATGAAAGTCAAGGACCATTCTTCTGGAATGCCTGTATTAGAAATGAAGAATTGGGGTCAATCAAGCACTGGCAGTAGCTAGTCTGTTGCATGTGTAAGGCCTTCCAAGAAATTGTGTCTTCCATAAAATCTTCCATAAAATTGTATCTTGTGTCATTTTACCGCCTCCACACATACAAGAAGTAGAGGTGGGCGGTAAAACCGGTATACCGTGGTTCTCTTGTTTTGGTACGTACCGTGGTACTTTTTCACTGTACCGGTTTTTATGGTACATATAGGCAGTCTCCATTGTGAGGCTGTTTGCTAAATAAATTGCTAATATTTCCATATTTGTCTGTGTCCTTAAATGATTAATTTGATCACGATCTTATATTAAAACATCTACAGAGAACAATTTTCAATTGCCCTTCCTCCACCAAAATGTTGGCTATGTTGTTTTCAGTCTAAATCAAATTATCCAAAGTCCAAAAAATTCAGAGATGCTTGAAATGACTTAGAAAAAATATGTACATATGTTAATGTTACATAATGTTACATATATTAATGTTACATATCAGTGAGCTCAAGCTGTGATGTGTCGCTAAGTGTTGAGTATGTTTATCAACCAAACATCTGTAAAAGCCAATTCAATTTACTGGTGGCCAGAGATATAGATTAATCAATCATTTGATTACAACATGTACACAGACTCATGCCAACTGATATGCCCTAAAACAGTCCTACACTTTATTTCCTAATAGGCAGTGTTAAATCTATCTTTTTAAGGCTGATTTTGGTAATGGAAGAAAAATAATTGAATTGCCTAACCCCCACATATTTAATGTGCTGCACCAGAAGGCCCAAATTGTTTCTATATATAGCTTCCGGTACACCGCGATACATACCACGGTATTTGACTGAAAACCGTGATATACCGCGGTACATTTTTTTTTCGTGGTACCCAGCTCTAACAAGAAGTGCAGTTTTTAGCTCACCTGAGCCGAAAGCTCACAAGGTGAGCTTATAGGATGGCCATGCTGTGCATCCGTCCATCCACAATTTCAAAGATCTTCTCCTCTGAAACCACTAGGCCAATCAAAGCCAAACTTTATGTGGAGCATCCTTAGGAAGGGGGAACTAAAGTTCATATACATGTAAATGGTCCAGGTCACATGACCAAGATGGCTGCCATGGCTATAAATAGCAAAAACCTAAAAATATTCTTCTCCAGAACCAGAAGGCCTATGATTTTGAAACTTGGCATGAAGTATCAGGAAGAGGAGCTCTACAAACCTTATATAAATCATGACCCTGGGATGACCTTGACCTATTTTACAGCAAGGTCTACTTAGGTCGCCAATGCATTTGAAAGGGAAAAAATGGTAAAATGCTATTTAATGGGTAAAACTTATTGGGAATAGGCAAATGTTAATGGAAAATTTTAGCCCCTGGGGGGTGTCTGCCCCTGCCCCGGGGCCATATACATGTATATTTCCATAATAATGAAACATCTTCTCCCCTGAAACCGCTTGGCCAATTTAAGCCAAACTTCATATGGAGCATCCTTGGGAAGGGGGAAAGAAAGTTTATATAAATGGTCTAGGTCACATGACCAAATTGGCTGCCATGGCTATAAATAGAAAAAACCTTTAAAAATCTTCTCCAGAACCAGAAGGCCAATGATTTTGAAACTTGGTGTGAAGCATCAGTGACTGGAGCTCTACAAAGTTTATATAAATCATGACCCTGGAATGACCTTGACCTATTTTACGGCAAGGTCATCTTAGGTCGCTAATGCATTTGAATGGGAAAAAAATGTAATAAAATGGGGGAAAACTTGCTTGGAGTATTCAAATGGACAGAAGATTTGTGTTTATCAGAAAAAATTTTGATCCCAGGGGATTGTCTGCTCCTGCCCCGGGGCTATAAACATGTATGTTACAATAATATTCAAACATCATCTTCTCTGAAACCGCTTGGCCAATTAAAGCCAAACTTTATGTGGAGCATCCTTAGGAACGGGGAATGAAAATTTATATAAAAGGTCAAGGTCACATGACCAAGATGGCCACCATGGCTATAAATAGCAAAAACCTTTAAAAATCTTTTTCTCCAGAACTAGAAGGCCTATGATTTTGAAACTTTGCATGAAGCATCAGGCAATGGAGCTCTACAAAGTTTATATAAATCATGACTGTGGGATGACCTTGACCTATTTGATGGCAAGGTCAACTTAAGTTGCATATTCCAGCTCTCAGGTGAGCGTTTATAGGACCATTGGTCCTCTGGTTCTGTAAATTGCAAAAGAATGTGCACTAATAATCTACTGTTTTGAGGCTTCATTGATTGAATGATACTGGTTTACACCAGTAGAAAATATTCCCTTTACTTTGCTATGCGAGTCACATCAACCTACTTCGATCGATCAATGTTTATCTTTAGCTATCTGATTTAGTATGTAGTAAATATTTGGCTGCGACACGGGTAAGAGATTTTTAGACGCGTAGTTTCCGAATTGAATACAACAGTATCCCGCTCGACCTTGAAATAAATATGTCAATAGGCTTCCGTAAGCTTCGTTACAAAACCCTGTTTATAAATTGTCATATAACCATGATGAAAATAAGATTACTTTTTGATTTGATTTAGCAGTTTAACGTCCCACCAACAGCTTAGGTCATATGGAGAGGGGACGTCGGTTTATAGTTGGAGAAGCCTGGGATCGAACTTTATTCTGGGCCCTGGTATTTAAAGGAAACACAGACCCAAATGCGACCATTGACACGCCTTGTTTCCTAAATCGCATTCAAATATTAAGAATATACCAGTGGTATTTTGTCCGCAAAGGTGCTTTGTTTAACTGAGCACATACAAAAGCATCAGGAAAACGTGGCCGTTCTCGGCGAGGCGGTTCTAATGTATACCTAAAAAACATGTCTTTTAGGGATTACAAAGCATCGTTTTTTTCCTCTACGAAGTGTATAGGTCGTATGCTGACCTCCGCGGCGTTCTTGTCTTTGTATAGCACCTGATTGTCAGTTTAGTTTTCCCCATCTCGGGTTGTTGGAGGGGGGATTTATTCTGATCTAACTGTTTCCTGATCATTACCTCTCAATAATATGATATTCAAACTGATATTTGAAAACGGAGGTGAACATCCCGACATTACAACAAAGCAAATATTCATTAACTGATAAAATCAACTGGACACAGGGTGCGTGGGGTTTAAACCAATTATGTATTTAGAAGTCATGATACAGTGTTGATGATGAAATTCCGTTTATGTTGCCTACTTAGATGTCAGACTGACATTTGAAGGACAAATAAAGGTTTTGCATAGGGGGAGCAATTGTATAGAGTAAAAAGTTAAATACAAAGGAATGGTTTCAAGCACTTTCAATGTTAGTTTTTAGCTCACCTGAGCCGAAGGCTCACAAGGTGAGCTTATAGGATGGCCATGATCCGGCGTCCGTCCGTCGTCCGTCCGTCCGTCGTCGTCGTCCACAATTTCAAAGATCTTCTTCTCTGAAACCACTTGGCCAATCTAGTTGAAATTTTATGTGGAGCCTCCTTGGGTAGTGGCATTTCAAGTTTGATCTCGAAATCCAGGTCACATGACCAAGATGGCCGCCATGCCCATATATGGTAAAAACCCTTCAAAAATCTTCTTCTCCAGAACGGGTGGGCCGATTTCCACGAAACTTGGTATGTAGCATTGGGGACTTCAGCCCATCATAGTTTGATAAAATGATGACCCTTGGATGACCTTGACCTATTTTACGGCAAGGTCAAATTTGGAAACATAGGCTTTTACATGGTAAAAAGTGAAAACTATGGATTTTTTGAAAACTATTGCAGCCTGAGGCCTGAAAAGTGGTAGATGCAAACAACTAATGGAGTAGATGAAGGTATGTGATTAATTTAGGTCAAGGTCATCTCTTGACCTTGGCCAGTCTGTCGTCCATTCACACTTTTCAAAGATCTTCTTCTCTGAAACTGCTGGGCCAATCAAAGTGAAATTTTATGTGGAGCATCCATGAGTAGGGGAGATGAAAGTTTGATCGCGAAATCCAGGTCACATGACCAAGATGGCTGCCACGCCCATATATGTTAAAAACCACTCAAAAATCTTCTTCTCCAGAACCGGCAGGCCGATTTTCATGAAACTTGGTATGTAGCATTTGGGACTTTATCCCATCATAGTTTGTTAAAATGATGACCCTAGGATGACCTTGACCTAATTTACGGCAAGCTCAATTTTGGAAACATAGGCTTTTACATAGGAAAAAGTGAAAACTATGGATTTTTTGAAAACAATTGCAGCCTGATGGGTGAAAAGTGGTAGATGCAAACAACTAACGGAGTAGATGAAGGTATGTGATTAATGTAGGTCAAGGTCATCTCTTGACCTTGGCCAGTCTGTCGTCCATACACACTTTTCAAAGGTCTTCTTCTCTGAAACTGCTGGGCCAATCAAAGTGAAATTTTATGTGGAGCATCCATGGGTAGGGGAGATGAAAGTTTGTTCGCGAAATCCAGGTCACATGACCAAGATGGCTGCCACGCCCATATATGGTAAAAACCACTCAAAAATCTTCTCCAGAACCGGCAGGCCGATTTTCATGAAACTTAGTATGTAGCATTTGGGACTCCAGCCCATCATAGTTTGATAAAATGATGACCCTAGGATGACCTTGACATATTTTACGGCAAGGTCAATTTTGGGAACATAGGCTTTTACATGGGAAAAAGTGAAAACTATGGATTTTTTGAAAACTATTGCAGCCTGATGCTTGAAAAGTGGCAGATGCAAACAACTAATGGAGTAGATGAAGGTATGTGATTAATTTAGGTCAAGGTCATCTCTTGACCTTGGCCAGTCTGTCGTCCATACACACTGTTCAAAGATCTTCTTCTCTGAAACTGCCGGGCCAATCAAAGTGAAATTTTATGTGGAGCATCCATGGGTAGGGGAGATGAAAGTTTGATCGCGAAATCCAGGTCACATTACCAAGATGGCCGCCACGCCCATAATATATGGTAAAAACTACTCAAAAATTTTCTTCTCCAGAACCGGCAGGCCAATTTTCGCGAAACTTGGTATGTAGCATTTGGGACTACAGCCCATCATAGTTTGATCAAATGATGACCATAGGATGACCTTGACCTATTTTACGGCAAGGTCAATTTTGGAAACATAGGCTTTTACATGGGAAAAGGCGAAAACAATGGATATTTTGGAAACTGTTGCAGTCTGAGACCTGGAAGTTGCTAGATGCAGACAACCAATGGAGTCAATTAAGGTAAGTAATTAATGAAGGCCAAGGTCATTTCTTGACCTTGACCCAAAGTCATTTAAATATCAAAATTAAAATTATGGTTTTCTCATAAATCACTGGGTTTGGAAACTATTGCAGCCCGAGACCTGAAACTTTGCAGATGCAGACAACTTATGAATTCAGTAAAGGTGTGTGAGTATTCAAGGTCAAGGTCATTTCATGACGACTTAATACTCCAGGATCAGGCTTCAGGTGAGCGTTCTCAGGACCAATGGTCCTCTGGTTTATTTGAGTTAGTGTTTCTTTTACGCAAATTTTGATATACATATACAAAACGCCTGACAGTGTCAAAGAAGTTTGAAAGTATGTCTTCGTTTTCTATGGCTGCCGTGCGCTTTTTATGGCGAAATTCCACGATATAAAGATTCACACGTGAAAGCTTAAATCAGCATTGGTCTATGCATTTTCGTCTTAACACGCAATATGGGATAGTCTGAAACAGGTGCTGCTTAGCTAATTTGTGTGCACAAGCAGATGGTCGAACGTTACAATCGCATCATCTTGACACATATTCGTGACAAATACATCGTTAATACGACAAATAAAAATTAAAACTGAGATCTTTTAAGAGCAGTGAACACATTAATGAGAAAGGGGATGGGCCATACCGCAGTTTCGACTATTAAAGTCTCGTCAGTGACCCTTTAGATTTGGCAACATGGAGCCAAAGAGAATTACTAAAATTTTACAACTTTCAATATGGTAGTCGATACAAAGACTATTATCATCTAAATTGGACCAAATATATTAAACATTGGTAAGTAAAGCCAGGTTTAGCACCAGGTAGGTACAGATGCCATGGGAGCAAGTGTGCTGTCGACCGAGTCATTTGTAATACGCAAAAGGTTACTTTCGTGCGAGTATAACGATATGTGTTTCATGTCTCGGTATGTCGACAGCCGACTCGCCTGAATTATACATACTCATTGTATGTCTGTCGATATACTTGTGTAGATCTCGGATCCAATAAACATTATTTTGGATCTGATACAATCCATATCTACACTGCTTGGTAATATCTGAAAATCATACCCGAGATTCATGAATGCTTGATGCCGGAAAATTTAGATAACATGAATATCCACGGACGTCACACACATTCCGAAACAAATTTCACAATATTTCCGAATTAATTCACTGACCTTGATGCATTTAAATGAGTCACTTGGTTGATTTCAAACGAATAAAATGCATATGTCCATTATGATCAATCCAAACTGACATCATATCAGAGCTATTTTGTCGAATCAGTTTGAGACTATCTTGGACTTTCCATAGTTCCATTCATAAAACCTCGGGGTTTTCCCGTTTTTATTGTGATGTTTATATTGAAAACAGATGGACATCCATAAATCGGTCCATCCTGGACGATAAACTGGTTGATCTTCTATAGGTTCACTTGTCTAAAAAGATCTTATCTTATTCAATTTGAAACTTGATGACAAATACGCTGGTCAATATCCATTGTTAAATAAAGTCATTCGTAACAGGTATGTTTACAAATAGGCCTACTCAATGTTTTGCCATCCAGTGATCTATCTCTGTCCTCTTCAGTAAGATTCTGTTGGTATCTTTTATTGGTGTTTTACGTCCCACCTAAACAGTACGGTCATATTGAGACAGGAGTTCCAGGGCGATTTGAGCATTATTAATTATCATAGTCTTAAGTTATTTTAAAGAACGCGACAAACTCACGATCATCGATCCGAAATATACTTAGCTGTCACTCCTGTGGGCGTAGTCAAATAGCTAAAAATAAGCACGTATAAACTATCAAGTTAAATTTAAGGTCGATCAATAGTTTAACGATGATATCGACGGTGTATTGAAAGTAAAGGGTTTTATTTCTACTGGCTTAGATACATATTGTGATTCATCTGAGAGGTCAGGCAGTGATGCAAAGCTGCCACAGCACACAGTACAAACCAGGGGCCAGTTGTTCAAAATTAATGATGTCCTTAGTTAACGATTCAGTAAAATTTCAAATGTCAATATTACAAATACACTGTTATTTTTTCAACAAAAAATAATTTATTTGCTTTGGAAGTCGAGATATAGTTAACAAATTGAGTGCTTAACGTCAGCCTTAAGCTAACAAAGTTTTGAACAACTGGGCCCATAACACAGATCCATATCGTTGGGTTTTTAAAGCTGAACAAAATTCTATTATTTTAACTTCATTTTAATGCAGTATGCATGTCAATTTCAGTGATGTTGTTCGAGTGAAAGAAGCATCTACGACTGGTATGCAGGAGATACATGATCAACTAGAGACTAACTGTCAGTGTGCCAAAAATGATATTGAAAAGGTAGCTGTTATTGCAGAACTTATAATGTCAAGAAGGAGACCACAAAAATTCTACAATTTTAGATAGGTGGAGAAAAGTGGGAACTGCACGTTCCAACAGCTCAAGGCCATGAAGCAAACTGTTAAACCAGTTGAGATTTTAAATAAGCAATGTACTTTTGTCAAAACCCAATTATAAAAGACAGTTTCATAAAATGACCATTTAATGTGAAATGTTCTGTTTTAATAGCCATTTTAACTTTGATAGAATTATAACACCAGCAGGAATTGTATTTCAATGAAACATTGCACAGAGATAAATCAAATTTGTGATCTAAGTTCACTGGCAAATTTAGGTTGGACTTAAACACCTACTTTTCTGTAATGCTTGTATTTTGCGCAGGTTAAAGGAGTGAATATAACTACCCAAGAGTCATGTAAAGAAATACAAAGTTATACAACAACTGAAAGACAACACAGAGAACTAGTAAGTTAAGCAATTATTAATTTCAGGTAATAATTATTTTAAACATCAAAAAGATATCAATAATATTTCTACATTGAAGAGAATGTGTCATGTTCAAATGTGTACATTATATGAGCCACCACATAAGAAATGTCATGTTCAAATGTGTACATTATATGAGCCACCGCATAAGAAAACAAACAATCTGCATATGTGAAAACAAAGGCGCAGATCAGCTTCGCAGTAACTGCGAAGCTGGTCAGGGCCTTTGTATTTGCTACATGGATAGTACAATTCCTCTACTTTCTAAATCCAAAATTTCCAGTCTCTAGTTATCTTTTGTGCTTGTGCAGCTCGGTTTGTGTCGGACCTGTTCGGAGACCACATTGTTTTCTCATGATGCGTCTCAAATAGTTTAAGCAATAAAAAAGAATATACTTCTCATTGCTACTTTAATCTGTTAATAGAGATTGTAGAAGCTTACATATGAAATATGTTATTATTCCAGTTTTTAGACAACTATGAAGCCAGCCTGAGTGAGCGGTGCACACAACAGGAGACAGACAGAAATACAGAGCTTAATGTCTTCTACAAGCATACACATGTAAGTACTCAATATCAGTTCACATACAGGGAGTGTATTTTATGATAGTGTGCCACTGCCAAAGGCATATGTTTGGCTATACAATGATGTGGGCAATTTACAGGAATTTGACCTCACACAGAAAAATTATTCCAGATCTCTCTACGTTAGAAAAATGTCCCATACTGTCAAAAATTAGTGATATAAGATTTTTTTATCACCATTAAAAATACACCCTCTACAATGGTTCAAACCTTTTTTAACTCAGCCTGATTTCAAATTATTGTTTGTTTTCTGTTTCAGACCCTTTCAATGTGACAGCCAGTCTGCCTGTGATAAGCTGGTATCCATCTGGTATCTAGGTATTCCCCATTTGTATTCTTTTCCAGACTCTGCTCTGCAGTGTGTTAACCAGTCTGCCCGTAATATGCTGGTAGCCAGCTCAGATTCTCAGACTAGTATCATATAATTATCCACTTGTTTTCTGTTCCAGACTCTGCAGAGTGACAACCAGTCTGCCTGTGATAAGCTGGTATCCAGCCTGGACTCTCAGACAGCAGGCTTTGACTCAGCAGTTGAAGCTGGGAACCAGGTGTTGTCCAGTAGAATCACAGCGACTAGAGAGTTTGCAGAGAACCAGTCAGCTAGATTGAGTGACAGAGACTGTGATGTGCAGAGATTTGTTGGCGAGGAACTCAGAAAAGATATTCCAACTGGTTGGTATACCATGTGATCCATTACATGAAAAAAAAAACAAAAAAAAAACAGTCTGGGTTTGCAATCAGGTATGACACTAACCTGAATGTGAGAAGCTCAAAATTTCAGTTTTTAGAAGAAAAATAGTACTTTCTGCTCAGCTAATCTGCATCTTTGTTTTCACGCTAGTAAAATCTGGTTTTTATAGGAGTCCAAACTTCCGTTTGTTCGTGCGGACGTCTGTCCATCCGTTCGTCAACATTTACATCATATTGTCGTTGACTTACCCTTTAAGCACGCACCTTGACCCTGTGCCCTTGACCTATATTTCACGGTCCATTGACTTTGTTAATTTTTACGTCAAAGTTTCATTTTCTCTGCATCAGAGACATACCCTTCAAGCACGCACCTTGACCCAGTGCCCTTGACCTTTATTTCATGGTCCATTGACTTTGTTCATTTTTACGTGGAAGTCTGTTTTTCTGTGCATCAGTGATAGCTGTGAGTGTGAAACCTTGCATAGTAATTGTCCTTGACATACCCTTCAAACACGCAACTTGATCGGCTGACCTTGACCTATATTTCACGGTCCATTGATTTTGTTTATTTTTACGTCGAAGTTTGGTTTTCTCTGCATCAGTGATAGCTGCGAGTGTGAAACCTTGCATAGTAATTGTCCTTGACATGCCCTTCAAACATGCACCTTGACCCAGTGCCCTTGACCTATGTTTCATGGTCCATTGATTTTGTTAAGTTTTATGTCGAAGTTTGGTTTTCTCTGCACCTGTGATAGCTGCGAGTTTGAAACCTTGCATACTAAATGTCCTTGACATACCCTTTCAGAACACCTTGACCTGGTGCCCTTGACCTATATTTCACGTTTTAGTTATTTTACCCGATGCAGGTGCGATATCGACCTCCGCGGCGTTCTTGTCTAGTGATTGGGCTCCAATGTTAGAGAATTGTGTATGCAAAACTTTGTATTGGTGATTTATGTCCGGTGTAACCAAGCAGCTTATGCAGCCAAAGAGGATGGTTAGTAGTAGCTTGAAATTTCAGGAAGTAGACAGGAATGCTGCAGAGGTTTTGCAGAAATCACAAACATCTGCCTTTTGATGAAAATCATACTTTAAATCAGCATCAGATTCAAGATTTTAGGAAACAGGTTAAGTTTGAAATGTTTTCTATTAGCTCATATAATCCTGGCATCCTTTTTATTGGACTTTACTGGCAAACAGTATAGCCCCAGATGTGATGCAGCAGAACGCGGCGACCCATCTTTGGCTATTCTGTTTGCTTAGAGGAATTTCATTGAAAAATCAAATAAAAATTTGCATTTCATCATAAGTGTCTTTATTCTTGAACACTTGTAGGTCAGACACCAGTGCGGCGAGAGTTCCGGTTTCCCAGAGACATTAGCAAGACAGACAGTCATGGTACGCTACTGGATAGATTTAGAGAAGACAATGTAGTAAATCTATCTCTAGATGAGGATAGTGTTATAGAGGAAGAACCAGATCAGAATGTGGTAAGATTAAAACATTGAATGAGCAGCATAATGATTATTCTGTCTTTGGGTTTTATAATTATGATTAGATCCAATACATACTTAGCTCTACAACCTGAATGCTAGAGGCTTTACAATGTGGACTTGGGAAATATGAGATTTGGTTTCAACTATGTAGCCAAAACAATGGAGTTGATCTACTGAGCTTCTCAACTTTTAAGAGGAATTATTTCTAGAATACACTTCATTTCAAATTCATTTTAACATGTTCAACTTGTGTTTTGATAGAACTTCCTCAAGCAATTCAACATGCCTGAAGTTTGACATGGTATTCTTGGCAGAATTTTATGACTCCCAACATTTTCTTTTTGTAGGAGGTAGAATCCCAGAATGGGGACACAGACATGAAAGGTGATGCTGCCAGTGAAACATCATCAACATCCGGAATCTCATCGTTATCTGCTATAAGTGAAGCTAGTAAGGTAGGTCTTGTAGACACATGATGTTGTATAATGTTTGTAAATAGAGCATGGTGGGCTAGAGGTTAAGCTGCATGATTCAAAATGTAGAGGTCCAGGTTACATATACTCTACATCGTTAAAATCTATACCGGCGAAGCAGTGGCTCTATCCCAAGATGTTGACTAGCATGTTGAAACAATAAAAGCACAAAACGTATCTTTTTTCTCACATGACCTAAAAATAGCTTGTTTATCATCCTTCAGATTAATGAATGAAAGAAAAAAAAATAACATGTTACATCCTAACTTTCTTTTTATCTTGATTCAATATTGCATGCACACTTGTGTAAAATCTGTTGTGTAACCTTTTCAGCTTGAAGCCAAAGAGAATGAAAAACAGGGTAGACCTCTGGGATCCAAGAGAAAAGGAAAAATGAGCTTTAAGAATGTCACACCTCGGAAAGTGACCAAATTGCCTCTCAGGACTACGCAGGCCAACGGACAATGAGTTCTTTTATGTCTTCAAAATAGTCTGATAGTGTTTTTAACTAAAAGGAAGGCTTTGGTCATATCGCTTTTGAAATTGAGAGACAAAAAGTAAACCGTTCCATGTATAAATTGTTTTATGAAAATTGGCACTATTATGCTTTTATCATAGCCTAAAAATCTTGACAGTACTACTCATACAGGGTGGCCACGGACTCTGGAAAACAGGGAAAACAGGGAAAATGATGAAAAAAAATTCCCTGCAGGGAAAAATCAGGGAATTTGAAAATTTTATGAAAATCAGGGAAAAATCAGGGAATTTTGAAAATCCTGTGTTGATAAGTTGAAACTTGTCAAGCAGTCATCATGGTTTCTGGTGGTTCCTATCTGAATTAACATATGTGAAATTCTCAGTTTGACAATTGTATGATATATACAGTGTAATTAAGGCGTATATTAACTGATTAAGTAAATAAGAATTCTCATTTTAAGATTCAAACTTATGGACATGTTTAAAATGACAGTGGCAGGCACTGGTTTGTAAAAATCTTTATATTTTTTTCTGACAAATATCATTATAACTTTCATGTGCCATCTGGTAATTGCAAATTCTGCTAAAAGGCATAAATGCAACACAAATCACATATATATTATGAATGGTCAAAAGTTAAACTTAGATAGCTAAACGGAATTGAGCCACTGTTGTCCCACAGCTATACCCAGATCAGAAAAATTGTTATTGAAGTACTCGATGGTAGTTTGTGTGTGGGGGCAGACCTCCATGCGAGGTAATTATATAGCAAAAAAAAACTTCTTGAAGCACTGTGTGTGAGGGCTTGCCTCGCCACAAAAGCTACTAAAGGTACATATGTTCTACATAGAAACATGGACCTAAAATTGTAAAATAGGCTACACTCAGATATATTGCTGCAAAAAGTACCACTCGGACCCAGGCTTTCAGTCCTAAATGTAAATAATCTTAATTTAATTTGGTGACAAAATTGTAAGCTACAAATCAACACAGCATATTCCAGTATAAGTTGACAAATTAACAAAAATCAAATAAATACTTAACTTACTGGAGATAGACGTCAAGCTAGGCATTTCTACTTAGCTATACCAATACTCATAAATACTCAATGCTCATAAATAGTGGAAATGCTTGCTTGTCATGAAGATCTTGTGATAAAATAGTAATTATCAATTAGACTTTATCTTCAAATTCAATCAGCTGGCCAGTAACAGTATAAGTTGATAGAGACAACAGGATTCACCCCCAAACAACATTTTTTTTTATTCTTATAGAAAGACTCCCTACATAAATTTGATCAGACTAGAGGATACCCCATTACCCATTTGTACATTGGATAAATATGTAGAAAGAGACTGCATAAATTTGATCATATAAGTAGAACGAGACTAGAGGTTACCCCATTACTCATTTGTAAATTGGATAAATAAGTAGAAAGAGACTGCATATTTAACGTTGATCATATAAGTAGAAAGATACTAGAGGATACCCCATTACTCATTTGTATATTGCCTAAGAGTAGAAAGAGACCACTAAAACTGTTTCTCATACAATTATCCCCCTGTAGTGAAATGTCCAATAAACATGACTTAACAGTGTTTTGTTTTCAAAAACTGAGGAGGAAGAGATTTTATAACCTCTTGTAAATTATCTCTCAGCTGAGTCCTGGCCTGTGTTCAACGTTGTCACTTTAAATTGACAGAGCTTTAGACAGTACGGTACCATGAACAAAAAATAAAAATGATAATTTGTACATGTACAAAGAATAAAAATGATAATTTTTGCATTCATGTTTTTAACATTTTTGGAGGAGTAGGTATGGCTATAACATATAAGGGGAGGTTTGGGGCCATACAAATTTATAATCAATTGGTTTATACAGGGTCTATAGAGACCCTGGCTTATATTACCATGCATGTATGATTTTGATCAGTCTCTACTTAATGATTTTGACCAGTCAGATACATGTATTATTATTGATATAAGAAGGACCGAGAAGGTACAATGTATTATTTAACATGAATGGATGTTTTGATAGGAAAATGAACACACTTTTTGTCAAAATATACGAGTTCAACCTCTCTTACACTTCCCTGTTCAAAACAAAATGTTTGTCAGTGTATGAGTAAATTTTATCAGGGAAAATTGAGTCCAGAACAGGGAAAAATCAGGGAATTTGATTTTCAAAATTGTGTGGCCACCCTGTCATAAAACATGTATACTATAAGAAGAAGCAAGACATCAGAAAAGTGTTCCAGTTTCATTATTGCTGTAATCCAACACCATTTCAAAATCCTAACATGCCTATTAACATACACATTCTAAAAAATCCACATATGAAATGTTGCTTTTTTAGTTAAAATGATCTCAGTTTCTTGTGTGATTGATATGTAACAATTTACTTGGAGACAGAAACCTCCATGCAATATAGTCAACATATTCAACAATACTTATAGCTAAGCTGTATGATAATTATAGAACTACTGTCCTTACAGTAAGGCTTACACCATATTTTAGAAATCACATTTCTGTATTTCACATTGGCCAGAGGCACCTCTGGAAAAATCATTTACTGCTGTCCATTTGTATTCTAACACTTTATAAGTGCCACAAAAAAAAAAACAGAGGACCAATGGTCCTGTAAACGCTCACCTGAGATCTGCTGCATATATGTGTACCAATAAACATGTTTTAATATAATGATATTTAACACCAGTGTAAGGGCAGATGAAGTCCTAGGGCCATTTTCATTTTTCAGAATAATCAATATTCTGTCCATTTGCCAATTTCCTGCTGGCTTTTCCCTTCAAATGACATTTAACAGTTTTTCCCATTCAAATTCATGGGCAACCCATGTTGACCTTGCCATAAACTGGGTCAAGGTTGTCACAGGTCATGATTTAGATATACATTGTAGTACTTTAGCCATCAATGCTTCACTCCAAAGTTCATGGAAATTTGTCAAATGGTTCAGAGAAAAAGATTTATATGGGCATGGCAGCCATCTTGGTAATGTGACCTAGATTATAAATAAACACATTGGTTCCCCCATCCTATAGATGCTTCAGATAAAATTTGGCCAAGTGGTTTCAGAGGAGAAGAAGTTTGAATATTATGGTATTATACATGTATATTGCCCCAGGTGGGGGGCATATGAGCCCTTGGGTCCATTGTTTTTTGTTGTTGTTTTTTTTTTCAGAATCATTAATATTGAATCCTTCAGCCCATTTCCTGCAAGATGAGCCCCTGGGGTCCATTTTTTTTAAGAATCATTAATATTCAGTCCTACTGCCCATTTCCTGTAAGACTTTCACTTTATATGACATTTTTAAAGTTGTCCCCATTCAAATGCATTGGTGACCTATGTTGACCTTGCCGTAAAAAAGGTCAAGGTCATCACAGGGTCATGATTTATATATACATTGTAGTGCTTCAGCCATAGATGCTTCATGCCAAGTTTCGTTGAAATTGGTCCACCGGTTCTGGAGAAGAAGATTTTTGAAGGGTTTTTACCATATATGGGCATGGCGGCCATCTTGGTCATGTGACCTGGATTTCTTATATACACATTGGTTCCCCCTTCCTATTGATGCTTCACATAAAATTCGGCTTTGATTGGCCATGCGGTTTCAGAGGAGATGATGTTTGAATATGATGGTAATGCATGTACAGGTATATTGCCCCGGGATGGGGGCAGATGAGCCCCTGGGGTCAAAATTTTTTAGAATCATCAATATTCAGTCCTACTGCCCATTTCCTGCAAGATTTTCACTTTAAATGACATTTTAAAATTTTTCCCAATTCAAATGCATTGGTGACCTATGTTGACCTTGCCTTAAAGGTCAAGGTCATCACAGGCATGGCGGCCATCTTGGTCATGTGACCTGGATTTCTTATTTACACACTGGTTCCCCTTCCTATTGATGCTTCACAAAATTTGGCTTTGATTGACCATGCGGTTTCAGAGGAGATGATGTTTGAATATTATGGTAATGTACAGGTATATTGCCCCGGAGTGGGGGCAGATGAGCCCCTGGGGTCAAATTTTTTTTTTTTTTCAGAATCATCAATATTCAGGCCTACTGCTTTCCTGCAACATTTTCACTTTAAATGACATTTTAAAAGTTTTCCCCATTCAAATGCATTGGCGACCTATGTTGACCTTGCCGTAAAATAGGTCAAGGTCATCACAGGGTCACGATTTATATATACATTGTAGTGCTTGAGCCATCAATGCTTCATGCCAAGTTTCATTGAAATTGGTCCACTGGTTCTGGAGAAGAAGATTTTTGAAGGATTTTTACCATATATGGGCATAGCGGCCATCTTGGTCATGTAACCTGGATTTCTTATATACACATTGGTTCCCCCTTCCTATTGATGCTTCACATAAAATTTGGCTTTGATTGGCCAAGCGGTTTCAGAGAAGAAGATCTTTGTAAATGACGGACGACGCCGACGGACGGACGCCGGGTGCCTTCCTATCCTATAACCTCACCTGTGAGCCTTCGGCTCAGGTGAGCTAAAAATATATATATATATATATAAATTTGCAACAAATAAAGATTTGTGGCCAAAATAGGAATTTAGCATGACCAGGTGAGGTAATACAAAATTTTAAAATCAATACTCGTATTAGCAAATTTCAGGACTGTGAAGCAAGTTTATGATATTTCACTTTTCCCTGTTGGTTTGAGAAGATTTATGTTTTTCTAGGATAATAGTAACCTCCCTTGCTTGCATTTTCAGAATGTGAAAGCCCTCTAGTTGCAAGATTATTTTTGGGCATAAAACTTTCATTTGTAAACCCATTTTTAAATTTTTGTGGCATATTTTAGGACTTTTGGAATGCAAAAGGATAACAATTTTGAACCTTACTTGTAGTGTTTCTGAAGAAATGTGAAAAGGTGGTTTCTAAAAGATGGTGTTAAGACAGTAGCTTGATGATATTCTTAATTGAAATAGTTACTATGCACCTATTCTATTTGTGTTGTCAGAAATATTGGAAAAAAGGCCTTCGTGTGTAAATAGCTTGCAGCATAGGTAAGCCTACATGGTCATAATGTAGTCTGCTCTTATTTGACATAATACTCATATTGTTCGAGTTTGGATTTGGGAGCTGGTTGCCAAGTGATGAAGGGCATTACGAAAACTTGTATGTGCAGTATACAGAGATTTTTAAAGTTGTAAAAAATTAAAATTTTTCAGTAGAAATATTTGATATTTTTCTTATTTTTGCTCGAAACATAGATTGTTGGTACAAGTTAGAACAGCCTCGGCAAGGCCATTCTAATGTGTACCCACAATTTATGTTTTGGAGCAAAAATAAGAAAAATGGATATAACCCTGCATACAAAGTGGGGTTTGAGGTGGTATACATTACACGGACATGTTTTCATGATGGTCAGTACCCCAAGCTTGTGTCTATGGTACTGATTGATACCTAGTAACCCATAAAGTACTGGTTCCATCCCAACTTGAAAGAAAATTTACTGACTGGAACATTAAATTACTCAAAGATTTTTGGGTAGGATCAACTGGGTTGGATTAGATCTTTTAGAAAATAACAATGAATATGTATTTTTAGATCAACTTCAGAATTGTTTATCATTTGTTTAAAATTATTTTTAAATTTAGAAAATTATCTAGATTAGCTATGAATGCCAGTCATCCAGTCGAAATGCAAGGTATACATAGGAGTTGTGCCAAGATATATGCTTGTGTATCTTTACTGTACATTTCCATGTCAATGACATGTACAAAAAATATATCTGAACAAACCGTTTTTAACTTGTTATTCTTCATCAAAGCCCTTTTTAGCTCTCCTAAGCTGAAGGCAGGTACCCCATGTCTGTCCATGTAAAAGATATTTTCAATTATACATATCAGAAGGTAGGGAAAGAATAATAAATGTGCTTTTCGTTCTGATCTGAAATGTTTATTTAGTAGCCCTCTGCGCTTCATATCATTTTTGTCCTAAGCACTTCAGTTGATTGGTTGCTGGGATGCCATAAGTTTTAAGCAATCTCGGAAAAATAGTAAAAAATAGAGTTTAACAATGGATATGATTTGCATGCAAAAACTTTCTTTTTTGTGAATTCTTATAGCTCTGTCATACATTCACGTATCAGCGGCGTATCGCTCGAGAAATTCGATACGCCGAGGTCTGAGCCGTATTTTTAGCGACGTATGTATCACATACATGTGACGTTCCTGCTACGTTCCAGTGGCGTATCGATGACGTATCTGTATTCATATGGAATTTCACTTTCGTATGTATGGCGTATGAAGTGTACGCATGACGTATCTACGGCGTATGTACTACGTTCCATTATCTGCGGCGTATCTATTCTATACCAATTGCTTTTTAGTAACTATGAGAACAAACGGCTGTGTTCAGTTGCTCATTCAATTTGCACATCGAAGATAACACCGGAGAAATCTAGATTAACACTGAAGAAAAATCCCGATGTGTGTGTGGGGGGGGGGAGGGAGGGGTACATCTCAAAGCTCCCCATCCTGGTCGTAAGACGACATGAACAAAGGCAGAGGCTACACCAAGCGTAGCCCTGAAAGAACCCTGCATGACACCCCCAGAACCGTGAGAAATATCTGATCCATGTCATGTCTTCGGAAAAACGAAAACATTTATATAGAAGCTTTAAGAGTCTCTTGGAACGCCACAAAATATTCCTAATACTCCTAGAACGTCACACATACTCCACAGCAGCGAAACGTACGTAGCACATAGGTCATTGATACGTGAGATACGCCATACGTACGTCGCTAATACGCCGTAGATACGAAATGAGAGTCGAGGATACGCCACACATACGTAGCAGATACGAAAGGTACGCTGTACATACGTCACGGTTACGTGGCATGTTAACCGCGACGTACGTGTGGCGTATCAGGGGTATGAGCTACGTATCTACGCGTACCTGCCACGTTGCTTTCGTATGTACCACGTATGTACGGCGTATCGGACCTGCCACGTACGTTCTACGAATTTTTAAGTGCACATAAAAAACGTAGCACCTCGGCGTATGAGGAGTATGAGCTACGTATCGATGAGTATGAGCCACGTATGTACGACGTACGCGTGACGTACCTTTCGTATCTTGATACGCCGTAGACACGTGAGTCGATACGCGATAGTGTGACAGCGGTTTTATGACCAAGAGTGAGTTCCATTCATATGTGCAGTAAACGTTTTTCAATATACTAAGGCGGCCATTGACTCGGATACCTGAGCCAGACATGTTCATGAATGTGACAAATGTCCAGGATGTGGCTCCGACCCAGTATCATGACAAATTGTTTACTGGGATGTTAAACAACCAAAACAAGTATATCGACGGTTTAGGTTAAGACAGACGCCGGTATCGAAGTATTCTGTAAATTCAGTACCTATATAACAGTTTTCGCGTTTACCCCATGGGGTATGTTCAGGACCAGGACCCATTACATTTCACATTCTCTTAACACTCCAGCAATACACATTGAAAACTTCCTGACAAAGCTTCACAAAATAAGAGTGGGCAAACCTAGTGATGATCTGAATCGTATCGACCAAGGTCCAATAAGTGCATCGATGTAATTCAGATAAAACAGTGACAGTAGCGCCAAAGAAACTAATCACAATTAAGATGCATGATATGCGAGATTCATGCTATTCAAAAGAATTGCCAGTCGCTGAACGCATTCAACATCAAACTCGTCGAAATCTACACAGACCTTTTCGTAGTATATGCTTCACCTCAGCTCTCAACTTGGGAAATGAGAACATGTAAATCAGTGGGTTACACACATTATTCATGAAGACAAACGCCTGAACCTGCTCCGGCAATGAATCCTGATTATCCTTCAGTATGAGTATAGGCACGAGAACCAGGGGTAGAATACTGATATTGAAGGCTGTCAGAAGATACCCGATACTTTTCACTAATCGCATGTTTCCTTGATTTGTAATGCTTGTTTGTGGACCAGGTGTCCCATGTAATACTGTAGCTGGGGTGATTAGACCGTTTATTGTGGTCTGATTGGTATCAGACGGTGCAGCTGGTGTACTTGTGGAGTCGTTGATAGCGGTTATAGCAGCAAGTTTGTTCTTGACCAGACTAGCCCCTGTAATAGGGGTAGGAGAATATGTTACTACTAACTGGTTTGCTGCGATTTCGTTGGTACTCATGGTAGTTGTTGCAAGTTGGCTCATAGAAACTTGTTTATCAGATGCTGGTTCGGCCGTTTGATTAGCAACGTATTCGTTGTCAGATGTTACTGCGAATGGATGTTCTAGAGACGATATGGCACTTTGGTTTGTAGTAACACGGCTTGCTAATGCTCTTGTGGTCAGCTGGGAGTTATCCTCCTCCGGCTGGTGTATACCAACTTCATGTACTTGGCTTACAGACGATGCTGTCGCGTGTTGGTTAGCTTCCGCCTTGTTCTGAGATGCATTGATGATAGGTGGGTTTGCCATGACCTGAGTGGCTGATGCAATCTCCTGCTCGATTGGTTTGCACGATACATTAGCTGTGTTCGCACGTGTGAAGCTCGCAAGTCTGATGATGTTACTGGAACTAAGGCGAGTCATACACAGTATCTTGAAGGCCGTTGTCATGTACACAACATTTGTCAGTATCCATGGCGCACAAAACGAGACGAGAATATAAATCAAGGCTCCTCTGTGTGGTCCATTTTGTGTCAGACCAAACATGTACCAAAGTCGGCAGTCAACCAGAACTTCGGCGGGTTGGCCCCAAAGAACATATGGTATCACACTAGCCAATGACACAGTAACCCAAATAAATAAGCTCCGAATGCCGAAACGAGTCCTTCCGACCTGGGATGGTAAATGAGCGTTCCGGATCACCGTATATCTATGGACACAAAATGAAAGTACATGGCAGTAGGAAACGAGTTGAGTGCACACCGTGGTAAAATTAAGAACGGCACAAAATTCATACGTTTTCCTGCTCACTGTTTCTTCCAGAATCACTCTTAGAATCATAAAGAGGCTGACAATTAGATCACTCAGGATCTGGTATAATATCTGTTTGGCTTTCTTTGCCCATGTCAGCTTTCTTTTAGACACAATACAGTATAATAAAAGTGAATTTAAAGTAACTGAAAAGATGCAGAGTGATAAAACCACGACAAAAGTAACATAAACAGGATTGTCATCAGTTCCAATTTCCTCCATTGCGTCTCACTTGATGTAAGTTCCAAAAATGTCAAAAAGTAGTTATTAATTTGTATAGTATCACGTGTAAGTCCATTTGAGTGTTTCACAGAACATTATGACACTATGCTGCGTATGCTGTATACATGCCATAACTCATTATCATTATTATATAACGTTTCCAGTTACAAAATTTCCATATATATGACTATATTATGGAGTTACGACTTCTTTCTAACTGTCTCAGTCTCTGAATACTAAGCTGTGTGAATTTCATTATCACTTATGTAATGTCGTCATCAGTTAGAGATTTTTCCGGATAAAAATTGTCACTTTTCAGAAACAGTTTCCAAGGTATGATGAAAATAGTCATGAAGACTTGGCTGAATACGCACTGTATCCGTTAGTATAGGCACTGCAAACCACAGCAAAATGCCATGTTAAACTGATTAATTAATATAGTATGATTAATAAGGAAATTTGCACGATCTCCGTTTCCACCACCTACCTTATAAAAGTAAAGTTGAATTCAGGATTGGCTGATAACTAATTAATTAAGAGCTATTTTTGCGTATCAGGCTTGATCTGCTAGTCTTGGTGCCAGGCATATCTGCTAGTCTTGGTGCCAGGCATATCTGCTAGTCTTGGTGCCAGGCATATCTGCTAGTCTTGGTGCCAGGCATGGAGGCTTTTTCTGACTAATCGTGCTGATGGAGCTGCATGCAGTCACTGGTGAGAATATGATCATTGTGCTTAATACGTGTATGTCAGAGAGTAATGCAATGGTCAGTAACGCTACAACAGAACCAAAATCCCGCCCTCGAAACAAAAACTGGAAAAAGTCATACCCTGCACTTCGGCGGGAAGATATGGTTAGCCTTGATGGGATGTTCTCGTCGTTTTTATACCTTCTCACCTTCGTGATCCCGTCTCACCGAAGGGGGACGAGGTAACTGTCTGGAGCTGATCTATGGTTACCCGAGGGAGCAGCCGGAAGTTACCACCGTGGCACATGAATAAGATGTGAAGGGGTGAGTGCAACAAGGTACCTAAGTCCATTTTTCTTTATTTTGAGAAAAACGCGAAAAACTTTTTTTTTTTTTTTTTTTTTTTTTTTTTTTTCATAACATGTGAAATACTGGATTTTTCTTTTACAAATTGGTAACCTTTGATGTAAAACGTTAATTTTTAAGTGATGTTGTGATAATCTCATCTTGTTTAAAGAAATAGAATTTGAAAAGCTGAATTTTAGCAGTTTTGTTAATGCAACAAGGGACCCCAAGTCCATATCTAATAAAACTAAAAATGACATTTATACAGAAAATGTTGCTGTACATGTTGTAATAAATAGCCCGATATTAACTGGACAGCTTCAAGTTAACATGTAAAGTTGTCTAAAAGTGTAGCGGCAACTTATTAAGCGGACTAGGAGCTATTTTATAAACATGCAACATTTTTGTGTTTGTTTCATTTAGAGCATCTTACAAGCACAACATTCAGTTGAAAATCTGTTTTCATCATATATTTCCAACAGTCATGATATATTTGTGCAAAATTTATGCTGTTAGTTTATAGTTTGGCCAAAAGAATGGAAATAAAAATCTTGTGGAGTTAGGACCGTTGTTGCATCATCAAAAATGGAGTTAGGACCTTTGTATTTTAAAAAAAAAAATGATTTTAAAATCATTCCCTGTCTGTTTTCTATGGTCAAAGGGAGTTAAATAGGTGGAGAAACCATTTTTCTGCATGACTGAGTGGTTAACTCATTTTTGCCCAAAATGTGACTTAGGTACCTTGTTGCACTGACCCCTTCATATATCAAATACATACACAAAAGTCAAATGAGCGGCCTCGTGGGAAAAATCAACAATGTGGTTTCCGAACAGGTCCGACACAAACCGACCTGTACAAGCACAGAAAAAAGCTAGAAGCTTGAAATTTCGGATTGAAGTAGAAGAGGAATTGTACTATCCGAGTAGCGAAAACAAAGGCGCTGATCAGCTTCGCAGTTACTGCGAAGCTGATCTGCGCCTTTGTTTTCGCCTATGCAGATTGTTGGTTTTCCCATGTGGTGGCTCAAATTATTACAGAAACCCTGAAACAAATTGAAAACAGAGAAACACTTCAGAAGGACCGTCATGGAACGGTTAATGGTCGTGGACCGGTTTACTCGTATGATATGTATACTTAGAAAAACAATTGAGGGATATGGTTTTTGTTTCGATTTCATTGTTAAAGGTATAATTTTTTCTACCCAAATAATTAATAGATATGTAGCAGAACCATCACTGTGCAAAGATTCCATAAAATTTTCGCGTTGCCTGGAAGCGCTTCTCGCAGACTTGCAGAAACGTTGGAACACCCCTGAAAGTGAAGTTCCAACTGTTGCCTACCCTACCCAATTCTGCCATTCCTCCCCTCTTACTGGTTCATTCAACTGCGAAACTGTTTTGATAATCGAAATGCCGGTACTTTTATGTCTAAAATGCATATTGGAAAAAATTCAGAAATCTGTGATTTTTGGATAAAAACACGATTTTTTACCAAAAAAAAAAAATTTTTTTTTCGCTTAAAACGTTGCCCTGCGAGTTTGGTACAGAAACCGATTTGAGCTACGGGCATTAGTTTAGATTTTACAGAGTTTCAAAACATTTGCTAAAGAACTGGGCCCAGAATTACAATGCTTCCTTAATTCTTAAGGTCTACCTTAACTTAAGATTTTCCTTAAAATCGACAAAAGTGCATTACAATCGATTTTCTTACTTTAAGGTAGACCTTAACTTGAGGAAAAACTTAAATATTTAAGGTTACTCGATAGCTACCTTAACTTAAGATTTTACTTAGGCTAGACAAATAATGCTCGGTTAATGCATTATTCAAGGGAGTTTTAATAATATGTTTATGCACACTGTGTAACCATGCAATGCTACGTTACGTATATCACATTTTTCGCCATAATGTTTTTCACGTAACGGAGATGGTTGTGTAGAGCGTGTGCAAGACTGGGAGACTTTTTCAGTTCATAATCCTCTTGTTTTAGTTTAACTTTATTTTTGGTTAAACGACAACTCGAGATTCGAACTTGTCTGTCCACATCTGCATTTAGAATTATTATAAAATTGAAAAATTAAGATGTTGCATGCCCGATGTGGCTTAATAACTACTCAGTCAACAATTTTCAGTCATGTCGAGACATGTTGACCATCTATTTCTCACGGCCCCAATGGGTAATGAATGTGTCGGGTTTGGGAACCAAAACAGTGGGAGAAGGTTAGTAATACATGGGCTCTCGCCATAAAATTCGGCAATCCATGCATTCGCGCTCCCCGGGAGCGCGTTCTGAAGATCATCTTTGTAAAATAAAAATTTGTGAAAAAAAAAAAAAAAAAAAATCGTATCTTTTTGTCCTGCCTGCGCACATGCACATGTGAGTGATGGTGGGTGAATGTTCAAAAGAAAGAAAGAAAGACAGAACTTGAGAAAGAAAGAAAGAAAGAAAGAAAGAAAGAAAGAAAGAAAGAAAGAAAGAAAAAAAAGAAAGAAAGAAAGAAAGGAAGAACAATTCTCGTACACTCACACATCGGACATTTTGCCTTGTCTTGCTTTCTTTGTCGACTTATGCACCAGTCATTTGCATCCCCGGCTCCCCCGGGGCCGGGGAATAGCGGGGCTTTTAACTTTTCAATTTTTAAAGCCCGGCTAAAAGCCGGGCACTGCCGGGCAAGAATTTTGGTAAAACCCCTGCTAAAAGCCCCGGCTCCCCAGGGGCTGACAATAACGTGGAACAACAGCTGGGAGTTGTTCTGATGAAACTGAAACATGGCAGAAGGACATCAATTTATCCATGTGAATGTTTAGGTGCATTTGGAAATTAAATAAGTACCATAAAGATAATTAAATGTTAAAAATATCATTAGAATTTAATTTGAATTAATGTGACAGTGCATTGGCGGGAAATCATAACCCCGGACACATCAGAGGTTAAAGCCTGGCACTTTAGCCCCGCTATGTCCCCGCTATCCCCGGCCCCGGGGGAGCCGGGGATACAAATGACTGGTGCATAATGCTTGCTTGGATTATTTCCATCACCACGTTTGTCTTCGACATGAGTCTTTGCACGCGTGTAATACTATGATGTGTAACGATGATAAAATTGCAAGAAAAATAACTTTTGATAAAAAGATAACAAAGCAAAAGATGAATAACGTTCACTGGATTCTAAAATAACAAAAATAATAAAAAAAAAAAGAAAAAAAAAGAAGAAAGAAAAGAAAAAAAAAAGAAAAACAAAGAAAAAGAAAAGAAGAAAAAAATGCCTTCTTTAGGTATCGAACTCAGAACCAAAGTGGTCAAACGGACGTCTTAATCACTGCACCACTGAGTCTAATGCGGGTGAAACGATAAACCAATGCTTATAATTAAAATATTGCAACAATGCATTATGCCGCTTACGCGATATAAAACTTATTAGTTTTCGTGTTGTTCCGGTAAGGTTTTCGACTGTTTCCGAAGCAGTCCCGAAAGGTTTTACGAAAACTTCACCTTAGTAAAGGTCTGCCGTAAAGTGTATTACAAATGCGCTTTTTAAGGAAAATCCTAGCTAAGGTAAAAACTTAACTTAAACCGCTAAGGAGACCTTAACTTAAGGAATGATTGTAATTCTGGGCCCAGAACATTACCTTAATGGGAATTTGCATTACGAGATTAAAAATTTGTCAACACATTTTTAAAAAAACGCTAATTTGAGAAAACCAGAGCGCACATTGAAAAACGGATTTCAGTTTCATACTCACAGTGCAAATGGAAACATTTAAAACGAAAAAACATTTTTTGGTTAAAAAATGTGTTTTTTACCAAAAATCACAGATTTCTGAAATTTCCCCAAAGTGCGTTTTAGACATAAAAGTATCGCCATTTTGATTATCAAAACAGTTTTGCATTTGGATGAACCAGTAAGATGGGTGGTAGGGAGCAGTGATAACTTTAATTTTAGGGGTGTTCCATCATTTCTGCAAGTCTGCGAGAAGCGCTTCCAGGCAACTCGAAAATTTTATGGAATCCTTGCACAGTGATGGTTCTGCTACATATCTATTAATTATTTGGGTAGAAAAAAATATACCTTTAGGAATGAAATCGAAACAAAAACCATATCCCTCAATTGTTTTTCTAAGTATATTTTGAAGAAAAGTCTTATAGTTATCGTATGTAGTAAAATAATGATACATGTAATCGTCATTTGTATGTCTTGTATATGTCGACCGATTCTATACGGCTGTCGACAACTTTATCGACAACAGTTTTTCATTCATGGTATACGGCTGACCCTGTCGATTTTCGACACCACATGCGAGGTAAGACAAATTCACTGCCACGCTCTGGTATCTGCTGCTGAATACTTGAAATGGAGCAGTAACTTATTTAATTTGTCATCTTCCCGGTTCAAGTGTCAAGTGTCAGTCCTATAAACACGATGGTAAACCAAATGGTACTATAGCGCGATTTTGACCTCGGACGCGTCAAAAGATCGACGAGTCCACTTAGTAGCACGTGACAGGATATTCAGATTGTAACTGCTTACTTTCTGTGCGTGCAACCGAAGTGTAACGGAAAACTTGAGGCATTTCGCACTAATTTACCTTTTACGTAGCTACTTCAGGTCAAAATCTAGCCTTTTTTTACCTGTGGTGCCGTCCGATGCGTTAGTATGCCACCACATGCAAAAACCTGATGTCTAACGATTATATCGACAGTTGTATCATGTATCGGCTGACAGCAAAACCACTAGTAATTACATAATTTACGACTGTCGATATACTCGGTCGACAGCAGGGTTTTCTGCATGTTTTGTATATATGACTTGGATGACAGACAGCACAGGCATGGGTTTCACTTCTTTATTTGCTGAGTGTACATTGCAATGTATACAATTATTCTACCCATTCCGGATCAAGTTCTTGAAAATTGCTGCGCATGCGCATATGAATGATTTGAGTATTATAAACTTAGTAACGTACGCTGCCCTATAGTCGTCATGGTCCTAAGGTCGTCACTTTTCATTTGACCCCCACCATTTCCGTATTGGTTATCGAAAATTTGAAAAAGGGGCATAATTTGAAAGGAAAATATCTCCTCTACGTTATAATTATTAATTTACAACCCTTAAATAACCGGTTTCATAGTAGTATACGTTGAAACAGGGGTACCCAATTTTGCACAAAATTGAAAGTCTGTCGAGAGCTGGATGTGCTTTTTATATCGATCCGGCGAAAGGAAATTCTCTTGAGCTACGCTTGCTTCTTAATAACTTGTACATTTAGACATGCCCAGAAGATATCGATCTACCAATAAATGCTTCCCTTTCACCGACAAAGCACGTAAAGACAGAAATAATTGGTTGAAATGTGAGATGACGACATTAGGTCATGCCTGACGACCTTAGGTCCTCATGAAAAAGAGGTTACTTGATTTCGTTTTCAATTCTCTTTCTCCTATTCCCCTCCTTCATATTTGTCTTCCTCCATGCTAAGACTCGTCTAGACCACTGATAAAGCAAACTAAGACTTTCAGTACACCTTACGGTCGACCGACACCCCTATAAAACCCCGCAGTACACCCATGGGCTCAGAACACTATTTCCCATTCAGCAATGATACACTACCACTATTGCCAATTTGTTCGTTCGTAGAAACACCACTTGGATCACCAAACCACACGTTAACCTCATGAGCTTCACAGGTTGCTACAGAACTATCTTACTGAACTTAGGTACATCCCAAGGTCCACTACAAACAAAAGAACAACAGCCTATGTAAACCACAATTATTTTCGGTGACTCTAAAACGGTCAATATATTTTAGGACCACCAAGACAACTCACCAATCGCTTCTATATGCCATAAAACTACCAACTTTTTTACCAATCAGTGCGTTCTCATAACCACATTCATTGCCACGCATGCATTTAGTATGTCCAGTGTTCCACTCATTTCACCACTGATCACCACTCAGGATAGACTGTGCAAATCTACACCCAGGCCTTCACTAGTCTTTAGACGTCTTCGCCATCACTCATGTTTTCATTTGGTATGCAGGCTACCTGCACTGTTTAGCAGAAATTTAGTCCGCCAATAGGACCGCCCTCAAACCACAGCTGTTTGGGATCTTTTGATAATACCAACACATCACTTCTAAGTGTATGAGAACGAAGGCAAATGCCAAACGGCCACTATCATTATTGCTGAGGGTTTTAAACACTTTGCAGGTACCACTAATAACTCAAAAACACCTCCGCACCGATGTACTTTATGTCATTAAATGTACATAAACGACGGGTCTAAGACTATCATGACAACCCTAGGACCAATTAAATATACCTACATAGCTACAGAGATATCAAGTGCTCACCTATGACTATCAACACCAATCAATGCTAAGACCAGCACAGTACGTCCATTGGACAAGAACCACGGCCGATCAGACCTTTGTTGGTCCTTCAAGATAAAATAAGCGATTCATAAAGTTCATGTGCACAATCACACATACTTTTATGGTCACAAGCGGTGTTTATTGATAGCCAAAAGACACTCTAGTACCACTTAATACTGCTGACGACTTTAGGGCCTGGTCACTGACGACTTTAGGTCCTGGTGGTCCTAAAGTCGTCAGTCATACCCCTCTGCTCGAAATCGGTCTTTTTCCATTATCTGCGTATAGTTTACGATATATTTCTTAAATTGTCATACTAGCTGAATAGTTAAGCTTCCCTCTGCCTAAATGCATTCTTAGCCAGTCTTTGCATGTAGCCCTTGGCAGTAGCTGAAATGCGCCAAGGTGACGACTTTATGGCAGCGTACGTTATTATCTTGAAGCCAATTTAGTTCCTCATCAACTGTAATGGTTTTCATTTTTGATCAAGCACGCGACTGTGACCACTGGAGCGTGAAAGTCTATGCATAATTGAAGTCAAAGCGAATCAGTTGGAGGTAATCCAAATCATGGACTATATATCACCACCGATGGGTTTATCCTACAAATTCTGTACATGTGTTCATATAGTGAACCTTATGCAATATTCCGAGGACCAAAACATATGCCCTTTTCGGCGGCATTTTCCCATAGCCTTGTTTGCTCAACCCCACCCACACCGAACATACGATGTTCCATGGGTGATTTGAATAACGTCGGAATATTATATGATGCTTGTTAAAAAAAAAAACCCAGATTATTTCCTTTATACACTTAATTTTATAACATTAACACCCAGAATGTAAAAATATACCCTTAGATTGAAACATCAAACAGTCCAAGTCCTTTGAGAGCATAAAATGACAGTATGCGATTAATCGTGATTCGGAGTAACTACAATGACACCGTTTCAAAGTTTCTAATTAAATATGTCGTAATATTCGATTTTGGGACGGAAACTACGTCAAAATGACAGAAAATAATTGGGGAAAAATATAAGCAATCAAAATCGAAAGATATCTTACATGGTACATTTGATTTTCGGGAAATTCGGCGAACCGCCTTTGAAAAAGAATGTTTTTGACATCGTGTTTCTGTATATGAGCCGGGAACCATTGACGTTAACAAGATGTTGACGTCATTATCCACAATCATTGAGCGATGGAATGAAACAGGTTTGAATCAAGAGTCAAGTGGCCAAGTTCGTTTGAAAATTTCTTGTTTTATATCTTTGTGAAATTCTTTTGAAAATTATTTTGATCCGGATCATCTACAGATCCGCAATGGCTACACCAAGTGTAAGAGTTCACTATCTATACTTCATCCGACAAAGTCGTCGCTTCAGTGCTATACTGTTCTAACTAACATTTTTGAAAATATGGAGTGTTATATACCGTTGGATTCAGAATGAAATGTTCTATCTGCTGATGGTCTTATTGACCCAGTAGCTTTTTCCTATACACATTTGAGGCTAGGGCGTTTTAGCAGTTTTTCAAATTGTTTAGTGCTATAGTGTTCTAACTGAATTTGCATTCACTTTCAATGGGATACCATGCCATTTTCGTACCACGTGACCAACTTTTGGAGAGTGTCACAGTGTTCTATCTACATTGACTTAGCCTGCTTCGTTCTGGCGAGTTCATTATCAATCACACGCCAGCCAGCCACCAACTTGTTTATTCTTTGTTGTCATGGTTCCAGCCAATAGAAAATTGTTTATGTTCATGAGTCAGTCAATGCACTCTGAGCTCATACAAGTACATCCACGAATCCTTGGATGTAAACATTGGCGTCCAGCTGTCCGCTTGTGTCAATGGATCTTAAAATCCGACACATGCGCAGTGGAGCAGTCTAACATTGACTTACATTGACTTACCGGCCTTGAAAAAATGGAGTTGTTTACCCTGGATTTTGATTTTTGCTCTAATACTGCAGTATAACAAAGATTTGCACAAACCTTTGGATGTAAATAGATTCTTTGGAGTAAAAGGCATCTGTTTAATTGTAAATATCTCTAGGAATTATCCAGAGTATTAAAATATAAGAGAAAAAAGAAACAGTTAGAACAGTATAGCAATGATCGGAAGAATGTTAAAGAGGTCAAAGTGTTCTAACTGCAAAATGACAAAATGGCTCTGACAATCATGAAAGGGTGAAAAAGCCAACAAAATACTGTTTTAAAGACACAAATATGCATTTATAATCAGCTGGTAACTCCTAAGGTCTCTTAGTTGAACATGAAATAAAATATTGACATCTGAAACTTCAAACTCGATTTTCTCAAATCCGTTTTTTAACAGTTAGAACAGTATAGCACTGAAGCGACGAAGTATACAGTCATTGTTTACTTTGGACGATTCACTGTTTGATAAAAACTACCATTACTATGGGATGGATAACATTTTTCGTTCTACACAGCGTGTTATATGGACTCAGTGTAGGAGACAACGGTAAGACATGATCTCCCTTTTGAGCCGTGATGCGAGAAAATAAGGTGCGACACAAAGCCACATGTACAGTCAAAGAAGCAGGCTAGAAGCTTGAAATTTCGGATTTAAGAAGAAAGGAAATTGTACTATCCGTGTAGCGAAAACAAAGGCGCTGATCATCCACCAATTTTCCCGAGTGAAATTGGGAATACTGGGTGTGTCTGGGAAGACTGGCTATAAAATAAAAAGAAATCCCAAATCAGGTTGTCGTCTGTTATTAGAAGAAGTTCACTTTTTATGCTAAATGCATTCAAAGAGTGAACTTCTAATAAACAGAACTAGTATTCCCAATCACTCAGGGAAATGCGCCTTTGTTTTCGGCATCGGCAAAAACCCGGTTTTCTCACGATGCGGCTCACATGTTTCCCATGTACCTCGACAACGAGGTATACTGATAAGGCTATGAATAAAAATAAAGAACGATTGGGGGATTTACTTAGTAAAACTTACGAAGCAAGAAAAAATGGCGACCAGAACCATACATTTTTAAAAGCCCTCTCTCGATCTCTCTCTCAAAAACTGCAAGCAAATAATACCGGCTTACTCAAACGATGGCTTTAGGTTTTGGCAAGACAATGCTGGTAGTAATATAAAAATTATAAAAATGATTTCTACTGGCAGCAGCTTTAGCACAAGGAACTCTCAGCAACGTAGACCAACATTTCGTATACTACGTGACTCAGGTGAGCCTTACATCATAAACATGATCGATTGGTTCTCCGGTTTGTTTTAATTTATAGAATACGGGTCAAGTTTATCAACGTATTATCCATTCGTATATTCTCATGATACTAATGCATAAAAAAAAAAATGATTGCATAGTCATATAGCGTTATCGAGAAGTGTTGAATAACAACTTACTTTCCAACTTAACGCCCGCACTTCGACTGATTATCAGACAGCCACATGTAACAGGAGCTCACTCTGGAATATGAACACCAGGCGTTGCAGTTGGGCTGTGTGCTAAATAAAAAATACATGTATTATCCATCCTCATATTCCAAAATTCCAAATAAGAATAGAGGGACCAGAAATTTAAAAGTCCAACAAAAACCACCGGACAACACAAATCATTACATTTTAGCAACACGAGCAAGACTACTGGCTCTTTCCCATAAAGCTCTTTTCCCATCCTCGGTCTGGTATGTCGTTTTCTTGGCGATATAGCCATCATTTACACTACTAAGTCTTTTCAGGTTGGTTCTGGCACGTGACGGACTTTCATTATGACTTCACCTATCACGGACGACAACTGTCGTGTAACTCAGAGGTTCCAAACCCAGGACAATATGGCGATTATTGGTGTGACGCTCCCTGGAAGTTGGTGGATAACAGCGTTCATGCAATGGCAAAGATTAAACCTGACGTTGACTTCATTCTGTGGACAGGGTAAATTGTGCTTATCTTATGTTGGTAATTTACAGGATTACCGAGTTCCAAACCAACCTGACTGGTTGTAACACAGCATGTCATTTGGTGATGAATATCAATTCAACTTCGTTTAAACCCACAATTTGTAAAATGGATACCAAATTGAAAATTGTAGCGAGCAGGTGGAAAGAGGTATGGCCCATAAATTTTGGCCTATCAAGAACCAAAAGTAATTCCACAACCGACTTGCGTGTATTTTCATGTTTAAAAGAAAAATTATCATGTCTCTCCTGGTCAACATATTTTCATGATTTTGGTGTAATTTAAAAGTTGAATAAATAAAGCAATAAACCGTGAAAGGTTATTTGATGATGTTTCAACATTGCATTTTTCTATAAACAAGAGTTAGAAGTTTTATGAAATTTTGAAAAAGCCACTTTACCATTGACGTCAATGGGGACGTTGCCCAAAAATGTCAAAATAAATATAGCATGTTGTTTAAAAATTGGTAGCTTTAAATCACATGCACGGAATTGATTGAAAACACCTTGAAAATACCTTGTTTATTGCTTTATTAATTTGCCTTTCAAATGACACTAAAATCATGAAAATATGTTGATCAGGAGAGGCAGGATATTTTTTCTTGTAAACATGAAAATACACGTAAGTCTATGGAATTTCTGACGTTTTGGAAATGCTTTTGGTCCTTGACTGTATATCAGTACAAGAATGTCCGACACTCGCCATAAAGGAGTAGAATACGCATTCAAACGAAATCCGCCATGAATATAACTCGTCTACATTGTAAATTCTTCTTTCTAAACTATGATCTACGTGCTTCAGGGACACAGTTTTACACGGCAAAGACGAAGACCTCGCCTACAATATAAATAGTGACATCCTCAATAACGTCACTGTTGCCCTGGAAACCGCGTTTCCAGGTGTTCCCGTGCATGCGACCTTTGGTAACCATGACTACTACCCGACCAACCAGTTCCCGCCACACAATAATCAGCTGTATAATGACTCGTTGGTAAGATGGGGAAACTGGAGTATGCAAGCCTCACAACGTGACAGCTTCAGAAAAGGTTGGTTATTTTGCTGCATTTGATGTTTAAAAAATCTGCGTGTAAAATAGGGCGTTATCCATTTTTCGTCCTACATATGTTTAAAAGGGGGAACAGAATTTGATTTCGTATTAAATTTGTATTTTGTCATTTAATTGAGAAAGATGGTCTTCTTTTTAAGTCGAAGCCGATGTCATTCTAGTACCTTCGGTTGCAACCTATCTTGCTGATTATTTGTCGGCATACATCTTTTACGGATTTTTGTGACGATTTTTCAGGGGGCTATTATACGCTAACGACGCCACATGGCATCAGGATCGTGGCTCTGAACACCAACCTTTATTATACGTCCAATAAACAGGTGATCAACGAGACGGACCCAGCAGACCAGCTCAACTGGCTTAACCAAACCCTTGCACAGGCAGCGAGGAACAACGAAAAGGTAACGAACGTAATTTGAAGTTCCATTGGAAATGCTCACAATGACGGGTATTGGAAACATTTATATCTAGCGTAGACAAAACATGCTAAATGTATATTAAAGCAGTTGGCAAGAGGCAGTTATGAAAAGGAGGCTGTGAAAGCAATAATATACATAATACAGGCAACACTGAAAGACGCAAGGCTGGCTTCGTGGTTACTTTGATTATTGTTTATTTTATGCTATGTTGTAGGTGATAGTGACGGCTCATATTCCTCCAGGAGTTCATACACCGAACGGTCTAGTGTGGATGTGGGAACAATTCAATGAGGCCCTGACAGAGATTCTCCGGAACTACGCCAGCTGCATTGTGGGAATGCACTTCGGCCATGACCACGCGGACGGCTTCAAAGTGTTTCCCGATGCTAATGGTACATGCAACAATTCATTTAACTGGATAATTTAAAGGATCTACTATGGTCCACTAATATGGTTTAAGCTTGAAAAAATGCAAAAATAATTGTCAATATTTAGCTGTTCAGAGCTATTGCTTTAAAGGCCTCGTCACACATTATAAGCGAAAGTCCCTGTCGACAACTAACGTCCCGACATGACCAAAGCTCTTGACTGAGACATAAAACAATAAATCAAATAAACATTTTTTTCGCAGTTAAACGCAAGTCTACGTCGGCTGACAAGGGATTTTCGTTGTGTTACGAGGCCTTAAGGTAGGCTAAATATTTTAGTTCCTTCTCTTTATTTTTTTTAGAGACACGGAAATGATTTATTTTTGTAGGTGAATAAAAATGTTAAAATGTTTTATGACAAGGTCGCAATTTATCTAACACAAACAAAAACTAAATAAACAATGTGTGTCAGTTTAAGACTACCGGGTTGCTTAGGTCATTGTATGTTTAGTTTTACGGGAAGTATTTTTTTTATCTTCATCTTCTTCTTCTTCTTCTTCTTCTTCTTCTTCTTCTTTTAAAAAAATACTAATCGAGAACGACGTTTCTTGGGGTTACCAAATGTTTACCAATAATACATGTAATTGTCTGTAGTAATTTGAGTCCCTGTCGGTGTGTAACAAAAGACCTTTGGTGCTTTAAAACCATCAAGACACTGGCTACACCTGTTGTGACACACTCATTAAGTGATAGTGTTTGGTGCATAATTTTCAAGGCGTCACAAGATGTCCGTTAACGACTTTCTTGTTGTATTGACATGAAGCAAGAAGAATCCACGCCTTTGGTGAGATTCGAACGTAGCCCAATATACAGCGAAAATCAAATGATCTGGCCAATAATAAAGTTAAATTTCGGACGAGCCAAAATCTTACAACATGCGTAATATTGCAGATATCAAGTTATTTGTACTTACAGCTGGTGTGCGGGTCATAACATTTGAGCCGTCTCATGGGAAAGCCAACAATCTGCATAGGCGAAAACAAAGGCGCAGATCAGCTTCGCGGTAACCGCGAAGCTGATCAGCGCCTTTGTTTTCGCTACTCGGATAGTACAATTCCTCCTCTACTTAACTCCAAAATTTCAAGCTTCTAGCCTGCTTCTGTAGCTGTACAGCTCGGTTTGTGTCAGACCTGTTCGAAAACCACATTGTTGGTTTTCCCACGAGGCGGCTCATTTTCTCACTCCGTTTTCAGGTGCCCCGACTGCACCTATATTTATAGCGCCATCTGTGACCCCCTGGAGATACAAGATACCCAATGAGATCGGACCAGCCCACAATCCAGGAGTACGACTTTTTAAATATGACAGAGCAACAGGTACAAGAAAGAAAGAAAGAAAGAAAGAAAGAAAGAAAGAAAGAAAGAAAGAAAGAAAGAAAGAAACATTGAAAGAAAGAAAAACAAACAAACGTGTATCTACTTTCCACCTAGTAATTCCACAAAAATGTCAATTTTGCGTACTTGTCGTCAACCCGATGTCAACTCTTACCATCAACATACATAGTGGGCCCCATGGAAGATTGGATATAACCAAATGGGTCACCCTCGTGCTATGCTATGCTATGCTATGCTATGCTATGCTATGCTATGCTATGCTATGCTATGCTATGCTATGCTATGCTATGCTATGCTTCACTTCGCTTCGCTTCGCTGTGCTGCGCTGCGCAACTTACGACGAAAAGAAAGCTTAGTGGTAGAGTAGCAAGAGATCCTAGGTTCGATATATACCTCCGCCATGTAGTGTCCTTGACTTCGAGTTAAGCTCTCCATGATTAACTTCCAGGCTGCGTCAGCTCCGGTCCGATGTGACTGACAAATTATTTATTTGGACGTTAAGCCATGTTCATCAAACTAATCCAAAACCTCATTTAATGTTTAATTCTTCCTTTTTTAACAGGCAAGCATTTGGATATAGAACAATATTTCCTAGATCTTCCGAAAGCCAACCGCCTCGGCGTGGCAAACTGGGAATTGGAATACCGGACTAGTGAGGTCTACAAGCTTACTGAACTAACCGCAACGTCTTTGAAAGAACTCGCCCATCGCATGAAGTACCGCAATGGAGAGGAATTCGGCAACTACTGGCGGTTCTACACCGTCAACACTGCCGGCTCGTTGCTGGGAGAATGTGATGAAAATTGCCATGCAAAGATAATCTGTGGATTCTCGGAGTTCAACTTGACCAAGTTCGGTGATTGTGTGACGAACTTTAAGCCTCCGTATACCTCTGGCTCAACAAACGTTGTCTCCATGACAACAGTTACCATAGTGACACTCGCTGGTCTGCTGCGGATGCTATTTTGAATAAATTGTAGATAACTTGTAAATAATGTACAGCGAGTTCTAAGTAGGGCTATCCTTGCAACTTTTTGTTTTACATGTAATATGAGATCCAGACTGAGTTTTAGATCTGTGAATACGATTGCAGCTTTTATACCTTTTTTTTTTTTTTTTTTTTTTTAGATATGTGCTTTAACATTGCATAAATATTACCAAAGTGTTGTCAGGTTGTTTGTTTGTGTTTCATTTTATTCCAAATAAACTTTGGCTTCATCTTATCCTCTTATCTATGTGATGTGCATTATATATGACAGGTATACACATATATGTATATTTCATCAATGTGAAGTTTAGCACGGCCGTTTATCTCCTCTATCACAAGCAAAATCAGAATGATGGTATGCTTGTTTAGATGGCAATTCTTCCTTCAGAACTTATGTGAATGCAACCACACACCGATTTTTGCGCATGTGTGCAATGAATTTGCAACCAAATATTACTTAAGCATGTTAAGTGGGTCGAATTGTATTTTCTTTCTGAATACTCATAGAAGTTATACCCGTTTTTCACAAAGAAAAACTGAGTTTCTGTTTCGCTTCCTAGAATCTATGTTCAAACTTAAGTCTTTTATTAGGTGAATATCTGTAAGATTCCCCGATTCCCCGATTTTGAATTTCTGACCCCAGACACGAGTGAGAAGAAGATTTATAGAGTGCCCACCTTTATATTCATCATTCATTTTGAATCTCCTTCAGTACCACCGGATGTCACATTCATAACTCGCATTTTCCTTTATCACAACAGTGCGGTGACTTGGGAGATAAGCGGCCGTGTTTAGGCTAGTAGTAGCCGATTTCAAGCATTCAAATGGTCCATTCCCGCATGGTTTCTGGGAATAACAAATTCATAAGCATTGCCTTGCACAATAGGCCCACTACAGCACTAATGGTCATTAATGAGCCGCCTCATGGGTAAACCAACAATCTGCATAGGCGAAAACAAAGACGCAGATCAGCTTCGCGGTAACCGCGAAGCTGATCAGCGCCTTTGTTTTCGCTACTCGGATAGTACGATTCCTCTTCTACTTAAATCCGAAATTTTAAGCTTCTAGCTCTTTTCTGTGTTTATACAGGCCGGTTTGTGTCGGACCTTTCCGGAAACCACATTGTTGGTTTTCCAATGAGGCGGCTCTTTTGTTTAATTTTGTCAGCACAAACCAGTGATACATAAAGCAACTTATTCAGTTCGCCATAGTTTCCGTTTGTAACAAAACATTTTTTTGGGAAAAAATCTTCAAATTGTTTTAAAAGTTTGAATTCTTTTCTCTTTAAAATCTCTGAAACTGCAGAATTTCCTACCCCATATTTTTACGCTTGAAACCTTCGCCTCCTTTTGAGTAGGGTTTTGGAAGTGAATATGCCTTATATGTTGGACCCAATGTTTGCTTTATAGTTTAATATAGTCGTTCTCAGTCTCTTTGGTAAGTAAGTAAGTAAGTAAGTAAGTAAGTAATGGACTATAAAGACATTTTCCACTTAGGAAAAGTGAAATTTCAGCAATGATCATCCTAATGGAGATGACATGAAGGGCCGTGAGAAATAGACAGGCTGCTTGAGTCTCCAGGAAAAGCTTAAAAACCACTGAGTGATCCTCTGATTTGTCAGTGGTCCAAGCCAAAACATCCATACATATAAGCATTAAATGGAGACAGCACCCAACATGACCATAGCTGTTGAATGGGACGCTAAGCCACTTTCGTAAATCAAACAAGGAAACAAAGAAAGGAAAAAATAGTAAATGAAATTGGTAAACTTATCTGAATCCAAGGATTGTCATGTCTTGTTTGCAGAGTGATGAATTCCAATGTACATACATACACATACTATGTGTACGATAGAGATCAACTAAGCTCGAGTTAGCGCTAAACGGGCACCGTGTCCACTTGTGTTACTGTTGATTCTAGTCTCGTGAAATACGACCAATGAGAATGTCGACAAAGTAATTGGGTAATGAAAATGATACCCCCATTCCGCTGAGCGACGATTCCAAGTTGAGCATTGGAAATTTAAATTTGGGCATTACATGCATATAATGCCTTGACTCAGAAGTATCGGTAACGCAATTGGTCGTAGTAGAAGCGTATTGGTCGCCACTCATCACGCCGTGGACTCAAGATACAGTAAGCTCTTCTTCAGCGCAGCAATATCGTCGCTGCAGCGTAGGGGTATGTATGTGTATGTGCCCTCTTCAATTCCAATATGCATATGCGCTCCGTTTACGATCTTTCTACTAGGTGGGACGCTGAGTAGGGAAATTTACAAATTTAATACCTTCATTTTCCGGAAGGGTAAATTTGGTATCAAATTAAAGGTTACTATATGTAGTTTCTTAATCCGGGTGTTGTGTGGTTGTAAACCGGGGCCTTCTAGTCGAAAACAAGGGAAATAACTCAGTACCTATTAAAACAACTAAAACGTATTTCATGAAAACCAAACATGCTATTGTAATTGATTCGCGAAACTACTTCATAAGAAAAAGAAACACACATATAAAACTTATCGTTTTTTTATTGGGACTTCTTGGCGATTCCAAAATAATTCTTGTTTCAAAATAAAACACTTAAACTACTCCAATTACTTCCCCTTAAAATGGTTACATCTTTTTTAAACTGTTTTAAGTAAGTTTGTTTGCGATCTCGTTAGAAAGAAGAAATTTTTATCTTCGGCTTTGCTCTGCAGAAGGGTAAAAATGACTTGGGACTAAATTAAATTATGTATACTGTTAAAGTCCAGATATTTTGGCCCAAAAATTCTGTATACAGGGTTAAAAGGGAGATAATTCTGTACCCTTCTGTATATATACTAAGAGGAAAAAGTTTAGTCAGTAACTTGTACAAACTCGATTACTATCAAACCCTGCTGCTTGCCTTATGTGTTCCCCATTATTAAATTTGCAAAGGCAGCTTCTTTCTTATTTTGAAATGAAACTCCACCAGTTGTCCATTTCGACAGAGTTATTGGCCTTTTTTGTCATACACCAGTTTTGTAATTATCCAAAGAATATTAAAATCGGCACTTTCATTAATAGCGCTTTCTAATAGAGGTTGTTGTTAGTGACAGAAATTTGTTAAAATCTTTTCAAAATTCAACCAAAGTCCCGAGGAATAACATGTCAAATATTCGTTATTTTCAGATTACCTCCCTTTCAATTAAAATAAGAACAAAAATCGGTGTATGCACTCTGGCAAGACCACATGCGATATTTCAATCGATTTTGTTGGAAATGTTAGGTTTTATTTACAGCTTTACGACTAGTAATTTCAATTCCAAACTGTAAAGCGGTTTTGAATCTATAGCGATTTAAACAGTCCCAACGGGGTTTCACATGTACTTTCACTGACAAAACGTTTGCCGGTGAGCATAATTGAAGAAGTGCATGAGCTTGAAATTAAGATATTGGTCAAGATCATGAAACATGAAAACAAAACCAAGATAAGTTTTTCCTTTAGATGGTTCATACATGTATTGATATGCAAACCAGTAAATATGATGCGCTGTGTCGTTAAAATATTTTACAAAGGGACACAGATAAGGGAGAAAACTCAAATTTTAAAAACATAAAGCCTCAACACATCACGGCCTCTGTACTATTCGCCAAAAAGCTACGCTCAGACATTTGGCATCATTTGGTTAGCAGGTTTTGTCCTTTTAATTCACATGTTTGATATCTATATATGTTTCACTTCAATATGAGAGCAACCTCTGATCGTTAGCTTGAGGACTGAAAATCATCAGTACTCATGGTTACCTAGCACAGAAGTAATAGTGTTTGAAATCATTAATTTGCAAGAAGAAAACTCATTTTATTTTGCGTATTAGATAGTATAATTGGTCTTGTATATAGTCAATTTATGATTTTACGTGATTGATATGAATTTACTATACAATAACCATATAAAACAATAAACAAGCTAATAAATGATGGAATTACCCCACCCACCAATGCACATTATACTTAATTCATATTTGTGAATAACTATCATGTAAGTATATTAAATGCAATGTACATGTATCTCACCACTGTAAGTATTATTTCAACACAATTTAGGACTGATGAATATTAATTTTGCATACCATTGAAGTATTAATGTAAACGGGAGAAATTTGGATACGTTAAAACAATGATAGGGATATACAGGGTGCCCAAAAAACGCAACCGCTACTAAATAGTGCATATTTTTTTAAATAATACATATACAAGTAAGATATTTAACACAGTAGTAGTTAAACTGTTCGTTACACTATTATATTCCCAGTTGCCAAATATGGATTTGGTCTGTGGCCTGGAAATGTGTGCCGCATAAAATGTTTTTTATGGATTTCACTTCTTAATACCTTTCAGATGAAAAATCCGAGTAATGCCACCTTGGCATCATTGAGCATATATAAATATTCAAAATGGCCGACAAATGGCGGAAAATATTGCAAAAATCAACATAATACGTACATGTAAAGGAAGCAAAAAGCTCACTTCTCTTGTTGTCCGTACTGTCTTCTTCTGGTTTATCAGATCGTGCCAGTTCAAAATCTGCTTCATGAATTGCTTGAAAAATCAAACTTCAATATGGCGCCCAAGCTGGTTGATATAAACAAGAAAGTAGCATCCCAGAGTTGCATATACACAATTGTTTGAGTTTTAAATGCTAATTGTATGTTCTTATTAATGTTAACACCATAATTTAGTTTTGTTTATGTTTTGACGCTCCAATCATGACAAAAAGGCAAGATGGTGACCAAGATGGCCGCCGAAATAATAATAAAGAGAACTTAATCTCTGACAAATACTACATTCATGTGCTGCGTGTAACTGTCTTGTTTTACTTGGTCACTTTATTTTGTTAACAGATCAAGTTAGAATTTAGTTCTGACCCAACATCATAACAATGATGCAAGATGGCGGTCAAAATTGCCACCTTAATCTTAATATAAGGGAAACTGTCCTCTGATTCAAAAAGCTCATCTAAATGTTTATTTGTTAGCAGAACAAACAGAGGGATGCAAATCAACATAATATAATGAAAGATAGAATAGGCATTTTATTTTAAAACCGATATTATGTATTTTCATCTGTGTCATTACCATTTTAATAATTAGCATAGCCATCAGTTATATTGTTCATCTATTGAAAAAATTGTTTCTTCAATGACATTTGCAAAACCAAAACACTGTACAGATTAATTTATTTATGATGCGCCTATATTTTGATGATGAGTATGGTTGTTCAGAATCATACCCACAGCAAATCAGTCTACTTGAAGTATGCTATCTGTTGCTGGAGCCACACTGTCGGCTGTTGTAATTGGCGCAAGCACTTAGAACCCTTCAACATTATTTCGACCACCTGACTTAAGTTGGATATAAGACCACCCACTCTTGACCAAGCAAGGATTGTCAAATGGGTGTCTGGACATGTGCTGGTTTCACAATGTTTTGGTAAACGACAGTGTATATGGTGATTATATGCATTAAGCTTGTGTTTATTAGCCTTTGTTTACCAGTTTTACATTAAACCATATATGTTTAGTTACAGAAATAGTTCAACGTTGCTGCCATAGCATCCTCCAAATGCAATAATTCCCCTGATATTATGTGGTAAAGGCTTACTCAGTTCAATCTTTTCAGGTATGGAACCCTTTGACATTGATTTCAGACTAGACTTCTAGAAAGAAGGAGACTACGGTCTGGTGTTTTACAACTTAACCCAATATTTACGGTCCTTCAAATGTCCCTTTTATATTGCCCATCTTCTTACGCATTAAAGGTTTACTCTGCTCTTAAAGAGTCTTGATTTTACTTTTTATTCTTTTCGGCTTACATTGATTGTAGAAATTTAATCTTGAGTAATACATAGACGTTCGTGTATGACGATTACACATTTTCCTCAATGGTTCGCAACCATCTCACTTCTTGCTACTGTTACACTACGTCTCACCTAAACAGAGTTAGCGTGAGGTCCAAACACGATCAGCGAGCGTGCTTTTGATCAGTCTGTGGTATCACAGCCCTTCTTCAATGTAAGACGGTCACAGTTGCATGCACGATCATGAACTACCAAAATCATTGTATCTTTTCAACAGTGGTTATGTCATCTGCTGAGAAGTTCGAATAGTGTTGACAAATGCGTGCTTTTGTGAAACCTCTTGTCTTGCTGGAGAAATTTTGGTAATGCTTTTAATGCTACAGTCAAAGTAACAATGGGTCGTCCACAGAATAGCAAAACCCATCGGTGACGACTGTATCAGAACAGCGCAGTGTTTGTGGATTTCTCAACTAGTACATTTTGCTTCCAAACATATTGTATGTTCATTATCCTCTTGTCCCCGCTGTCCTTCAACATTGAAGAATGCTGGGAGCTAACTCCTGAGGGTATACCATGGCAAGGTAAATTTACCTGGAAGAGTCTTAAATAAATAATCTTTGGTTCAAATGCGTTTGTGGATTTCACTTAAATGAGTTTTGCTTACCGCCATACAGTCTTCTTTTCTTCTTTCTTATATTTAAACAGTACATTCTGCTAAATCAATTTGTAAAATTCTTTTGTACATTAAAATGCTTTGATCAGAGAAGAAGTTCTCCGTCGTATTATAATTTCGTAAGACACATATGCCCCAGTATTACTTTGCTGTGTCAAAATAAAACATGAAAATTAAAATGCGATGTTAACAACATAAAAACAATCATTTCAAACACGAGTCATTCAGTATTTGCAGCACTGAAATGCTGCTGTAGCCAGAGAACATTAAAGTATGAGTATGGTGCCCGGTTGTCATCTTGGTCATCGTCTTGTTTTATTGTTATAATGTTGGGTCAAATATGATACAAAAACACTTCATTTGTCAACATAATTTGATTATTTGAATTGATTATGACGGCCTTCTTGGCCACCATCTTGGCTCATTTTATAATGTGGGAATAAAGAATAATTCATGCTGCTTGCAATATTATATGAGCATTTCTAACGCATTACATTTGGTATATGCAGCACAGGAATGGTGTTTTAATCACAGAACACAATCTTTTAAAATATAATTATGGCGGCCATTTTGGTCGCCATCTTTTTTCTTTGTTATGTGGGGTCATAATTGAAAACCAAACATATCAGTATTATGTGTACAACACAAATGGACTTTCAAGCACAACACACTGTTTTTATGCACCACTTGAATGCCGTTTTATTATGAAAATATTTCTTTTAGTACGATTGTGGCAGCCATCTTGTCCGCCATCTTTTCTCATAATAATTGAATTGGTGTCAAACTTAAAATTATCTTTTAAACAGCAAATAATGAACATTTTAAACGCAGAGAAATGACTATATTAAACCCTGGGGTGTTGTTTTCTTGTTTGTTGCGACCATCTTGGGCGCCATCTTGATTTTTCCAAAACGCTCAATGATGCCAGGGTGCATCATGCAGTTTCTGAACAAGTATGGCCTAGTGAACTGGAAACCACAATAAAATTTCATGCGGCACCATCTTCCAGGTTATGCTGATGGCTACTTGACTATTAATCTGACACCCGTTTTGCTAGGCGGTTCTTCAACAGGAGGTGACGTCATAAAAATACAATTTCAAACCATTCTCAAGCCTGAAACAGGAATTACATTCATGATATTTAATTCATGACTTTAAATCTGCCTTTCGGAAACGGTTCCAGATGTAATAATCTTCGTTTTTGAACAATGTGTGCATGCATTTATCAAAAATGGGTACTGGATTATCTCCCTTTATTTGCCGTTTTGGACTTACTGTGTTTTCTTGAAGCATCATTATTTCGGAAGGGCGAACATTGAATATTCATAATATGCCTTTATTAGACTTCCGAAGCCTATATCTGAATAAAATATTCAGTTTCAAATTACATTTGTGTTCTAGGAATCGGCCATTTAAAAGCACACGTTCTCAGATTTGACTTATAATAATGAAAAGGGAAGTAATTGTATCTATATTAAAAATCTTGAATTAAGTTTACTTTTATCTCTTTTGCTAGGGTTTGAAAAAACAAGAAAACATAACTTCTAAAAATACCAAGCACTTTTTGGTCTACTTTTAGGACACCTTTGATATAGATCTTCATTACGAACTCCAAACGTTTTGCGAAAATACGAAATGGGTACTAAGTTGTCTCCCTTGGATTTTACCCGTAGGCCCCGGTCTAGATCCCCACAACACCCGGATTAAGAAAGTACATATAATAACCTTTAAACTGATACCAAATATGACCTTCCGGAAAGTGAAGGTATTAATCTCGAAAACTAAGCGAGATAGAAATTTCAGCGTCCAGCCTATACGCTCCGTATGCTCTAGTCACGAAGGGCTTTCGACCATTCTAAAATATGAATCATCAGCGACAGCGCTGCTTTTTATTTAGTTCACTCTGTGTTGACCGAGCTAAGCTCATTTCGCTTATATCTCGCTTTTTTCGACGAGGGTATGAAACCGACACACTTAATTATTACCCTTTTTCATCATTTACTAAATCGGCCCTGGTCATTACCTAAAATGTTGACATGTCGGAGAACCTAGACAAAACCGGCAACCGAGACTCAACGAGAACTTTGCTTCTGGTGGAACCGTACTGCATATTCACGCGAAGCTGAATCAGATCTAACAACTTCGGGAGATAAAATAATATTATATACAGTACATGACTTGGATAATTATACAAAACAACACAGTAAGATGGAGATCAGAATCAGAATAGTTTACGGGTGAAACGTCAAATTGACAACACCAGGAGATGACTATAGCTCTTTCCCAGCGAATTAACCATCCGATTAATTGGACCCTAACAACTAAAATAAAGGTGTAATACACTACGGAGAGACTAAAGAATAAACAGGCAACAGATAATTAAATCAAAGCCAACGTTACCATGAGCGTGATCTCGGAACCAGAATGGTTTACAGGAGAAACTGCTCACCAGAGAGGCTGTGACTGGAAAAATAAGAGAGGCGAGACACCTGACGCAACATTTTATGACTCAGGCGAGACAATGAGACAGGCAGTAACTTCAGAAAGGCTCCAGCTAACGGCTGTACAGTTCAAAGAGCTCAACAGCGATTATGAGGGCGAGACAATTAGATTTGTTCAAGTTCGGATGGACTTATAAGGGCCACCATCATTTGACCGAGTGTATGATAAAAACTCAATATTTATTTACTGTCATGCTCTGCTATATACGATGCATACGTGTGTATTAGGTCGTTAGGCCGAACTACCGGTATATATGTCTGATACCGGCTTTTATAATATTTCGGCGAGTGGCCTCAAATTTCAACAAAACAAGTACACCCGGAATTTACTTGTTTGGGATTAGTGCAGAATGACAGTTGTGACATTTTCCTCTACATCACTGACTCTAGAATGTTGATTTAATTTCAGTATGGGCAGAACTATTGAGGAAATAAAAGTGGTTGATGTAGAAAAAAGGAAAATCCCTAGCAAACACTATGTAAGTAACTTTGTCCAAATTATTCAGTTAATTTAGTGTTTCCCCTAGCCACTTTTGCTATGGCGACGCGCCATGCCCCTTTTCTCCTGCGCCATGCCCTTTTTCCCAGCGCCATGCCCTTTTTCTGAATCTGCATTCTATGCCCTACATTTTGGTAAAAAGTTTGTCAAAATCGGACAAAAAATAAGGAAGTTACAAGATTTTTTGTATGAAATCTGCAAAATTTATGATCATGTCTTCTACAGTTGTTGATTGCTTTAATCTCATGTTTATTGTCACTTAATTGCAGTGGCAAATATTGATAATTACTCAATGACAATACCCTATATGACACCAAATGAGCTGTTAATCAGAAAAGGTGTGAAAAATTAATGTCCTACCTGGTAATATAAGTGTGCCAATAGTTTACACTCAAAACAAATCTTGAGGTTATCTCTTATTTTGACAAGCATTAAAGTAAAGTGATGGAAAAGAAATTTTCTAAGTTTTCTCTGGCAAAAGAGAATCCTGAAATATGGAAATTGAGGAAAGAAAGAAAAACTGAAAAGCAAATTACCGAGTTATATAACAACAGTGTTAAATCTAATGAATGTTCTTAATGTGCCCTCCCAGCATGCCATAGATCATTTAAAAAGGTGCCCTTTTGCTTGTTGTCGCGCGCTGAAAGTGCCCTTTTGACGTGCTGCCACGCGCTGAAAGTGCCCTTTTTTTAGCAACCTTACCATGCCCTTTTTTAGGGCTGGGGGAAACACTATAATTGGAACTTGTCCATGTTTTTGTGAGTCATTTTTTAGTCAAATTGACATGATCTGATGACAAGGAATCATAAGCTTACTTGTTTTAATATTATCATTTTGATTAATCCGAGACTGCTCTGACATTAAATAGCCTTCGATTATTTTGGACTGGCGGCTATTAAAACGTCAGAGCTACAATTATGATCAAAAGCCCAATATTACATTTTGATTGGCATGCCATTTTGATTTATATTTATAGCCCTTTCAACATCTGTACTAATACATTATTCTTCGAGGAAGAATGGTAGCCTTGTGGTTTAAATTAATAGCTGAAAAAGGTGTCATATTTTGGACCACTGTCAGGGATTGAACTCCAAGGCACCTATGCTGAGTTGGGGCCATGGGACCATGACCAATACACATTAACTGCCTTACTGATTTTTTTAAGCAGAAAGCAGTGTCTTCATCCCTTGATGACTGGAATTTACTTACTTAGACATTAAACAACAAAACAAATAAACATATTCCATCACAAGTGTCAGAATCAGAATAGTTTACTGGTGGAACATCAAATTGACAATACCACACCAGGGGGGATGGGGCTTGACTGGAGGGGATTAGTTCTGAGCTCTCACAAGAGAAGTTTACAAGAAAAGTCTCACAAGAAGAAGGCTTGAGACACACAACAGCAGAGGAAATCAGAGAATCAGGGAGTTCATTCCAATGTCTCATAGTTTGGGGAAAAGCTGTGTAAATAGGAATTTGTACTTGCTGAAGCTATCTGAAACCAAAGAGTGTTGATTCTTGCAATGCCTATAATATCCTTAGATATATTTTCACTTAAAATGATCAGATCTTCAAGAATGCTTTGTTTGTCTTGGGTTCAAACCCTAACTTTTCTCAGATGTATAGAACTGATACCGAACTACCCAACGAGTATTATCATCAAATCAATCTCTACATGACTGTAACTTGTCTTGGACATTGATTATTTACCGATCAATATAAGGACCACTTCAATATGGAGCCATGCCTTATTTTATCAAAAGCTAATATGCCACTCTATATTTTATACTAAGCTAATTCAAATATCTGACATAGCCAACGAGAAAAAGTGTTTGAGAAAAATAGCAATTGCAAATTTGCAATCATATTATGTAGTTCAAAAGGATGATTATAAATACAATTTCATATCTCATCAGACTTTTTAAGTCTAGAGAGCTGGGTGTACATGTAATTAATTTTAAAGGAACTATTTTGAACCTCTGAGGCCACATTTAAAATTATTTCTGTTTGCCCTCTCCCTACCCTGTCTAGAAAAGCTGGGTAGGTAGGTAGGCTTATTTTTTATTTTTTATTGTTATGAAATCTTGTATTTTTGCGTTATTTTTGGTCAAAGGAATTAGCTACAATTTTGTCAAAGCTACTCACAATTACAGTTGCATTTTATGTTTTTTAGTGCTTGAACATAAGAAGTTAAGAACAAAATATCCAATTGGTGAGTAGGGTCATGGTTTAAATGAAAACACATTACTTTCTAAGGAAAACAATTTATCTTGACAGAAAAATTAAAAAAAAAAAAATCTGCAGAAAGGGCAATAAAATTTTTTGAGTAGGCCCCTTTTTGGGTGAGTAGGTAGGGAGAGGGCAAACAAACAAATTTTTATTTTTGGCCTGAAAGGAGATATCACATTGTTGTCTTGTTGCAGGTGTATGTTATCTATGTCACATGGTCAGATGGCTCTACCAATGTTATCTATAGGAGATACAGTCGATTCTTTGACTTTCAGGTAACAGACTTTTGTATTTATACTATATTTCATTATTTACATGTAATTTAGCATATATATTCTGTAGAGGTTTGTCAAGCGACCGGTGGCTTTCTGGTTTTAGGCCAGGTCAGTACAAACTGTCCTTGAAATGTAAGATGGATATTATAGCAACTTGAGAGAATTATAAATGTATACTTAAATCATTGAAAACTATACAATTAAATGAAAAGGCTGTGGAAGTCAGCATCAGATTGATACCTTTCTATTCACAAAGCAGGCATAACGTTCATCAACACTTTGTTCCATGTTTTTTGTGTGTGTTTTTTTTTGTGTGTATTTTTTTTTGCCCTGAATTCTCTATAGACTGTGCTTCAGATTTCATCTGTTCCTTTTGTCAGAGGCCTTATAACTATATAGACTATGAAAGAACATGTTCAGTATTATAGGGGTTTTACTGTGAAAGTGTCAAAGGTAGCTTGAAGTTATATGAGCCGCTCCATAAGAAAACCAGCAACATGCATAGGCAAAAACAAAGGCACAGAGCAGCTGTGCAGTAATTGCACAGCTGATCAGCATCTTTGTTTTCACTAAACATATAGTACAATCCCTTTTCTTCTTAAATCCAAAATCTTGAGCTTCTAGCCTGCTTTTATGACTGTACAGGCCAGTTTGTTTTCGACCTTGTAGAAAACCCAAAATGTTGGTTTTCTCATGCTAAGGCTCATATTTGTATTTTATGGTGCATGCTGATCAGTATCTACTTACAAAACAGATTTATGAGATAGTTTGGTATTCATTACTTTGAAACAAAATCAACCTGGAGGCATTATAATACTGTCAGATTAAGTAATAAATTAAAGCAAAAAGCTTAATTTAGGTATGTTGACTAATTATAAATTGGTCAGCACCATGAGAAAACCTATTTCTGCAAATGTAAATAAAATTGCAGAACATCTGCATGGTAGCCTTGCAGATTATCAGTGCCTTTGTTTCACTATAATGAATCCAACTACATTGTACACGTATTTTGTCACTCTGATATTTTTACATCCCATTTTGTGTCTGAGCTGCTTAGGTGCGTGGATAACAGTTTTTCTTGTGATGCTCACCTGTGCCTGCTTAGGCTGCACTGTAAGTATCCTGAATACATGTATGTCATGTATTGTAAAATCAGAAAAAATGGCAGTCATCAAAGTACTCTTGTTATAACACGGATTGGATAGCTAACACGGAAATTGTCTTGGACCCCAACAATAGTGTTATAAAGAGGTTGAGGTGTATCAGTAATACATTTAAACATGTGAAATATTGAATCCCCCAAAACAGACAACTTAGAACCAGATCCGGCTGCTGCCCTTTAAACCATTTGACAGTGAAAATCTTTTGCATGTAAATGAATTTTATCATTTGAAGCTATGGTAAGGAAAGACCGTGCATTGAAACATTGATTCCAATCATGCTGAAATATGATTTAATTAAAGCCATTTAATTACTGAAATATTGTCAGTTTTAGTTCTAAAGGAAGTTCTTCTACCATTACAACCAGAACTGAGCCGCCTCGTGAGAAAACCAACAATGTGGTTTCAGAACAGGTCTGACACAAATTGCCCTGTACAAGCACAGAAGCAGGCTAGAGGCTTGAAATTTTGGAGTTAAGTAGAGGAGGAATTGTACTATCCGAGTAGCGAAAACAAAGGCGCTGATCAGCTTCGCGGTTTCCGCGAAGCTGATCTGCGTCTTTGTTTTCGCCTATGCAGATTGTTGGTTTTCCCATGTGGTGGCTCAACTGTTGCTGGACAGGCTTGTTTGAGTTCATCTTGGTCAAACTGTTTTCTTCTGACGAGGATCAGTCAATAAATCACCTGAAAAAAATATTGAAGATACATTACATAGTTGATAGATTACATGTTTTTCTTCATTTTTTCTTCTGTCAATCACTGTTCAGATTTCATGAAGTAGGGCCCTTGCACTCAGTTGTAGTTTCATGTGAACATTTCTGGAATACAGAGATTGTGTCTGATGATCAACATCAGGATAACATGTCCGTGTATTGAATACCCCCTTAAAACCCACTTTTATATAGTAAAATTGGGGTTTGCAGGGATATACCTATTTTTCTTATTTTTGCTCCAAAATATAGATTGTGGCTACTCGTTAGAATCTCCTCGCTGAGGCGGTTCTTACGTGTACCCACAATCTATGTTTTGAGCAAAAATAAGAAAAATATCAAAAATTTTCCAGTTAAAATTTTGATTTTTCCAACCAAAAAATTGTCTGTATATTGCATGGGCATGTTTTTGTAAGGATCAAATTGTTCTGTTCTCAAAGGAGGGGCAGGCAATAACCAGCAATGGAACATAAACATTTGTTATGGATTTTTGTGTTTCGGGTCCTGTACATGTGAATTTTGCTTAAAAAGACTCTTCAGCAATCAAGAACTTTTTGTACAATAACCAAAAGTGTAAATGAAGTATAAACAAATTCTGTTCATTGTAAGGGGATAAGTCAAAATAAGAGTTGGCTTCAGTTACCTTTTTGTGACTTTAAAAGAGAAAACTTTGGGAAGAAAAGTTCTTCAAAGAGTTCTTTACAAAATGAAGCATTTACATTTTTGTTTCTATTTCTCTTGAAACCTTTCTAAATATTCGCCTGTTATCAAAGTGATTGAGCAGAACTTTGGATGTAGTGAATAAATGTTTCAAACTTCCAGCTCTAAAAATGGCACAGAATTCCAACAGTGCTTCAAATTTTCAAGCACCTGATGAGAATGTCTCTGATCTACAGCCAGATGAGGAACTTAATGTAGATGCTAGACCTGATCTTGCTAATCTATTCTCTAGCATTAATGCACACATGAATGCTAATATGGCTTATATTCAGAAGAAATTGACTGAAGTAAATTGTGATGTTAATGAAGTCAAACTAACCTGTAAAGAACTCAGACTGGATAATGAAAAGTTAAGGAAAGAAAATAAGGAACTGAGAAGAAAAAATGCTCTCTTGGGAACCAGACTTGATCATTTAGAAGCAGCTAGGAAGAAAGCAGATGGTACCAAAGCTAAAGACAATGCTCTTTGTATAGCTAAGGAGGGGACTTTGTTTTATGATTCTGTTAATGTATTGAAAGGTGACAATAGTGTAGAGATTAAGGATTTACTACACAAGGAAGAAAAAGATGAAGACCTAAAAGACAAACAAGCTTTACTTATAAATGCAATTAGAAATGTCACAGAACATATGGAGAAAGATAAAGAAGATTTTGATGATCACAAAGCATCACACTTAACTGAGCATAAACATAATGATGAACCAGTTCAAATGAGAGGGCGTTTTAGGAAACATTCATTGGGCTACAAGCAGGACAGACATGCTCTCAATTTGAAGGCTAAGGAGAAGAGAAAGTCAAATAGACAAACCAAAAGGTCTTGGACTCTTCCTGTTATAACAATGAATAGGAAGTGGTGGGTATTTAAATGACAATTTTATGAAAAGTTTCAAAAAATGTGTGGGTTGCCAAATGAGCATCAGAAAGAGAAACAGCATTTTTTGCATATTTTGTCCAAGTTGTGCAAAACATTATGGATTGAAGTAATGATGATTTAATATTATAAAAGACTACTGAAGTCTGTAAAACAACAAAACCATCAATATTACCAATGTATTGGCCATTGATGTTTTATGCATATGTTGAATTTGTATGTAAATTACTGAAATAAAAACTGATTCAAGTCAAATGACAAATTTAAATAATAAATAAATTAATTTTTTTTAATCAGTTGTCATTCCAATAAATACATGTACCCACCATTTCCTACTATAGGTCTGATTCAGATAGTGGTATAAAGAGTAGACCAGAAACTACATGTAAAAGTAAAATTGATGAACCTGGAGCAAATGACTCAGAAATTTATGAGATTCCAGTAACTAGGTCTTCTCCTGACAATGATAAAGCTATTAAAATGGATAGTGAGAAGCTACATGATATCAAGAATGGTGCTGATGATGATGATGATGATAAAAAGCATGCTGTTCATGATAAGTGCTCTGTCAAGAGAGACAATTTCAGTGAAACTAATGATGGAATGCTAGGTGGTGGCTGTTCTGGAAACGGTGGAAAGAACATTACTTTCAAAGATTACTTTCAGTTATACCATAAAGGACTTCATGATGACAATATAAAACTTGATAAACAAGAGAGTTCTAGGAACTCACATCATGATAAACCAGATAAGTTCATCAGTGACAATATTTTGCCACTTATTGCTGAGTACAGTGACAAAAAAGAAAGAGATACTGATAATAAAATAATTGGAAAAATCTCGATGGGAGGAAGAGTAAAAGACAGAGTTAGAAGTAAATCTTGTCCTGATGATACAACTCAACCAGATAATAAGGTCAAGGTCAAAAGATCCATCTCTTTGTTTTCTGAAAGGCCAAAAGAGTTTCGTAAAATGCTCCTGGGGGATGAATACCCTACACCAATGGCTCAGGTTTCTTTTGCAAAGGATAGGACATTAGATGCAGAACCAGATAATTTGGAAGGAGAAAATTCTGTATTTTCTGAAAAGGTTTGTAAAGGTTTTAAAAAGTTCTGCTGATGAACTCTTGATTCAAATGTACATGTTACATTAATATAACGTCTCAGTATTTTGGGCCAGGTCTGACCTAAATTGGGCTGTGCAGCCACAGTGGATAGAGTTGCATTTTATTTTGGGATCAGGGTACTCAGGGACTAAAAGAATGATACAATATTGTACTACCTTTGTGGTAAAATGATGCCAGTCAGCTGTATGGTTATATGCCTAGCTTATATAGCACTGTTTTCATGTGCAAAATATGGGTTTTATCAAGAGCAAGTCCATTCTATGTGATTGTTAAACTTGACTAGGTACTTCAATGTCTGTGTTTCTTACCACATTGGTTATTTCCTGTTACACAAAGTCAACAGTTGTAAAGCAATAGCAGATTTTATCTCAAGTGTTTGTTTATAGTATTGTATAGTCACTTTGAAATTGTTGTCAAAAGTAAATATACTTTGTACATGTACTTAAAAGTCTGGTGTCCAATTTTTGGGACACAGGGGCATAGTCAAGCAGTAGAGCCACAAAAGAAACATAGGCATAGACATACATGTAGTTGAGCTTTAAAATGAGTACACTTCAACCTCATTATAACCCGTATTATAATGCAGTTTTCTGGCTCCAAAATTGAGGTTGCCCTGTATTAGGCAAATGAACATTAGCTCCAGAGGAGACAAAAGATATAATGCAGGTCCTTGATGAATAAAAGGCAAGCAGTAAACATTTGTTGTCCAAGATGATACATACATGCAAGCAGTAAACTGAGTAAATTGAGCCTTAAAATTTTCAAGAATTTTCTACATGTTTTAATTGTATTTATTAGCTCACCTGAGCCGAAGGCTCACAGGTGAGCTTATAGTATACTCATGCTCCGTCGTCCATCGTCGTTGTCGTCGTCGTCGTTGTTCACACTTTTCAAACATCTCCTCTGAAACCGCTTGGCCAATCAAAGCCAAACTTCATGTGGAGCATCCTTGTGAAGGGGAAAGGAAAGTTGATATAAATGGTCCAGGTCATATGACCAAGATGTCTGCCATGGCTATAAATAGCAAAAACCTTTAAAAATCTTCTTCTCCAGAACAAGAAGGCCTATGATTTTGAAAATTGGCCTGAAGCATCAGGCAATAGAGCTCTACAAAGTTTTTATAAATCATGACCCTGGGATGACCTTGACCTATTTTATGGCAATGTCAGCATAGCTCGCCCATGCATTTGAATGGGGAAAATTGTGAAAATATGATTACATGTATGAGGGCAAAACTTGCAGGAAATGGGCAGATGGACAGAATATTTATGTTTATGAAAAAATTTTGTCCCCAGGGGGTTGTCTGCCCCTGCCCCGGGGGTATATATACATGTGACACATGTATATGACCATAATATTCAAACATCTTCTCCTCTGAAACCGCTTGGCCAATCAAAGCCAAAGTATATTGTGGAGCATCGATAGGAAGGGGCAATGAAAGTTTGTTGAACTAGTCAAGGTCACATGACCAAGTTGGCCGCCATGGCTGTAAATAGCAAAAACTTTTAAAAATCTTCTTCTCCAGAACCAGAATGCATATGATTTTGAAATTTTGCATGAAGCTTCAGGCAATGGAGCTCTACAAAGTTTATATAAATCATGACCCTTGGACGATCTTGACCTACTTTATGGCAAGGTCAACATAGGTTGTCCATGCATTTGTATGGCGAAAATTGTTAAAATATGATTTGAAGGGCAAAACTTGCAGGAAATGGGCAGATGGACAGGATATTTATGTATATGAAACAAAATTGTCCACAGGGGGTTGTCTGTCCCTGCCCCATGGCTATATACATGTACATGACCATAATGTTCGAACATCATCTGCTCTGAAACTGCTAGGCCAATCAAAGCCAAACTTTATGCTTTCTGCATGCTGCATGCTTAGTTTTTAACCCAATCATGGTTGATAACTATGCTGCCTTCTTTAATTGCACGCCGGTGGGTCGGGCGTCAGACTCTATGATGGCCCCGACATAAAGCTATTCATTTTAGTTGGTTGGGGCCGGAGCTTCTTGTCTGTTGCTTGGCCCACAGGGGTCCAACTGGTGTTTTTCTTTTGCTCCGGAGTTAGTAGGTTATTCGGCGCCCAGGGATCTCCATCGTCGGGCAGCTTACTCAGTCTGTGAGTCCTGGTTTTTGATTCATCAGGATGTTTATCATGATTTATTTGTTTGTTCTTGATGATTCATTGACTAGTTAGAGATTCACCACGAGGACCGAATAACTAACTAAATGTTATGAACCACTGCAGAAGCTGAGGGTGAGGTTATGGCCATGTAAAACCGGTTTAAGCCCGCCAGTAACTTTGTGTTACTGATCGTTCCAAGTCGATACTTCTGTGGTGGTTCTTTTTGTTTTATGTCTTGGTGTTTAAAATTTTTTGTGCTGTTGGCGCCTTATGTATGTTTTCATATTTTTAGTTAAGTTAAGGTAACTGAGTGGCCACCTATTGGGAAAATAGCTGCCCATTCGGCTTACGATTGTTTCATGGTATATGTACCTGATTGTTAGTTTGGTTTTTTCCCACCTCGGTTTTTGGAGTGGGAATCTTTTTCTGATTGCGCCTTTTCCTGATCTTTGCCTACTTGTACCTTTTTATGTGGAGGATTGTTAGTTGTTGTTGTTTGTTCGGGTTTAACGTCGCTTTCCAAATTATCTGTCATATCACGACGGTGTCTGGTTGTGACAGGGAGCTCAATGCTCACTTTTATAGTGCTGCCTCACTGTGGTATCAGATCCCAGACACTTTTACCTGATACCACCTCCAGTCACATTATACTGACACCAGAGCGACCAGTCCTAGCCCTGCCCCGAAAATCCGAGTGCCAAGTGGGGAGCAACTAGTACCATTGTTAACGACTTTGGTATGTCGCGGCCCGGGATCGAACCCGGTACCACCCGATCTCGGAGCGGACACTCTACCTACTGAGCGTTAGGAAGGTGCAATGAAAGTTTGTACACATGACCAAGATGGCCACCATGGCTATAAATAGCAAAAAGCTTTTAAATCTTCTCCAGAACCAGTAGGCCTATGATTCTGAAACTTGGCATGAAGCATCAGGCAATGTTTGTATACCATGACCCTTGGATGACCTTGACCTATTTTATGGCAAGGTCAACTTAGGTCGCCCATGCATTTGAATGGGGAAAATTGTTACAATGTCATTTGAAGGGCAAAACTTGCAGTAAATTGGCAAATGGACTGAATGTTTATGATTTAAAAGCGAAATTGACTCCAGAGGTTGCTCTGACCCTGCCCTGGGGTTATATACATGTACATGTATATTACTATTCTAGTCAAACAAGTTTATTTGTATATATCTCGGGTCTCAGGTGAGCGTTTACAGGACCATTGGTCCTCTGGTTATCTTGTTGAACATTAATTTCTGTGTAAATCTTTTATTTTATCTTAAAAAAAACTTATATGTGAATATCCTTACAATTATCTGGTAGGAGAAGAGGTACACTGTATCTTCAATTTTAATTAGCTATGAAATTTTGTTGATGTCTTAATACATCTTAATACATGTATTAAGATTTGTTGCTTAGTGACAAAATATTATATTTATATATGCAAACAACTTAATGATCAATAAATTTGCAAAATCATTGACACTGCCATGTAATTAAAGGATAGAGCGTTGACACAAAGTTTTGGTGTTAATCACCTCAAGGAAACACGTTTTGTGGTAATATGACGAATGACGTTGCATCGTTAACGTCTCTGTCGGCCAATTGAAAGTCAATAATTAAAGATGACCAATACCAAATACTTACCAAATGTAGGTATTCTTTCTGATGTTATTTTAAATTTTACTCAAAGAGAATAAAAATGAAATGAGAAATACACACACAAAAAATCTAAAGAAATTATTTGAAGTTTAATGGCCCCTACTTTCTTAAAAGCTGGTCACAAATGTTTGTGGCCATTTTATGCATTTATTATGTACATCATGTTAAGATGGTCCATATTTTTGAGAATGACTGTCATAAATGATCATAAAATAATCACCTGCACTGGACACTATAGATATGTATAAGTGAGAGATCAAATTACAATAATAAAATAAATTAATGATGGATTATTTATTCTGATAGAACAAAGGAAACTTAGTTTTATAAGGGAATGTGAAAGCAGGTTTAAGGTAACTAATTAGAAATGTATGTAACATTTATAATTGTGTTATTAGTTTGGTATTCTTGGTACATTTTGATTCAGAAAAAAATGTACGGTGAGATTTCAAATAGCTTGAGAAATTCCTGCTTATCTTCAAGAAGAAAACTAAATTATTAATTTTGTCTAGTGGAAAGTAGGACTGATTTAAGAAGTGGTCTAGGTTTGACTCTATCTCGGTCAAGTTGTGTCCTTTACTCATATAATCCTGGCGTCCTTTTTGTGGGACATATGCAAACAGTATAGCCCCAGATGTGACGCCGCAGAATGCGGCATCCCATCTGAGGCTATTCTGTTTGCTTAGAGAAAATTCATTGAAAAAGTGAATAAAAATTTGAAAACTGGACTCCTGACTCCCCTAAAAATGAAACAAACTCGTACAAATGATAATGATGAGATAGCCCATATGTCCATTTGTCATTATAATGGATTAAGCTAATTGATGTTGCTTAATTTCAGACTACTCTTATGGAAATGTTTCCTGAAGAAGCAGGAACCCTGGACCCTAGGAAGAGAATTATTCCCTTTCTCCCTGGTAGGTTATTTTATCATTTTGGGTCATGTCATGAATAATCTGATTAATGTTTGTTAAAGAAATACTAGGCACTGCTGATCTGTGCAGTACAATTTTATTGTGATACCTCCTGAGCTTTTCTTCCACGCATGGAGTTTGTCACAATGTGTTGGACCTGATCTTTACCCATCTTAGACCCAAATGCAAGATTTTGTCAGCATATTAGCAATTTGTCTTTTATACTGTCATGAAGCACTGACTCACATACTTCGTGTCATCAGAAAAGTAGTTTTTGAACATGTCTGACACAAACCAAGCTGTACAAGCACAGAAGATGGCTAGAGGCTGGAAATTTTAGATATACAAACTAATCATGTAGCGAAACAAAGGTGCTGATCAGCTTTGCAGTTACTGCGAAGCTGATCTGCAGCTTTGTTTTCACATATGCAGATTGTTGGTTTTCTCATAATATCATATAATTCTAGGGAAGAAGTTCTTTGGTAGAAGTCACATAAGAGAGGTTGCTGTAAAAAGAATGGCTCCAATAGCGGAATACTGCAAGGTAATGTAAGAGTAATGAAAAAAAAAAACTGTAGGAATTTACACAATTAAATGTAAATGATAAACTTCTAGCCCAGACACCAGGCTGGAAATAGACCATTATTCTTTAAAATGTTATTATTCACTATTCATTATTATCGCACCTGCTTATAGCAGGGTGCGATATAGGAGTCCAAATTTCTGTCCGTCCGTTTGTCCGTGCGACCGTCCGTCCGTCAACATTTACGTCGAAGTTTGGTTTTCTCGACATCAGAGATAGCTGCGAGTCTGAAACCTTGCATAGTAATTATACCCCCGGCATTTATGCCGACGGGTATATAGTTTTCGCTTTTCCGTTCGTCCATTCGTATGTTCGTTCGTTCGTTCGTTCGTTAGTTCGTTTCTTCGTTCGTAATTCCGGAACGTTCGTAGAATTTATGTCAAAGTTTTGGTTAAAGTTTCTCTAGAGGTGTATATCTCATGAACCAATGGTCAGAAACTATTCATATTTGGACCATAGGTACCCTATAGGGTTTGCTTTGTTTCTATGAGTTCGGACCCCAGGGTCCATGCCCGGGGGTGGGGCTGGAGGTCAAAATCTAGGTCACCTTTAAAATGTGCTGTTTACAATGTTAATGTTTCTTCTCTTAAGTTCATATCTTAACAAACAATCATAGGAATGTATTCTTATATAGTTCGTAGATACCCTTTAGGGTTTGCTTTCATATTCAATGTCACCAAATCCTGGTTACCGTCCCCAGGGGTGGGGGGGGGGCTAGAGGTCAATATCTAGAACTTCTTTAATAATTGTATTTTCTGTACTTTTTTTTACTATCATGTTAAGAAATCATTCATACTTGCCCCATAGGTACTCTATAAGGTTTGCCTTCTTTCTAATGACATTAGACACTAGGGTACATGCTGGGGGTGGGGCTAGAGGTCAAAATCTAGGACATCTTATTTTTTATTTTTTTTATTTTTTTTTTTTTTTTAAGAATGACATTCTAATTTCATTTCAATCTAGGACTGAGGACCTGACCCAAAATGTCCGCGCTTATGTCCTAGATTGGGTATACACGTCAGCTCTGTATACCGCTCTAAAATAGATATGTCATTCTAAAACTACACTTCCCCATGTTTGTATGTAAAGTACTTTACACTGCTTATTTCTAAAATGTACTTGATGAGGGTGCTGTCTTTCGTTGATGATGTGAGGTTCAATGTCAGGGGTGAGCATGTGCCGGGTTGCTGTAGGGAAGGGGGCTTGGTGGCTATCAGCCGGGGGTATACGTGCCTCTCAAGGCACTTTTTCTAGTTGTCCCTGACATACCATTCAAGCACGCACCTTAACACAGTGCCCTTGACCTATATTTCACGGTCCACTGACTTTGAAAATTTTTACGTCAAAGTTTTGTCAACATTTACGTCGAAGTTTGGTTTTCTCGACATCAGAGATAGCTGCGAGTCTGAAATCTTGCATAGTAATTGTCCTTGACATACCCTTCAAGCACGCAGCTTAACCTGGTGCCCTTGACCTATATTTCACGGTCCACTGACTTTGATAATTTTTACGTCGAAGTTTGGTTTTCTCGACATCAGAGATAGCTGCAAGTCTGAAACCTTGCATAGTAATTGTCCTTGACATACCCTTCAAGCACGCACCTTAACCCGGTGCCCTTGTCCTATATTTTACGGTCCACTGACTTTGAAATTTTTACGTGGAAGTTTGGTTTTCTCGACATCAGAGATAGCTGCGAGTCTTAAACCTTGCATAGTAATTGTCTTTGACATGCCCTTCAAGCACGCACCTTGACCCGGTGCCCTTGAACTATATTTCACGGTCTATTGACTTTGCCCGATGCAGGTGCGATATCGACCTTCGGGGAGTTCTTGTATTACTCTGCTATTCATTAAAAATCTACATTTATTCGTTAGGACCTCATTATTCACTAATCATCAATTTTATTTTGCTCTTTATTCACTCTCATGAAATATTTGAGTCTTCTGGTACTCTTTTTCCAGCAAACAGTAAAGAGCTAAAATTGATTCAAACATCCACCATGAGCACATGGGTTTTAAAATTGTCTTTTTATGCCCCCAACTTCAAAGAAGTGGTTTGGGTCTGTCCGTGCAGTCAGTCAGTCAGTCTGTGATGCGTAAAGCTTAGCACTCGGTCAGGAACCATTAGAGCTAGGATCTTGAAATTTGGTATGTAGTTTGTATATGAAAATTAAGAGGACCCGTATTTTTTCTTTCAGGTAAATTCAAGGAGCTAGGGGCCCATTCTGTGAGAGTTATATCCCTTTTTAATTCTTGACAAAGTGAATAGATAGTGGGTACCTTGTGTGCGCAACTCCTCCTACAGTTTTATTCCGATTCTCTTGAAACTTTACAGATGTTGTGACCATGCTTTGAAGATATGCATGTGGTTTGGATATAATCCTCAGATTAATTTTTGTCACTTTTTTTGCAATTTGAACAGCCATTTTCCGGGCATTTTCACAATGAAAGTGAATGGGCAGTGGGTACCTTGTGTGCGCAACTCCTCCTACAGTTTCATGCCAATTCATTTAAAACTTTACATGTGTTATGGGCATGGTCTGAAGATATGCATGTGGTTTGGATATAATCCTTGGATTATTTTTGTCATTTTTTTCACAATTCGAACTTAGTCATTTTTTCGGGCATTTTAGTGAATGGATAGAGGGTACCTTGTGTGCGCAACTCCTCCCACAATTTAATACCGATACTTTCTAAACTTTGCAGACATTGTGACCATGCTTTGAAGATATGCATGTGATTGGGATATACTCCTCAGATTAATTTTTGTCACTTTTTTTTTTTACAATTTGAACTTAGTCATTGTTTGGACATTTTTACATCTTGAAAGTGACTTACCAGTTGGGGGCATAGTGTTTCATAAACACATTTTCTAGTTCAATACTGAGAGATAAACATTTAAGGTCATGTCTATTTGTTCTTTGCATACAACTGTAAAACATTCAAACAAAGTTTATAACCCACTTGAAGTCCTATTTGTGAGAAATAGGTAAACAGTATAGTCCAAGTTGAGATGTCACCATTTGAAGCTCACCACTTATATTCATAAATGTGGATAGTGTGGTGACCTCTTGGTTAGTGCCAGACTCCAGATTTAGAGGGTGGGGGTTTGAATCCTAATGGCACTGAATTTATGTCCTTGAGCAAGACACATTGACTGCCTGATAGTACAGGAGGAAACCTGCTAGTGGTCTTCGGGCTGTGAGGAATCCTCGTTTAATAAAGCATTAAATTAAATAGTACTGGAGGGGATGGTTTCATGCCCACTGACCGAGAAATTGTTGATTGGGACATTAAAAACATCATTTACAAACCAACAAAATTTTCTGTGTAGCAAATAGTGAAGAAGCTGCGGAAGATATCCCGGAGCAAATAAATGCTAGGATTTTTCGACCTTGAACAGGATAACATAGATCTATAAGTCTGTCTGCCATTGTCAATGATTTGTATTGCAGTATGCTTTAACTCTCATTGTAGCAAATTGCGAAGTTACCGCGGAAGATTTCTCAGAGTAAGGAAGTCCTGGGATTCTTTGACCTTGAGCCGGATGATATAGATCCTCCTAAAGAGTAAGTGATTCCAAGAATCTCTGGCATATTAGAGCCACAACGCCAGAAAATCGGTCTTGGGGGTTTCCGACCAGCTCTGACACAAACTGGCCTCTACAGTCACAGAAGAAAGCTTTTAAGCTTAAATTTTTGATAAAAAGGTAGAAGAGGAATTGTACTATCCATATAGTGAAAAAGGTGCTGATCAGTTACTGCACAGCTGATCTGTGCCTTTGTTTTCGCTTAAGCAAAAATCCAGTTTGGTCACGGCATGGCTCATTTGGCAGTGTTCACACGTCAGACAAAAAAGTGGTTCTTTGAAACACAGGACAGGTAGTTCTTTGAAAACTTTTAATGAGCCTTCAAGAGGATAATTGAGCCTTTTTCATTATTTTACCTTTATAAGTGTAATTTGAAACTTTTAAAACTAGTTCTTCATTGCATTTATCTCAGGGGTTTACTTCCCCATTCAAAGTTGAGCCGCTACGTGAGAAAAACATTCTTCTGGGTTTCCAACCAGTTCTGATACAAACTGATACAGAAGATGGCTAGAAGCTTGAAATTTCAGATTTAGGAACAAGATTTAACCATAATTTCAGTTTCATAAGGATATTGATAATCAAGCCACCTTGTCCAACAGTCCACAATGTGGTAGGTGTCCAGTCAAGTAAATGACAAATCAGCCAGTGCATCGGCTAAGTCTGATCTGTCTAAAGTGCATATACTGGATAAATCAGAAAAGAAAGGACTGACCAGGTTGAACTGGGTTCCTTGTGTTTGTGGGTGTGTGTTTGTTGTTGAATTTTTTCTTGTGAAACCTCTTTGTTTCCTTTTTACATATCATTTAATATTAGATTAATTACATGAGAAGGAAGTAAATTTCTACCCTACTGGATTATATCATATATGATACAGTGAAAAATTATCCGCCATAAAAAATATGTGGTAATAACAAAATAGATTTGTATTTAACCAAAAGTTTATTTCATTTCATTAATGTTTGCACTATTCTCTTTATATACTAGGCTTGTAATATAGGGTTATTGCACTGATATCGGTGAATATTGTCCCGAGTTGGGATATCGAAGGACGCGAGCTTGCGAGCGTCCGCAGATATCCCAACGAGGGACAATATTCACCGATATCAGTGCAATAACCCTTTTATTATATAGCTATAAATATCTGCTTCTCATATTTGATATTTTGTTGAGAGTTAGAGTAAAAGAAATAAATATCTACACAAAGGTCGCGATAATATCCATAAGTGATATCATTTTTGCACTAGTGCAATATCAGATGATATCATTTTTGCACTGTTACTTTTCGGAAGCACATTTTGCAGTTGAATCAATATTGCTGACAGTTTCTTTTCTTTTTTCGGCTTAAATTGCTTAAATCTGAAAGTGACAAATTTCAGCTGACGTTTTGGCCCGGTATGACGTCATTTTCCACGCGACGTCAGATGTGGATGACGTCATTAGAGTTGACGTCCCAATTTTACAGTTTTGCATGATGACCCTCAAGTCAAGAATTTGGCAATGTTTCATAAAAATAATTTTTCGCTTTAAACAAGTGTGCAATATCAAGTAAGTGTGCAGATATCGTCTGATATCTGCACACTTGTTACTCGGCTTTTATCCCTAAATTTTAATGATTTGATATTTATAGCTATATAATAAAGAATTATATTCACTTTGTGAATACTCATGTCACATTATATGATGTAGAAAGTTCACTAATTAAAAAAAACAAACACTGAGTAAAAAAAACACACAATCATCATCATGTGACATGTCTGTAGGATTCTTCAACCATTACTGATTTCTGAGTAGTAATGCACAGTAAAAATAAAGAAAATCTTGTCACTTGAGAAAATTGGTACATTAAATTTACACTTGTTTTTATTGGACTCATTCTTACAGTGGCCACATTGTTTATTATCACCTCCCTGTGACCAACATTGTCCTGTTTTAGCTGTTTAGTGAACTGAACACAGAACCAAAACGACCTTTGCTGCGACATATTTACAATGGCATTATAGCAGAATAAATACTGAACAACCCTTTGGCATCATAATATCAATATCATGGCTGATTAAGTTTTATGCAAGGGTAATTTCAAAAATTGCCCCAGGGCATGATTTGAAATTTGTTGTTTAATACATAACCGCTCATGATATGCATTTTACTACGTACATTTTCATTGCATTACACAACTAAAAAGATAAAGCACTTGTAAATAAGGATAAAATTTATTTGGAGTAATCTTGGTATAAAAAAGAAAGTGGATCTCGAGTCTTTTTGAATTATGACACACTGTGCAAGATGTCTAACATGCAGGATGTTTAATTTTTTCAGGTTAGTGGCAATAAAAAGCTCTATAGAGCTTATGTTGATCACTTATATAATTCAGCTGCGATAACAGAAAACATACAATCTGCTTAGGCAAAAATAAAGGCGCAGATCAGCTGTGCAGTAACTGCACAGCTGATCAGCACCTTAGTTTTTGCTCCATAGATAGTATTATGTCTCTTCTTCCTTAATTAAAAATTTCAAGCTTTTAGCTATTTTGCATGGCTGTACAGCCTGGTTTGTTTTGTACCAGGTGGGAAACCCAGATTGTTGGTTTTTGCACTCATAGTATTATGGGACTGTCTCTAAATAAAGATTATCATTGTTATCATTTTCAGGAAAAAGAAGGCTTCTATTAAAGCGAACAAGATATCGTCCCCTAAGGCCCTGGAACACTACATCGCAGTGACTGAGTACAGGAAACAGGAGAAAGGGGAGGTGACTCTTAAAGTTGGAATGTTGGTGGAGGTGCTGGAGAAAACAGAAACAGGTACAGAGTTACTGTTCTTTTCTGTTTGTTTGTTTGTTTGTTTGAATGCTCTATGTCCATAGTCAATAGCGATAGCTACAGTCATTTATTCTAACCAAATTATTTCTGAGATAGCCAATCAGAGGCAGATTACTGGTTCTTAGTGTTCAGTCCTTTCACCACTTAATGACAAAAATTATGTTTTTCTTCAGAAAAGGAAGAATATGGTTAGAAATTTTAAGAAATAGTCTGGATGTGAGGATCAGTCACAGGGCAAATTCATTGCAAATGAGACATGCTTCCAATTGAGCTATCATCATGCCGGATTTGTGGAAAAATAAAACTTCCTGTTGTACCATTTTCTAAAACCTTTTAAATAGCTGCCAATAAATTTGTCCATAAACGTAAATGCCTTCCCTTATTTGCTTTCTTGCTCATGGTTATATGAGTATGCACAATGACTGTCTTTGTAACAAGATGCACTCATATTTGTGCTTCACTGTATTGAGGAAAACACAAGCTTTCGTTACTAGCTGACAGGAAGTAATTTCAAGTGCATACTTTATGGATAAGATATTATAATTTCTTTTTTCAATTAACCCATATATGCTAAGTGCCCCATAAGAGAAATATAGTCTCTCTCTAGACATTACAAGCTGCAGTGACTGGTTATATATTCCCTTGTTTGCATATACATGTACATGTATATGAATTTAATTAGACATTTAGATGATGGATATAGACTTATACCAGACTCTCTTTTTTCCTAGTTCATCATCTCTAAAATAAGGATGTAAAATATTAGCCTAAAATGTGTTTTCAGCTCACTGAAATGAATTTTAACTGAAACCAGCCTGATTTCATACTTTTTAGATATAGATAGACAAGACAGTTTCACCGAGAATTTTAAATCTGTAAAAAACGAAATTTTCAGTAGAAATTTTTAATATTTTTACTCAAAACATAGATTGTGGGTACATGTTAAAACCAACTCGCCGAGGCGGTTCTAAAGAGTACCCACAGTCTATGTTTTGGAGCAAAAATAAGAAAAAATTGGCATACTCCTACATACCCCAGTTTTGCTATATAAAAGTGGGGTTTAAGGGGGTATACATTATACGGACATGTTATTGTGATGCAATCAGAGCTCTCCAAACAGATTTTCATATAATAACATCCAACCATGTCTAGAGAACATGTTTCACATTGTCACATTTGGCATGTGATTGTTGAAAATGAGCTAGGTTGGAAGCTCAGCACATCTTGAGAGAGAAGCCTCTGTGGTGCGATGGTTATGTCACTCTCCTTGTAAATCAGAGGTCGCAGGTTAGATGCTGGGCTTCTACAGTCTGTCAGATAAGATTATAAACTGAGGTCCTGTCTCCATATGACCTTAGTTGTTGGTAGGACATTAAACCTCAAATCAACCATCATTTTGATAGACAGAGTTATACTCCCTTCTAAATAGTCTCTGATGCTACCTCATTATAGGCTGGTGGTTTGTGACTGTGGACGATGAGCAAGGCTGGGTACCCAGCACCTGTCTGGAGAGAGAAGATGGAGTGAAAGAAGAGGTTCTCAGTATTCTAGAAATAATAATTCTTCCTTATTCTAGGCTGGTGGTTTGTGACCGTGGAAGATGAGCAGGGCTGGGTGCCTAGCACCTGTCTGGAGAGAGAAGATGGAGTGAAAGAAGAGGTTCTCAGTATTCTAGAAATAATAATTCTTCCTTATTCTAGGCTGGTGGTTTGTGACCGTGGAAGATGAGCAGGGCTGGGTGCCTAGTACATGTCTGGAGAGAGAAGATGGAGTGAAAGAAGAGGTTCTCAGTATTCTAGAAATAATAATTCTTCCTTATTCTAGGCTGGTGGTTTGTGACCGTGGAAGATGAGCAGGGCTGGGTGCCTAGTACATGTCTGGAGATTGAAGATGGAGTGAAAGAAGAGGTTCTCAGTATTCTAGAAATAATTATTCTTCCTTATTCTAGGCTGGTGGTTTGTGACCGTGGGAGATGAGCAGGGCTGGGTGCCTAGTACATGTCTGGAGAGAGAAGATGGAGTGAAAGAAGAGGTTCTCAGTATTCTAGAAATAATTATTCTTCCTTATTCTAGGCTGGTGGTTTGTGACCGTGGAAGATGAGCAGGGCTGGGTGCCCAGTACATGTCTGGAGAGAGAAGATGGAGTGAAAGAAGAGGTTCTCAGTATTCTAGAAATAATTATTCTTCCTTATTCTAGGCTGGTGGTTTGTGACCGTGGAAGATGAGCAGGGCTGGGTGCCTAGTACATGTCTGGAGAGAGAAGATGGAGTGAAAGAAGAGGTTCTCAGTATTCTAGAAATAATTATTCTTCCTTATTCTAGGCTGGTGGTTTGTGACCGTCGATGATGAGCAGGGCTTGGTGCCTAGTACATGTCTGGAGAGAGAAGATGGAGTGGAAGAAGAGGTTCTTAGTATTCTAGAAATAATTATTCTTTCTTATTCTAGGCTGGTGGTTTGTGACCGTGGAAGATGAGCAGGGCTGGGTGCCTAGTACATGTCTGGAGAGAGAAGATGGAGTGAAAGAAGAGATTCTCAGTATTCTCGAAATAATTATTCTTCCTTATTTTAGGCTGGTGGTTTGTGACTGTAGAAGATGAGCAAGGCTGGGTGCCCAGTACCTGTCTGGAGAGAGAAGATGGAGTGAAAGAAGAGACAGCTCAGAGATTTGCACCTGGTGAAGGTATAATAATAGATAAGCTTGTTGTGAGAACAAATGAAAAACAAACAATGACAAGGGATGACACAACCAGAACCAGAATCCTTGCAAACCAATGGGGCTTTAAAAGCTAATAAAAACAACTAGGGAAGATAAATTCAAAGTGTTTTATTGGTATAAAACTGAGACCGCAGCTTTTCCCAACAGGTGAAAGTCATTCTGCTTAATAAACTGAACACAATTTAATCAGTATTGAAAATATTCTTCAGAAGGAGCTAATGAAAACATGATAAACAAAGGAAGCATTGGATTAAAAGTTAAATGATGTTAAAAGACAAAGATTATATTAGTGTAAGAGGACCAGTGATCCATCAAGGACCAGTGATTTATCAGCTTGTGGTATTCGGCTGTTTATTCCCAAATGTTAAATGAAGCAAATCTTATGTTTGTTTTAATAGAAAGTACATTGCATTATCTTAAAAATGTGCATTTAAATTTATTTCAGTAGCGTTTCTATCTTGCAATTTCTGTCCCTTTAAGAAGAGGGGGTCGAAGGAGGACTGCTAAAAAGCTATAATTCCAACTTTACTTATTTCTTACATTCTGATTGGTTGTTTGGAAGATTTTATACATCGATAAAAGCAATGCGTAAGAATACTCGGTTTTCACCTTAAAAAAGGCGCGACGTTACGTGATAACGTAACGTTTCTTCAATGAGACGTTGACTTCACCAAATCTAAACGTCATAAAAACAATGGACAAACGCGTTTTGAAGGCGTAGAAATGAATATTTGGAATTTTATTAACATCGACACTTTTTCTTTTAACAGAACATCGTACGGTAAGTGTTTTAATCTTCTTGTTGTGTGTTGAAATTTGACGTTTGAATTTCTAATGTTCCGAGCCCCAGTTCAAAATCGACATGCCTTTCTATCGGTCCAGACGGCGATATTTTCTCCCAAAAGCACAATTTTGAATGAAGGATAGATGTTTTGAAGCTCCCGCTTTTACCGCCTGTCTATGACAAGCCAGTTATAGCTTCTATTTATTGCGAGAAGTGAGTTCTGTGCTTTGGAAATTTTCAATATGGCTGCCTCATGAAGATTCGTTTTGCTCTACTTTCCTTCCGCTAGCTATGAAAATTTAAATCAGTGTAGACAAATGCAGTGTAATGAGACAATTGAAATTATAAGGAATGAATTATTATTTTTGTTGATTTTATCGATGTGTAAACTCAGGCGAATCACCCACAAACTTTTTCATAAAGCCCGAAGGGCTTTATTCAGTTTGTGAGTGATTCGCCAGAGTTTACACATCAATAAAATCAACAAAAATAAAATTCATTCCTATAATGAATGTTCTATAAATTCTCCGAGATGAAAAGATCTGCATTTTTTTCAGACTGGTTAAACATTTTATCATCACTGCATATTAAACAAATACAGAGCACTTTCTGAATTTTATGTTTTAACTCTGCGACTTATGGATAATTTCTGTGATTTTCATGCGATTTTTGCAACAGTTTCTTATCAGTTTTACGTAATTTTACCCAGGTCTGTTATCTGCTTTATTTCTTTAAACTTGCAGTTAATTTCCAGATTGTCTTTCTTGGAAAATGATAAAAATAATTATTCTTTCCAAAGACATACACACTTTCCAAGTTGGCCACTGTTTATATGAGAAAAGGGTGGTGATCGATCACTGGTACACCTGACCTTGATTCACCTATACGATGGTGGGCGTATTAAAAGGACGTCACTGAGAATGCGACAAAGTGGCATATAGTAAAACATGGAGAAGATGATGTGCAACAATATATGCTCAAATGCATGTCTGATCCGAAAATAATCAAACATGCATATTTTTGATAGATCACTGGTCCCCTTATGCTAGATGATATTTAACAGGGATGTTTTACATTCTCAAAAGCTAAATGTTTACCATGAAAGTCTAGTAATAAAATGAAATGCCATGATTTTTCTTCACCAGAGGAGCAGTACCTATGTACGGAAGAGTTTGTATCCCAAGGAGAGGATGAGTTAGGCCTAGAACGAGGGGCAGTAGTGGATGTTGTTGAAAAGAACCTAGAGGGTTGGTGGATTGTCAGGTAGGTGGGGTGAGTCTAATGATCCATGCCAAGAGACCACAATGAAATTTGATTTTCAGATGAGGTCAGACACAAACTAGGCTGTGCAGCCACAGGAATTAATTACAGGCTTGAAATTTTGGGTCTAGAAAGAGGTTGAGTTTTTCTTTCTGTGTAGTGAAATGAAGGTTGCTCATCAACTATGCAATTATAGTTAAATGTGGATAGTAGATTTACAATAATGGCCTCTACCTATGTGTGACCATATTAAGCATGTCACACATTTTTAGCTCACTTGAGCCGAAGGCTCATAGGTGAGCTTATAGTATACCCATGCTCCGGCGTCCGTCCGTCGTCCGTCCATCCATCGTCCGTCCGTCGTCCACAATTTCAAAGATCTTCTTCTCTGAAACCGCTTGTCCGATTGTTCTCATATTACACATACACCGTCTACAGGTAAGGGGAAAGAATAATTGTGTTTTTTTGTTTTGATCGGATAAGGACTCTGGTTGCTATGGCAACTTATGCTTCCCATAGACTTATAATGGAAAAAAGTGAAAATTGCCAGTTTTTGCTGTCTTGTTAGAGATATTTGAATTTTCTTTTTGCAGAAATGTTAATTGAGTAGTCCTCTACGTTTCATGTCACTTTTGTCCTAATCCTTCATTTTGATTGGTTGCAGGGGCCCCATATAGGGCAAAATTTTGAAAAACATTCAAAAATCTTCTTCTCAGAAACTGTCAAGGGGATGAAGCCTATACTTTGTATACATGTTCCTGACAGTGGCCTCTACATAATTTGTGTTTTTTATTCCAGGTGGATAAGAACTGTGGTTGCTATGGCAACTTAAAGTTTCCATAGACTTATAATGGGAAAAGTGAAAATCGGCTATTTTTCCGCTAAAATTGCAGACATTTGAATTTTGTTTTTGCAGAAATGTTTATTGAGTAGTGTTTGATGTTTCTTGCGAGTTTTGTCCTAATCCTTTATTTTGATTGGTTGCTGGGGCCCCATAAAGGGCAAAATTTTGAAAAAAAAACATTCAGAATTCTTCTCCTCAGAAACTGTCAAGTGGATGAATCCTGTACTTTGTATACATGTTCCTGACAGTAGCCTCTACATAATTTGTGTTTTTTATTCCAGTCGGATAAGAACTCTGGTTGCTATGGTAACTTTAAGTTTCCATAGACTTATAATGGGAAAAGTGGAAATTAGCTATTTTTTGAAAACTATTGCAGCCTGAGATCTGAAAAGTGGTAGATGCAAACAACTAATGGATTAGATGAAGGTATATGATTAATTTAGGTCAAGGTCATGTCTTGACCTTGGCCGGTCTGTCGTCCATACACACATTTCAAAGATTTTTTTCTCTGAAACCACTTGGCCAATCAAAACCAAATTTTATATGAAGCATCTATAGGAAGTGGTAACCAATGTATATATAAATAATCCAGATCACATGACCAAGATGGCCGCCGTGCCTATATATGGTAAAAACCCTTAAAATATCTTCTTCTCCAGAACCGATGAACCGATTTCAACGAAACTTGGCATGAAGTATGGATGACTCAAGTACTACAATGTATATATAAAACATGACCCTGTGGTGACCTTGACCTATTTTATGGCAAGGTCAACATAGGTCGTCAATGCATTTGAATGGGAAAACTTTAAAAATGTCATTTTAAGTGAAAGTCTTGCAGGAAATGGGCAGTAGGACTGAAATTTAATGATTCTGAAAAAAATGGACCCTAGGGGCTCATCTGCTTTTAAAATGTTATTTGAAGGGGAAAATCAGCAGGAAATTGGCAAATGGACAGAATATTGATTATTCTGAAATAAGAAAATGGCCCAAGGGCTTCATCTGCCCCTGCACTAGGGTTAAATACCATAATATTCAAATATGTCTATTGGCATATGAAGCAGATCTCAGGTGAGCGTTGACAGGACCATTGGTCCTCTGGTGTTCTCTTTCGTGTCTTTAGGTTCTGAATTGGTAAGAATAATTGTCCTACATGTATTTAACAAAAAAATACATCATTTGATAAGATTGCTTTCTATAAATCCTAAAAAAAAAAGATCTATACATATACTGATCTGCATTGTTATGATGTCATTGCTTTTCTGTGTTTGTAGGTATAATGGTAGAGAAGGTTACGTGCCAGCGACCTACTTGATGAAATCTGAAGCGTTCTCTATGAAGAAACCTAAAGTCACGCGAGCCAGTGTTGGGGGACCAGAGATTGTTAAAAACCTGCATGATATCAGTGATCTTCTCAAGGTCTGTATTAGGCCCCTGCACATAGGGGCCCTGAGCCAGTGTTGGGGGACCAGAGATTGTTAAAAACCTGCATGATATCAGTGATCTTCTCAAGGTCAGTATTGAGCCCCTGCACATTGTGGCCCTGAGCCAGTGTTGGGGGACCAGAGATTGTTAAAAACCTGCATGATATCAGTGATCTTCTCAAGGTCAGTATTGGGCCCCTGCACATTGTGGCCCTGAGCCAGTGTTGGGGGACCAGAGATTGTTAAAACACTGCACGATATCAGTGATCTTCTCAAGGTCAGTATTGGCCCCTGCACATTGAGTAGGGGGACCAGAGATTGTTAAAAACCTGCATGATATCAGTGATCTTCTCAAGGTCAGTATTGGGCCCCTGCACATTGTGGCCCTGAGCCAGTGTTGGGGGACCAGAGATTGTTAAAACACTGCACGATATCAGTGATCTTCTCAAGGTCAGTATTGGGCCCCTGCACATTGTGGCCCTGAGCCAGTGTTGGGGGACCAGAGATTGTTAAAACACTGCACGATATCAGTGATCTTCTCAAGGTCAGTATTGGGCCCCTGCACATTGTGGCCCTGAGCCAGTGTTGAGGGACCAGAGATTGTTAAAAACCTGCATGATATCAGTGATCTTCTCAAGGTCAGTATTGGGCCCCTGCACATTGTGGCCCTGAGCCAGTGTTGGGGGACCAGAGATTGTTAAAACACTGCACGATATCAGTGATCTTCTCAAGGTCAGTATTGGCCCCTGCGCATTGAGTAGGGGGACCAGAGATTGTTAAAAACCTGCATGATATCAGTGATCTTCTCAAGGTCAGTATTGGGCCCCTGCACATTGTGGCCCTGAGCCAGTGTTGGGGGACCAGAGATTGTTAAAACACTGCATGATATCAGTGATCTTCTCAAGGTCAGTATTGGCCCCTGTCATCAGAGCCAGTGTCGGGGGACCAGAGATTGTGAAAACACTGCACGATATCAGTGATCTTCTCAAGGTCAGTATTGGCCCCTGCACATTGTGGCCCTGAGCCAGTGTTGGGGGACCAGAGATTGTTAAAACCCTGCATGATATCAGTGATCTTCTCAAGGTCAGTATTGGCCCCTGCACATTGTGGCCCTGAGAAAAAGATATGAGCCGCATCATGAGAAAACCAACAATGAGGTTTCCAAACAGGTTTGACACAAACCGAACTGTACAAGCACAGAAGATGGATAGGGACTGGAAATTTTGGTTTTAGAAAGTAGAGGAATTGTACTATCCGTGAAGTGAAAATAAATGCGCTGATTGGCTTTACAGTTACTGCGAAGCTGGTCTGTTCCTTTGTTTTCGCATATGCAAAATGTTCTCCTGACGTGGCTCATATGGCGTTTGTACCTCTTGCTTATCTCAATACCTCATGTACAAGTAAACCACTGCAGAATCAAGGCTGAGGTTTGGACTATTGGATGTGTATAAGCGGTATGACGCCTCTTTTGGTTACTTGTGGCTATCAAGCAAATTCAATTTGTTTCATTATGGCTCTTTTGGGTTCCGCCTTTCAAAATCATGTACGAAATGAGATAATTGTCTTGGTTAAGGTATCTGAGCAACAATCTTTGTGGAAACAGCTGCTTCCTAAGTTTACCATTAGTCCTCATTGAGCTTTGTTGACATTTTGTCTCAGTTACTCTAAATTTTGGTTTTAAGTACAGAAATTGTGTCAGTTCCTTGTCGTTACATGCAATTTACTCATTTGTATGGTTCTACTTTTAACACAGACTTGTCTGTTTTTGTCATAAATTGTTCATTGTTAATTGTTTGATGTATGGGGGAGACACTTTTATAACAATTGTGATCTGATGAAGTTGAATATCTCATGACAAAAAGTTGTGAAGTTGTCATAGCAGTTGATATTAATGGTGAGTATAGTGCAAATACTTTGACCATGCCGGTTGACCTCTAGCGATAAAGATTTGTAAACACTATAAAAGGGGCACCTATTTGTTTTACACTTTTTTCCAGTGACGTGTGAACCATGTGGTCACATATTGTTTACCATCATAGAGTTGTACTATTGAAAACATACTTATTTGAAGCAGTCCATTCAACAATTCCATATCTTTGTCAGAGGTAAACTGGCAATGTCAAAGTATTTGCACTATATCCTTTTATAATCTTAGGTTTCCAAACAAAAAGTTATTTTTTAAACCCTAATACACATATACTATGCTATATTAATTCAAAATCGTTTAATCTTATTTTGTGTATATCTTTGACCAAGAAATGTCAAATGTTTTATAGGTTTAAAAGATATTGTTATCGATTCAATTTGCAGAAACAACAAAAAAGTAAAAAGCAACAAAAACTTAAAGAAAAGGTAAAAAAAGGTTCAGGCAACAGGCTTTTTACAGAACTGGAGGTGCTTAGTTAAAACATGAAGTTAAATCAATAGATTTCATCAAGCATATGGTAAATCATTAATGATGCACAAAAATCCATTTTGAAATTGGCAAAATTTTCAAGTGCATTAGAATACTGGTTTGATAACAGCATAGATTAAGAGTGCCCAGAAAAAAATGTTATCATGAATAACTGACCATCCTGACATGACCTGAGCTGTTTACCATCAGTGTTAAACATGAAATCTATCAATCACTCTGGTGCCAGTTGTTCAAAACTTCATTAGCTTAATGTCATCGTTAAGACCTCAACTCGTTAAGTAACTGTCGACTACTGCAAATACACTGTTATTTTGTTGATAAAATGTGAGAATCCTTTGCAATGCAAAGGATTCTCACATTTTATCAACAAAAATAACAGTGTATTTGTAATATTCATGTTTGAAATTTAACGAATTGCTAACTATGTTTTTGATTTTCAAAAAAACTGGGCTCAGGCCATTAATGCTGTATACAGAAATTCAGATATTTCAATCAGATATGTTCTTGTTTGTGATAAATGATTTACCACATGCAGTATGAGTTATGATCAAGTGGAGCTTGACTAATCTGACAGCTAAAACAGGCTGTGTCATGGGGAATCTGGCCCAGTTGTTCAAAATTAACGACATCGTTAGTTAATGATTCATTGAAATTTTAAACACAAAAATTACAAATACACTGTTATTTTTTGTTGATAAAATGTGAGATTCCTTTGCAGCAAAGGATTCTCACATTTTATCAACAAAAAATAACAATGTATTTGCTTATGTAGTTGGCATTAACTTAACAAAATGACATTATGCTAATGAAGTTTTGAACAACTGGGCCCTGTCTTTCAAGGGTTATGCCCATAGGTCTAACACAAACTGTGCTACACAGCTACAGATTGGTTTGAGGCTTGAATATAGGAACAAGAGAGATTGTACTAGGTATGTGGCAAAAACAAAGATTGCTATCAGCTGTGTGTTTACCATGCATCTGTTTTGTGCTTCGTTTTTACATATCTTAAACCTTGTAGATTTTCTCCTGACACAGCTGTGATAATAATAAAATGAAAAAATAAAATATTATAAACATCACCTTGATAGATTTGCAGAACTTTGCACTTGCTTCTTTGGCAGTTTGATTTAAAATTCATGCACAAAAATTTGAAAGCCATAGAAAACCCTCCCATGTTATAACCTACAATCATGTTTGTTGTGAATAGAATATGTCGTTTAGGATGCATGTAAGGTCACATTCAAAAAGATATGTAGGTTCATCATATGAAGTCGCTGTTTTCCAGTGGATAATGTCATGTAATAAAAAGTGTTAAAACCACATATGTAACGTCACTGATGACATTCGTAACAACAGTGTAAAATTTCATTGAAAATATGTCCACTTCGAAGGCGATAAAATCCTATTTTGAAAGTCATATGATAAAATGAATCTTACATTTGTGGTCATTTGATATGAAATTTATTTGACTCGCTAAAGGCCTATTTGATGAATTTCATATGAAATGACTACACATGTAAGATCCTGTATATACAGGATGGATTATTTGCTTTGAGGTCCAAGGTTTGAATCCAACTTCTGACATACCTACCAGTTCCTAGTGAAAGGAACAGTACCAAGTTATGGTTAGTGGCTTAATTTACCCAGAAAACAGTGGCTAGGGTAGCTGGCCACCCCTAACAAAATGCTAGGTTTTTAAAGTGGATTTTTAACAAGAAATCAAACAAATTAAGGCATTTAAAATAGTGGAAAAATGTAAGAAGCTTCTGTAATGGCTGGAGTGGTGTTTGGATGTTGACATAGATGTCTTGTTTTAAATGTGTGGAGTCAGCATTGCTTTGGTGGACAGAAATTGACTTTAGTTAATCAGTGAATGCATCAGTGAAACTACATGTATTATCATATCGTAATATGATGATCATCCAGGGAGAAGCTTAATTTTTCGAAACTTGTGTTGTATGTTGTCATCAGAATCACAGTTTCAGATAAAAAACAAAACAAAACATTTCTTAAGAATAGACTAGCATAGGTACTTATGTTGTTTTTAGCATAGTAAAATGTTAAATATTTTTTCATCCATACTCTTTAAATTATGCCCTTAAGCCCCTATCTCACTGGAATGGGACAACAGGAGACTAGTTCGAGACTTGTTCGTGACTATTTGCGACAAAGATTAACGGTATAAACACAATTTTTACATTGCAGTCTCATTGAATGGACCTTTATGCGACAAAGGGGGGTGGGGGGGGGGTCTCATATGCGCCCACGCACCAATTTTGTTCTTGCTTTGCATGGTGAATGCCTTCATTCTAACACCTATAAAAATGCATTTATTTGTTTTGAAAAAACATTTTTAGGTCTCAGAATAGCACCCTGTCTTACTCCACCTTTGTGACCATACCTGCGTTATACTTTGCCTACATGTTATCTCATATTAAACTTTTATTAACCCAATTAAAACTGGAATTCTAAAAGGACTCCACATAGGTGACTTTGATACCATTTTGGTTTATATAGATAAAAAGATAGACTTTTTATGGAAACTTAAACTTGAAATTGTCAAACTTTTATCAAAAAAATTTTCGAGAATGACAAATTATGTCTCATATTTTGATATGTTCCAGTGCTTGTCAACCTATGATACTGTCTATAAAGTTGGCCAGCGGTACCCTCTTCATGCTGGTAAAGTTTTATAAATTTTAAAAACCGGTAACACTGTTGAAATGTACATGATATACATGTTGGTCAATTTTTGACAAAAATGGATTTTAATGTTTTTAGCTGTTTTTTCGTCCAAAATCATGTGTTTCCAAAATTTTATCATTGGAAATGAAAAATTACATAAATAATATGAATTCCTAACAGTGTTCGCCAAACTTGTCAAACCCTTACAGGACCTTTGGTCAGACAGACTCTAGCAGTTTGTCTGACCGAACAAATTTTTACCTGAGCAAGAATATGTCGGCAAAGTGCTCAGCCAAATTTTCACAGGACATTTGGTCCTGTGCTGCAAAATTTTTGTCTGACCGAGGTTAGTTTTTGTCTGACATGTCAGTTGGTCAGACAGATTTGGCGAACACTGTCCTAATATAAAAATGATTATTTGATCTGGCAATCTCACATATTTTACAGTGACCTACCTCTAAGTTATTATCAATTTTTCTTACAAATGATCAGCAAACATTTTAGGTTTAAATATATTAATAAAATGTTTTTGTTTCTATAATTTCATCACTTAATATTTCTTTAGGTTTAGATGTATTTGGATAATTCTGTTTGAGTAACATTCTTTTAATTTGTGATTGACCACCGTAATGGTAATAGACATTTGGCTGATTCCTCCATTTGTTTTACCATCTTTGTATTGTCGTTTATAAGATTACTTATTCATAACTTTACTTATTTGATTGTTGCTGTTGCCAACTTTAGTTACAAGATTGACAAGAATACCAGATACAGTGGCACTTTCTAACTTTTCGATCACTATTATCTTTATACTTATCCAGTAAGTGCATAATTCAGCTATGTGACAGGCTTTTCTCTTTGTAAGTGTTCAGATGTGATGCTCACTTTAAACATCAGATTTATTCTAATTCTTCATTAAACATATCCATTTTTGACAATCTTTCTACCATTTAAATGTGGTTCTCTTTCCTATTTTTGAAATGAATAACTCAGACAAGTATCTAAACTTGATGTTTAAAAATCTCAAGGTTTTTAACACATTTATGAATCCATAAATGTTCATGTATTTATTTTAATAAATAGTCAATTATAAATGCAGCAAAATGTTTATTTCATGCTGAAAGTTGTCTAGATACTCTTATTTAATCCTATCCTTGGTTAGAAATCATAGCTGTTTTGTCAATTATATGTCAGCTAGGTAAAAAAACTTGTTAGCTTCATGTAAGTTAATACATGTAAGTTCAAAAGACCCATTTCAATTAAGTGTTTCCAATGAAGTACATGTATGTTTGAAACTTCCAGTAATAGGTTTGCCTGCTGTAGCAGATGATAAAATGCATGCATAATATAAATAACTTTCATCTTAGATTTGATATATGGTATAACCTGTTTCAAACGTGGTATTATATTGGAAAAATGCTTTCTATTACAAGCGTATAATGCTTCCAATGGAGGAGAAAAGAAAAAAAACGCAAGTAGTTAGCCAGTTCCTCTTGTTAGTAACTTATCATATAATTTTATCTATTGATATTTCATTTTCTTTCTTCATCCTTATGGTTTTGCTTCATTATGTACTTTGTTGGATGGGGTGTTTTTTTTTCTGAGATCGTGATATAATCAGCAGGAAATGAACTGTCCTTAGCCTCGTCAGGTTTATTTCATGCAAAATGCTAAATCCCCTAGGTTTTCCATATGGCATGAGTTTCAGGATGTAGAAATCAACAACATAGCTGTATAAGTTCATTAAATCAATTAATACCTAAACAACTTAATTTTTGGAAAAAATAATCAAAACAGTAAAAACTAGGCAATTGCATTATAAACACGAATAAACTATAGAGAATGGCTTATTAATAGATAGAATCATGTTCTAAAATCTAATTATGAAAACTAAAAATAATGGGCAGATATGCAATATAAGGTCCAAGACAGGGTGCAATTTTCTCACTTAAATCAATATTCAAAATATATATAATAGCGTTCATGGTCATGCAAGACACAAAATTGTTTAGCTGGAAAATTATTAAAAAAAAGTTTGCTTTGTAACATGTTAAAAACATAAAATACTTACAATTGGATAAATCATTATTAATTTTAAGTTTCTCAGAATTCTGACTTGTATCATTTAATGTTCTAGAAAAAGATGTTACCGGTCTTCAAATTTCACGAAATTTTCAGCATATAATCTACATATATGTAGCCTAATTTGAGGTTAAAAAACCTAGAACATGTTAATATTGAAAATCTAACATGTGGTTACACCATTATTGAGCTAAAATTTGGGGTCATCTACAAAACAAATGATAATCAGCTGAATTTAATATTATATCTATCAGCAATTATGCAATACCAGAATGATGGGTGATCATTCTAGATTATTTTACAAACAAACAGAACTAGGATGAGAATATTATGACGGTTATGGGTGACTTTAATCACACATACCCCTATATTAAGACCCCCTTTAATACAAAATGTTGTATTTAAAAATTTTAAGTGGTTAAGAGAAAATCTATATTACTAATAAAGTGGCCATGCACCAAGCATGCAATATGCATAATATTATGAAAATCGATGCGTGGGCAGAACCCTATGTAAATTTCATATAGTGTGAGACCCCCCCCCCCCCCCTTCGTGAATTTCGGTCTAATTTTGAAAACACAGTCGCGAGACATTCGTGAGAGTGTCTCATGTTGTTCCCACGAATGTAGCTTAAGTTTCATTTTCATTCGTATGACAGTAGTAAGACAATCACGAGAGTGTCTTACGATATTTCATACAAATGTTGCTTAGTTTTATTTCTGGCCAGATAGTCGTGAGGTGTTTGCATGTTTTCTTGCAACTGTCGTAGGACATTTGTATCAGTGTTGCGAAATTTTCGCATTGTAAATTCGCCAAAATTTCATGGCGACAGGTTCCCGGCACTCGCAGAAACGTCGTATGACAGTCGCGAGACAGACTTGCGACATATTTTGGCAAAAAAATTTGCATAAAATTTAAACATGTTTAAAGTTCGCGACACATGAAAATTCTCAAGACACTCGTGTGCGTGTGACACTTGCTTGAATATCATTTGAAAGGTATGCAACTAAATACGCAAAACAGTCGCGAGAAATTCGCATGCCAGTGAGATACTGGCTGAAGATATTTCTTTTTATCTTGTATAGATTTGATTTGTCAGTTTCAATACAAAAGATAGATAGACTTAGAGACATAGATTCAAGAAACTTCAAACACATTTACATACTTTGTTGAAGCATATCCCTGTACAGTTTGTACAGCTACTGGAGCTAGCTAAAGGCTTCAGTGACTGATATTGTAACTGTAGTTTGTATGTTAGCATTCACTAAAAGTAGGGCCTCTTATTAAAATTTAGCTACTGATGAGATTTGTTTCTCTGTTAAATAAATTTGTTTAAAGGGGATGCATCAGGAGATTCCCGGCCATATTAATGAAATATACCATATTCCCTGTTCTGATGTATTTTTCAATTTTCAAGTATTCAGTAATATTTGCCAAATTATGAATGACGTCATTGATGTAAAACTATAATGTTGACCAACCACAAGCAATGATATTCATGACAGTTATCAAACAAAGTCACAGAATATATTGTTGAATCTTTTATGCTTTGTACAATCAGACTATTTTGTGATATTTTCCAGGTAACTGAGTGGACACCTTTAGGGAAATAATTCCTACAGCTTATGGTATATTCTACATGTATACATGTATCAGTACCAAATTGTCATCTTTGCTTTTTCCCACCTTGGTTTTGGGACATTAGTCCAGATTGCACCAGTTCCTGATCATTACATTCTTTTACATTTTTAGGAACCTGAACCAGAAGAGGTAGAAGAAGAGAAAAGTTTCACGATCCAGGAGCTCAGTAAGATATTGAAGGAGGATAAACGGGGGACGGAGGAGACGGAGAAGGTCTATGAGTGTATAGAGAACATGAAATCTAGGTCACTGAAGAGGGGAGGGTCTAGCCGACCCCCACCCAGACCTTCTATAAAGGTATTTGATCACACAAAAATCATCAGTCAAGGCACTTAATGCTATAGTCAGGGCAATATTTTGTCACCAAGAGTACTAGTCATGGTGCCTTAGTGGGGCAAATAATGCAAGATACGGGCATTTCTCCTGAAATAGGTAATGGTATTACATATAGGTAGTGTTTTACAGTTGAGCATAAGTTTGGTTATTTTGCTAGTGCCTATTGGCGATGTTTGTTTGCAAAGTCATGAAACAGTATGCTAATTACATATTGCATGTATAATCAGAATAAAAGGATAAATAATCTAACATTGAAAGGATCTAAGTTATAATACTTATAATAATACTTGATGATATTAGAATAACAACAATAACAATAATAAAAGTAACAATAATAACTTTATTAATCAAAAAGACCAGTACGATATTTTCATAGATTTTTAGATTTCTAAGGGTTTTCTTTACATTCGAAGTATTTTAACTTGCTGTGAAATATTGGTGTCCATGTATGATACACATTCTGAATCCTCGATACTAAAGACTTGTTCCGTTAAATTGTATTCTACTGACCAAAGACTTACTAAATGGATTTACAGCACTGCAAATCAAATCTTGGCTGATTTTGTATTTATGAACATGTGCAAATGAGCCACTGCATAAGAAAACTAACAAAATGCTTGGGAGAAAACAAAGGCGCAGATCAGCTTCGCGTTAACCACGAAGCTGATCAGCACCTTTGTTTTCGCTGCATGGATAGTAAAATCCTTCTTCTTAAATCCGAAATTTCAAGCTTCTAGCCTGCTTCTGTGACTGTACAGCCCGGTATGTGTCAGACCCGGTCATAAATCAAAATTGTTGGTTTTCTCTCGCACAGGCTCAAATATCTTTTCCAGCCCAAGAAGGCAGATCAAGCTTCTAGAAGTTCCAGACCTCCTCTGGTTCACACAGACTCTTTCAGTAAGGAGTACATCACTGTGGCTGACTTTGCAGATGCTGTTGGAGATGGCATCAGCTTCCAGGCTGGAGAAATAGTTAAGGTAGTGATATAAAGCTGTGATGGTGCATTATGAATATATGAACCTCAACGCGACAAAATATACCTTCGGACATTATGACATTACCAACAGAAAGTGAAAATAAAGCGGAGAAATCATGCCATATTTGTTTTAGAAATAACACTGTTTTAGTAATCTTTGAACACTGGGCTACCAAATGAATGAGTTTTAAAACATGAAATTGGACAAGTCAAATTTGCATATATTGACTCTTAATGTACAGAGTGTGAGAGATAGAAATAAACAGAAAAGGGTGTTTGAATGGGCAAAGCAACAAAAGGCAAACATATTATTTATACAAGAAACCCACTTAACGGCAGACATTATTTCAAGTTTTGATCAGCAATTTAATGGCACAAAATTACATTCGATAGGTACTTCGAACAGTAGAGGTGTTTTGATATTGATTCATTCATCCGTTGATCATAAGGTTTTAAATACACATTGTGACACTTATGGCCGCCTCATTTTAGTAAGTATCGAGATTGGCACATTAACCTTTTCATTAATAAATATATAGGCACCGAATAACATAACGGATTGAAATACTTTCTTTAAGCGAGAGAATGAAGTAATAACGGAATATGCTGAAGGCATGATTATTTTTGCTGGAGATTTTAATGAAATTTTAGACTCCAAACTGGATCGGAAAAATCGTGTTAATAGAACAATACCGAAAAAAAAAACAAAAGCAAGTAACTCACTCGGAAACATATTTAAAGAAAAGAGTCTCATCGATATTTGGAGAGTTAGAAATAAACGTAAAATTCAATTTACGTGGAAATGTCAAATCTTAAATGAAGCCAGTAGAATCAACTATTTTTGTATATCGGCAGACATTGAAAATAAAGTGCATAGCTGCGACATAAGACTGGCACAAATAAGCAAAACGAACTACTTAGCAGTATCGCTTAAATTAAAAATGAACGAAGAAAACAGAGGTCCTGGGGTTTGTAAAATCAACAATAGCCCCTTTAAAGACACAGACTATAAATCATGTTTTTATAAATACGATAAACAATTGTAAACTATCAGCGAGTCATGCAAACTTATTACTGCAGATGACCTGGGAAAAATCAAATTAGACGTAAGGGAAGCAACTCAGTCATACTCAAAACAGAAAGCAAAACATATTAGAAATAGGTGCACCTCACTTGAAAATAGGCTTAGCACGCTGCATCAACTACAGGATAATGGCGAAAATAATGAAACATTAATAAACGAAATAATAATCACAGAGAAAGAGTTAGATACAATTTATGATTATAAAGCAAAAGGAGCGCAAATTCGAGCCCGAGTGGAATGGACGGAGCAAGGTGAAAAAAATACGAAATACTTCTTAGGTCTTGAAAAATCGTGCCAAATTAAAAAAAAATATATGCAAATTGACATCGACAGACGGACGAACAATCACTGACAGCAGGGACATACTAAACGAAGAGGTTGATTACTATAGTAATTTATACGAATCAAAAATCAGTGACACAACCAAAATGAAACGATATCTTGATTCTTCCCATCTATCTAACACTGACATGAATAGACAAACAATATTGTGATCAAGATATAACGCTGAAAGAATGTACAAATTCGCTTTTTTCGATGAAACTCAATAAAAGCCCATGTTCCGACGGATTGTCTGTAGAATTTTACCAGAATTTCTGGAGTACACTTAGAGAACCGTTCATGAACGCTTTAAACGAATCTATAAATAAAGGTGAATTGACTGGCTCGCAAGAACACGGAATCTTAAGTTTAATTTTCAAATCCGGTGATGAAACTAAGCTAGGCAATTGGCGTCCCATAACCCTGTTAAACGTGGACGATAAAATTATAGCAAGAACATAAGCACAAAGACTCCAAAAAGCAATTTCAAAAATAATAAGTACTGATCAGAACAGTTACATAAAAAACAGATTTATAGGGTTTAGTATTCGCCAAATACAGGACATTATCGACTTTGCCGAAGATAACAACTTACAAGGGGTACTTTTATTCTTAGACTACCAAAAGGCGTTTGACTCGATTGAATGGAATTTTATGAACCTAACTTTGGAAAAATTCGGATTCGGAAACCACTTCATAAGTTTTGTCAAAATGTTATACAAACATCCGAATAATAGTATCATAAATAATGGATGGGTGTCTCGTAGTTTTGAAGTATCGCGCGGAATTCGACAAGGCTGTCCGAACTCAGCTTTGCTGTACATCATCGCTGCAGAAATCATGGCAGAAAACATAAGAAACAATAATAATATTAGAGGTATAAGAACCGGGAGATCAAAAGAAATAAAACTAACTCAAATGGCAGATGACACTACGATCTTTTTAGAATCAGAAAACATTACACCGATATTACTTAATGAAATTAAACGGTTTTCTGAAGTATCAGGCCTGGTATTAAACAAAACAAAAACCAAAGGACAGCTTTTAGGCAAAAATAGACGAAATAATCAACTCAGTATACATGGCATAGACTTTACAATGACAGTTATCAAATCGCTGGGTATCTATTTTAGTACAAACACACAAGAAACTATGCAACTCAACTGGGATAAACTAATAGACGAGATTCAAAATCTGCTAAATTCGTGGAAGAGAAGAAAATTAACATCTAACGGAAAAATTGTGGTTCTAAAGTCGCTCATCATGTCAAAATGCAACTATCTACTTTAGTGTATACCTGCGTCACAGCTTATAATTTCGAAAATAAAAAGAATTATATTCAATTTCCTATGGAACGATAAGAGTGAAAAAATTAAACGAAAACAATTGATGCAAAATTATGAAAATGGCGGCTTAAATATGGTAGATCTTAAAACACAGCTGCAAACATTTCAAATAAAATGGGTAAATAGGCTTATATCTCAAGACGACATGAATTGGAAAATAATTCCGAAATTTTACTTTTCTAAATATGGGAAAAACTTCACTCTATTCAATATGAACTTTGGATGCGTTCGAAACTTAAAACGTATAAAGATTCCAATATTTTATAAAAATCTACTCAAGGCATGGGTAAATACAGGAGGGGGGGGGGGGTGTATGGATGAACCGAAAACATTTAACAATATACGAAAACAAGTCATTTGGGGTAATCAATTTATAAAACATAATAGGGACTGGCTATTATTTAAAAGTTGGATAGACGATGGCATAATGCATATAAATGATATCATTTCGCCGACTGGGGAAATTGATGCGGAATTTATATTACAAAAACTGCACAATAGACAAAACTGGATCAGCGAAATTCATAAACTCAAATTAGCGATTCCAGAAAACTGGAAAAACATACTGTAATTTTTTTAGTCGCACTTCAAGATATACAAACATGCAAACTCAAATTTGCTTCTTTTTGGCTAACGAGAAAAATGATCGCAAAATAGTACTAAAATCCGACGCTTTTATCCAAAATAAATTGGTATTTAACTTCTTACAAAGTAAAACCGTGGTTAAACCAATTGCGCAAAACTTGTGGATAGAAAAATTTAGTTTTAACGCCGTCAAATACATATTGGGAATTGGTATACATGTCAATAATGGCAGGAATACAAAAAAATAAATTAAAAGAATACAGATTTAAGTTAATAAATGCGATTTTACCATGTAAACAAATTCTGTTTAAATGGAAATTAACAGACGACCCACTGTGTGAACTTTGTCATGTTGTGGAAACGTACAACGTTAACCATTTATTCATAGAATGCCCGACGGTTCAAAATCTTTGGATGCATATAGACCAGAGCCTCAAAAAACTTCTCTTGTTCATTTAAAAAGTTAAAATATCTAATAATTGGTTATAAACCAACACAGAAAGAATATCTCGTATTAAACCTCATATTGTCAATAATTGGTTATTCGATCTTTAAGGGATATTGTATCAGTGAGAATAGGAAAGAATATATTGACCTTTTATACTTAACTAAAGCAGAATTTCTCAAGATATCAGAAATTGTTATGCTACTCAAATTTAAACATAGTAAATTGCTCTCAAAGTTTGTGGATTACTTCGTACACGGCAAACAATAATTATCTATGTGCTACATATTATCAGATTCCGCTTTGTATCTTTGTAAACTATAAAGAAACTTGTATGTGGGATTTTATTAATGTTTCAGTCACCACTTTTCTCCTGATAAAATGTCTTACATTTTTCGTTTTCGTTAAGTTTAGCTGTAAGGCGTTTACACAAGGAATAGGAATTGATGAGACATAGATAGGAAAATAGTATTCGAAACATATTTAAAACACCCACTGAAAACGGATGTCTGTTTTTGATGATCGAAGGATTGGACGAGTATAGGCTGGATGGGCAGAGAGTATGTCCGGTGTAATGTTATAGTTTTGTTTCACGCTAAATGGCGGCCGGCGTGAAATACAGCTATCATATTCCATTGGCCTCTTGTCCCGCACAACATGCTTGTCGAATCACTGGACATCAAGATGAACGAAGAAATACCATTTTGCTAAGTGTGAGAGAGATTTTTTCTTCTTATACTGCATGAATTGTGAGCGGGTGGAAGGGACCCCCGACCCTTCCCTCGCAATTGACGGGGGAATAAATTTAAAAAGCTTAAAAAAGAGTTTTAAAACATATTTATTTTCAATATTTGGAGTTATCTGCCCTTGTTTTAGCCTATAATATACTTAATTTTTCTATATCTATAGTTAAATGGTAACCATAGCAACCGTATCTTCATAAAAATAGACAAAATAATTTTGACCAATTGCCTGTGAGGATGATATGATTCTATCTTAATAATAGGTTCTGACCAGTGCTTAAACAGTTTAAGCAATTGCATCGAGTATTGTAGTCTCGACTAACATGCAGAAATGCATTGTGTAACTTGGACATCATTTTTGAGGACAATGATGTATTTAGGGTTCCTATAGTAAATTGTGATAACTGGTCAAATGAAGACTAACAGACTCTAGTAACATTATATATTCAAAGTAATATTGTCGTTCTAATACTCAAAATTTTTTCTGAAGGTACATTTTCTCACGTTGTGACCCATATATAAAATTTCAAGCATGGTTGTTTGTGATATAACTAAATGTTGCATATATAGTGCAGTAAGTACTAATAGATTATTTATCATATGACGTCGCTGTTTTCCAGTGGATAACATCATGTCATAAAAATCGTATGACCACACGTGTATTAACACTTTTGCGGAAATATGTAACCTCATTGACGACGTCCATAACAACAATGTAAATTTTCATTGAAAATATGCCCACTTCGATGGCGATAAAATCCTATTTTAAAAGTCATATGATAAAATGAATCTTACACTCGTGGTCATTTCATATGAAATTTATTAAACTCGCCAAAGGCTCGTTTAATAAATTTCATATGAAATGACCACGAGTGTGAGATCCTCTATGTATGATGGTGCAATGTATGAGAGCCATGGTAAAGTTAGAATAGGCAATCCATGAATTGATACACATTACGAAAATATGCACGTGATATACAGATTTTTCCCACGCTGTGAAAATTGAAACTTTTCAGTAAACAGTTTTTGATCTTTTTCCCATTTGGGCTCAAAACATAGATAGTGGGTACTTGTTAGAACCAACTCGACTTAAGAAAAATCTGTATATTACATAGGTAAGTTCTTGTAATGGTAAAAATCATTCCGTTACATCCCACTGCCTTACAAAAGTGCAGCATATAAGAAAAGGGAACCACTATCACAACTTTGTAATTGACAAATACACAGGATTCAAATTATGTATGCGGTTCTAACAAGGACAATATGTTTTGGAACAAAAGTAAGAAAAATAGGTATACCCCTGCATACCCCAGTTTTGCTATATAAAAGTGGGGTTCAAGGGGGTATACATTACACGGACATGTTTTCCTGATAATAAAATTAGATTTAAAACTTCAACCTAGACATTAGGTGGGAAAGAATAGATAAGACATCACATAAAATATAACTAATAATAACAACACATGAATAGCAATATGACTGGCTCTTAACCAGCAGTAGCAAAATATACCTGGAGTTTGCTTTATATTGCAAAAAGGGCAGTGAAATGAAAAAGATACCAGGCTGCAGGGGAAAACAGCAGTCCCCACAGGGTGGGACTTTTAACGGGAACTTGCTGGACCAAAAGTCAAAGTCCCCGCTATTCCCCGGGGCTGAGGGGTGAGGGTTACAAATGACTGGTGCATTAATGATAGGTATTAGAGAAAAGTAATGGTGGTATATAGAGATAGACAATAAAGAGGGCTGGGCATCAGCATCTTACATACAGGAAACACTGGCTCTGCCACCTACATGACTGAAATGTTGTTGAATAGGACATTAAGCATCAAATAAATGAAATGGCTCCCTGTAATTATAGGTATTAGAGAAGAGTGACGGTGGTTGGTGGTATATAGAGATAGACAACAAAGAGGGCTGGGCCCCAGCATCTTACATACAGGTGTCAGTGCATCAGCCAGGGATAAAGCCACCTTTCCAGCCCAAGGTAAGCCCGGAATTAATGCTTGAAGATTTTATACTAGCATATGCAAGGAAAACATTGCTTTCAAAATCATGGACAAGGTTTATACTCAAACATAAAAAAGACAGTTTAGATTCAAATTAAGACACTAGAATTGATTAAGAATGCAGCATCGAGAAATTTTTCAGCTACTGGAGCTTGAATTTTCTAAGACTCTTCGAGTGCTAGGCAACAGTGGTCGCTAAAATAGTTTTTGCCCACAGCTTGTATATCAGTATGTAGCAATTAGGGTTTTTCAAGTAAAACATGAATATTCTGCCATTCACAAACCAAATCTTTTTAATTATATCATAAAATGAGCCGCCTCATGGGAAAACCAACAATCTGCATAGGCGAAAACAAAGACACAGATCAGCTTCGCGGTAGCCGTGAAGCTGATCAACGCCTTTGTTTTTCGCTACTCGGATAGTACAATTCCTCTTCTACTTAAATCCGAAATTTCAAGCTTCTAGCTCTTTTTAGCTCACCTGAGCCGAAGGCTCACTCACCTGAGCCGAAGGCTCACTAGGTGAGCTTATAGGATGGCCATGATCCGGCGTCTGTCCGTCGTCCACAATTTCAAAAAACCGCTTGGCTGATCTAGTTGAAATTTTATGTGGAGCCTCCTTGGGTAGTGGCATTTCAAGTTTGATTGTGAAATCCAGGTCACATGACCAAGATGGCCGCCATGCCCATATATGGTAAAAACCCTTCAAAAATCTTCTTCTCCAGAACCGGTGGGCCGTTTCCACGAAACTTGGTATGTAGCATTGGAGTCTTCAGCCCATCATAGTTTAATAAAATGATGACCCTTGGATGACCTTGACCTATTTTACGGCAAGGTCAAATTTGGAAACATAGGCTTTTACATGGGAAAAAGTGAAAACTATGGATTTTTTGAAAACTATTGCAGCCTGAGGCATGAAAAGTGGTAGATGCAAACAACTAATGGAGTAGATGAAGGTATATGATTAATTTAGGTCAAGGTCATCTCTTGACCATGGCCAGTCTGTCGTCCATACACACTTTTCAAAGATCTTCTACTCTGAAACTGCATGGCCAATCAAAGTGAAATTTTATGTGGAGCATCCATGGGTAAGGGAGACGAAAGTTTGATTGCGAAATCCAGGTCACATGACCAAGATGGCCGCCACGCCCATATATGGTAAAAAACACTCAAAAATCTTCTTCTCCAGAACCGACTGGCCGATTTTCATGAAACTTGATATGTAGCATTTGGGACTCCAGCCCATCATACTTTGATCAAATGATGACTATAGGATGACCTTGACCTATTTTACGGCAACATCAATTTTGGAAACATAGGCTTTTACATGGGAAAAAGTGAAAACTATGGATTTTTTTGAAACTATTGCAGCCTGAGGCCTGAAAAGTAGTAGATGCAAACAACCAATGGAGTAGATGAAGGTATGTGATTAATTTAGGTCAAGGTCATCTCTTGACCTTGGCCTGTCTGTCGTCCATACACACTTTTCAAAGATCTTCTTCTCTGAAACTGCTTGGCCAATCAAAGTGAAATTTTATGTGGAACATCCATGGGTAGGGGAGACGAAAGTTTGATTGCGAAATCCAGGTCACATGACCAAGATGGCCGCCACGCCCATATATGGTAAAAACCACTAAAAATTCTTCTTCTCCAGAACCGGCAGGTTGATTTTCATGAAACTTGGTATGTAGCATTTGGGACTCCAGTCCATCATAATTTGATCAAATGATGACCCTAGGATGACCTTGACATATTTTACGGCAATTTCAATTTTGGAAACATAGGCTTTTACATGGGAAAAGTGAAAACTTTGGATTTTTTGAAAACTGTTGCAGCCTGAGACCTGCAAACAACTAATGGAGTAGATGAAGGCATGTGATTAATTTAGGTCAAGGTCATCTCTTGACCTTGGCCAGTATGCGGTCCATACACACTTTTCAAAGATCTTCTTCTCTGAAACTGCTTGGCCAATCAAAGTGAAATTTTATGTGGAGCGTCCATGAGTAGGGGAGACGAAAGTGTGATCGCAAAATTTGGGTCACATGACCAAGATGGTCGCCATGCCCAACTATGGTAAAAAACACTCAAAATCTTCTTCTCCAGAACCGGCTGGTCGATTTACGCGAAACTTGGTATGTAGCATTTGGGACTCCAGCCCATCATAGTTTGTTGAAATGATGATCCTAGGATGACCTTGACCTATTTTACAGCAAGGTCAATTTTGGAAACATAGGCTTTTACATGGGAAAAGGGAAACTGTTGCAGCCTGAGACCTGAAAGTTGCTAGATGCAGACAACTAATGGAGTCAATGAAGGTAAGTTATTAATGAAGGCCACGGTCATTTGTTGTCCTTGACCCAAGGTCATTTAAATATCAAAATTAAAAGAAATCACTGGGTTTGGAGACTATTGCAGCCTGAGACCAGAAACTTTGCAGATGCAGACAACTTGTGAAGTCAATAAAGGTGTGTGAGTATTCAAGGTCAAGGTCATTTCATGATGACTTAATACTCCAAGATCAGGCTTCAGGTGAGCGTTCTCAGGACCAATGGTCCTCTGGTCTGTGCTTGTACAGACCGGTTTGTGTCGGACCTGTTTGGAAACCACATTGTTGGTTTTCCAACAAGGCAGCTCAAATGTTGAGAGTTTCTTAACATTCATTGTCTTTCTTGTTTATTCCCCAACAGGAGAGCCCACTATTGAAGGAAGAATCTGAAGATGTTTTTGACTCAGACTTTGAATCAGAAGCAGAGGGGGAAGAAGAAGAACAAAGTGTAAGACCAACGCCTGGTATGGGAGGACTTGCTGGTGCCCTACAAGCCAAACTCAACCAAATGGGGTCAAAACCCCCTCCTCCCCCAGCCCCTGACAAGACTGAAAAGAGAGCAGTTTCTCCTAATGTTGGTCAAAGTACTATTGGGAGTAATAGAATTCATATTGACAAAATTGACATAAAAGCAGATAGGCCAAAACCTCCACCAGTACCTCCAGTGAAACACTTGAATGAAGAGAAAGATAATTCTGAAGATTCTGTTAAACCAGCTTTTGCTGTTCAGCTTAGACCTGTTCAGAAAGATGTTCCTAAACCTCCAAACAAACCAAAGCAAGACCAGACACAAAAAGTCCCATTAAGAATGGGCCACCCTCCCCCTCCAGCACCACCAGTAAAAGATTCCGGAATAAAGCAACAATCACCACCTAGAGCTAAGAAACCAGTAATTCCTGCTCCTGGACATCATGAAAATAAGGTTGATGTAAAACAAACTGATGAAAGTTCCAATGACACAAAACCTAATGTTAAAGGACTAGCTGGTGCTCTTAAAGCTAAATTTGAAAGTGATTCTGTCAATTCTGCAAACGATTCAGATGTTAGAAAAAGTGCAGCTCATGGAGGTTTTAAAAAGCCCGTGTTTGGTGATGCAGGAGTTAAACCTAGTCAAGTTGCAGCCAAACCATGGGCTACCAAGTCGGACCCACCAAAACTGAGTGAGAAGCCAAAATTACCTGAAGTATCAAAAAAGCCTGAAGCATTCAAAAAGCCAGCTGTCAATGTTCATGGCAGGGAGAAAGCGAGAAGCCCTATAAGGGCATCAAATACTCAAGACAAGGAGGTTGTTACAGGAGGAAAGGTTAGTGATCTGGCAAGTGTTCTGAAGGCTAAATTTGAAAACAGACAATCTATAGGTGATAATCAAACACATACTCAAGACAATGAGAGACCACATAGTACTTCACCAAAAACTGAAAATGTTTTGAGACCAAATATTGGGACCAAACCACCTCGACCAGTTACCCCGCCTTCACCTAAGTTGCACCAAAAGCCAGGACAGGCTCCAGGAATGAGAAAGTCACCTTTAATTTCTTCAGAAACCAGAGATTCAGCAGCAAATTTAAATGAAGGCAGTGTTGCAAAATTAAATGCAATATTAGGGGGTAAAGACTCAAAAGACTTAGATCCTACAAAGTATAGTTCAAGACCACTGCCGCCCAAACCTGGAGGTGATTCAGGTGAAAACATCATGGTTCATAATGACACAAGAAAAAGCAGTGTTTTCCGAACACTACAGGTAAAACCATACCAAATCTTCCAGTAAAACCTAAAGTGAACCTTGGACACAGACCAGAATCAGAAGTACAAGGAGGACCTAAAAGTCATGCTGATACTGATCGAGGGCCAGGAGTGGCTGGGCTTGCGTCGGCTCTGAAGGCAAAACTTGAAATGGGCAAACCTTTACACTCTGACAATGAACATAACAAACCTAATGTAGCATTGAAACCAGCTGTAAACAAACCTAAGGCAGACACTGCTTTTGAACCACAGCCAGAACCAAACACTATAAGCCAAAGTATTTCTGACAATGGATTATTGAACAACAACGAACCCGAGGTGATGTATTGTGCAATTGCTGATTACCCAGGTGAAAATGCAGGTGAAATAGGCATAACAATTGGTGTTCATGTTAAACTGTTGGAAAAAGCTGATCCGTGGTGGTATGTAACCTATGATTCCAAAGAAGGATGGGCACCTGCTGATTACTTTGAAGAAGTAAAGCCTGGTAAACCTGTGGTCACCGAGAAACCTGTTAGTGGTGGAGGTCAGGCACAGTCAAACCAATCACAGCCTTCCCAATACAAAAAGGCTGTGTTTAGAACAGTTTCAGATTTTGAGGCTGAGAATGAAGGGGAGCTAAGTTTTGGGAGTGGTGAGGAGGTTACGGTTCTTGAGCAGCCCGAGGGAGGTTGGTGGTATGTACAGATAGGGAGAAAAGAAGGCTGGGCACCGGAATCTTACCTGGAAGAATTTATGGTTTAACCAGTTAGAGGGAAATGTTGAAGATCCAAAGAGTGCCTTATTGAATAATTGCAGCAGTTAGAGAAGTTGATCTTCTTAAGATGCTACTCTTCTAAAAATCTTCCTATGGCGATAAGATGTGCTAGCTTTAAACAAATTGTAATTCTACAAAATTATGTACCTGAAAAGTTAGTTTTCACATGGTCAGCTCTGTATAAACAGGTTAATTTCATTATAAGGCTATCTTTGGGGTCCATAGACACAGACTGTGACATAAGTGAAACAGTGTTGTAGTGAGGTTACTATAAACATTGCAAAATAATCAATTTGGGAGCCATGACATGGTTGTGCAATATTGAAAATCGCATTGTAGTGAGGTGGCTTATAATGAGATTGAATACTAATAAGTAAAATCAGGTGTTGATTTTTGTTATTATCATACATCTTTGGTCATAGTTTGGATTTCTTTTCTGAAATCCGAGATATGAAATTTTCAAAAGGATCAGAGTGGAAGTATACTTGTTCATTCGGTTCTTGCCTATGCATCTGCCAAGACTGATCATTCGATATTTCAACATGGAGAATTTTGTTTTTGTCTCACCTTAAAACCTAAAGCTAAGTAGAATCTGTGCATACTATGCAGAAGTGTGTAAAGTCAGTAATTCACTGCTGATTTCAGACAGATTAAAAAGATGTCTGTGCTTTATGCATATTACTGCGAAGCAACAAAAACTATAAGTCGCTTTCCATGCTCTGTATAGTTGAAACATGATGCTTAAATTTGAATACATGTATAAGGTACATGTGTTTATTCGATTTAATATGTTTTGGTTTTTTTTACTGTTTCACTGTGATTGTAAATGTACAAAACATTCAACAAAATAAAACTTACATGTACTACTTATATTCTATGCAGTATATTTTATTGTGCGTTTACATGTACATATTGCTTTATACTGTTTTGAAATTCTATTTTAATCTATTTTTTGGCATGTTATATCAATGAAATAAATGATTGTTACTAACTGCATACCTTTTTGTGTATATATGCTGTTGCCTACATGAGTGGCAAGTTAGCTGTGTGCTTCAAATGAGACCTTCTAGGGCCCTGTAAAACCAGTTTAAACCCTCTAGTATTTTTAGCTCACCTGAGCCGAAGGCTCCCAAGGTGAGCTTATAGGATGGCCTTGCTCCGGCGTCCGTCCGTGGTCGTCCGTCCACAATTTCAAAGATCTTCTTCTCTGAAACCACAGGGCCAATCAAAGCCAAACTTCATGTGGAGCATCCTTAGGAAGGGGGAACGAAAGTTTATATAAATGATCCAGGTCGCATGACCAAGATGGCCGCCATGCCCATATATGGTAAAAACCATAAAAAAATCTTCTTCTCTGGAACTGTTGGACCGATTTCAACGAAACTTGGTATGTAGCATCGGGGACTCTGGCCCATCAGAATTTATATAAATCATGACCTTGGGTTGACCTTGACTTATTTTACGGCAAGCTCAATTTTGGCTACATAGGCTTTTCAATGGAAAAAAGTGAAAACATTGAACTTTTCAGGAAGTTTTGTAGCCTGTGACCTGAAAGTTGGTAAATACAGACAACATGTTAAGCTAATGAAGTGATGTGAGTATTTAAGGTCAAGGTCATTTCTTGACCTTGGCCAAAGGTCATTTACAAATTGAATGTTAAACTTAATTTTCTCAGTAACGGCTCAACTAATCAAAGCCAAATTTTATATGTAGTATTCTTAGGATGGAGGAATGAAAGTTAATATAAATAGCCAAGGTCACATTACCAAGATGGCCACCATGGCTATAAATAGCAAAAACCTTTAAAAATCTTCTTCTCTAGAACCAGAAGGCCTATGATTTTGAAACCTTGCATGAACCATCAGGGGGAGGAGCTCTACAAAGTTTATATAAATCATGACCCTGGGATGACCTTGACCTATTTTAAGGCAAGGTCAACATAGGTCGCCCATGCATTTGAATGGGGAAAATTTTCAAAATGTCATCGGGAAAAACGTAATGGAAATTGGCAAATGGACTGAATATTTATGATTCTGAAAAAAAAAAGACCCCAAGGGCAGGTCTGCCCCCACCCCTGGACAATATACATGTATATTACCATAATATTCAAAGATCTTTTTCTCTGAAACCGTTTTGCTAATCAAAGCCATACGTCCTTTTGAGTATTCTTAGGAAGGTAGAATGAAGGTTATATAAATGGTCAAGGTCACATGACCAAGATGGCCGCCATGGCTTTAAATAGCCAAAAACCTTTAAAAATCTTCTTCTCAAGAACCATAACGCCTATGATTTTGAAACTTGGCATGAAGCATCAGGGAGAGGAGCTCTACAAAGTTTATATAAATCATGACCTTGTGATGACCTTGACCTATTTTATGGCAAGGCCAACATAGGTTGCTCATGCATTTGAATGGGGAAAGTTAGTAAAATGTAATTAAGTGGAGGGAAACTTGATGGGAATATGCAAATGGACAGAAGATTTATGTTGATGGAAAATATGTCCTCAGGGGGTTGACTGCCCCCCGCCCCCAGGCTATATACATGTATATGACCATAATATTCAAAGATCTTCTTCTCTGAAACCACTGGGCCAATCAAAGCCAAACTTTATGTGGAGCATCATTAGGAAAGGCAGGTGAAAGCTAATATAAATGGTCCAGGTCATATAACCAAGATGGCCGCCATGGCTATAAATAGTAAAAACCATTATAAATAATCTTCAGAACTAGAAGGCCTTTGATTTTGAAACTTGGCCTGAAGCATCAATGAATACAGCTCTACAAAGTTTGTATAAGTCATGACCCTGGGATGGCCTTGACATATTTTACGGCAAGGTCAGCTTAGGTTGCATATCCCAGTTCTCAGGTGAGCGTTTACAGGACCATTGGTCCTCTTGTCTTCACTGACCATTCCAAGGCGGTTCTTCTGGGATTTACCTTTATGATGTTTGTATGTTTTGTCTGCATGTCTGGTGTGTTTGCTATCTGAGCCGCATCGTGATTAAACCAACATTTTGCATATGCGAAAGCAAAGGCCCAGATCAACTTTGCAGTTACTGCAAAGCTGATCATCACCTTTGTTTTTTTGGCTACCTGGCTAGTACAAGTCCTCTTATTTCTAAATCTAAAATTTCAAGCCTCTAGCCATCTTGACTTTGTGGAACCTGTTCGGAAACCACATTGTCGATTTTCTCATGACACGGCTCATATTTGTCTTTGGTGGATGTTATCCAGATGGCTTCTTTGCTGGGAAAGGGCTAGTCATGTTGCTCATAATTTGTCCTGTTATAATTGAGCCGCGACACGAGAAAAATGGTCCTCTAAGTTCCCGACCAGGTCTGACACAAACTGGCTTGTGCAGCTACAGGAGATGGCTAGAAGCTTGAAATTTCGGATTTAAGAAGAAGAATTGTACTATCTGTGAGCGAAAACAAAGGCACTGATCAGCTTTGCAGTTACTGCGAAGCTGATCTGCACCTTTGTTTTCGCATAGACAAAAATCTGTTTTTCTCGTGTTGCAGCTCAATTTATGTAGTGTCTTTCTTGTCTTCCCATTTTCCCACCTGGTTTCTGGGTTTGAATTCTAAATTGGATCACATTGGACCCACCAAAACTGCCAATAAATGAGCAACACACTGCTGAAAGAACTTTGTTCATTGATGGTTACTTTGTATGGATTGTCTGACACAGTAAACACATGGTTATTTCCCTTGGGTTAGACTTCAATGCCAACAGGGTGTGCAAAATTTTAGCCCTAATTCATAAATGTGATGGGGTTTTGAAAGAGGCATTAGTGAGAATTCTCTGGTTTTTGAAATTAAAAAGATTAGAAAAATAGTCTCGTATATATACATGTATAGGAAAATTCTTGAAACATTTCAGGGAGATTTGGAATTTTCTTGAAAAAAGGGTACATAAAATTTCAGAAAACTTAAGTCATTTTATGATGCATTTCCTAGAGTCCCTGATGACATACATGGTCAAAATTAAAAAATTAAGAAGCAATATGTATCATTATTTTAAACATGATTAACTCGTGTAAGCCATGCATCCTTTTTATGGGAAATAGCAACGCGGCATCCCTTCTGAAGCTTTTCTTTTTGCATAAAGGAAATTCATCCAAAAATAAGATAAAAACCTAAAATCGCTTCCAACACCCCAAAAATTAAAGTGGACTCTTCCAAATGATAATAATGGGCATGTCTATTTGTCAAAAATGTGTTAATGTCAAACCTGTTCCGGTGTTGCTACATGTGAGCCGTGACCCGAGAAAAATGGTCTTCAGGGTTTCTGACCAGGTCCGACACAAATTGGTCTGTGCAGTCACGGAAGCAGGCTAGAGGCTTGAAATTTCGAATTTTAAGAAGAAGAGTAATTGTACTGTGTAGCAAAAACAAAGGCGTTGATCAGCTGTGCATTTACTGTGCCTTTAGTTTTCGCATAGGCCAAAATCCGGTTTTCTCATGACGCAGCTCGTATAGCAACATCATTGAAAAAATATCATGGTACATAAACAAACAATATTTTCACCTCATCTAGGAGGCAGGATGTAGGTTCGCAGTTACTTCAAAGGTTCACATTTCACTGCAAAGCTGATTTGTGTCTTTGTTTTCGCATATGCAAATTGTTGGATTTCTGATGCGGTGGCTCATATAGCAACATCATTGAAAAAGTACCATTGTTATCTCAGAGGCAGGATGTAAGTTCGCAGTTACTGCGAAAAGTGATCAGCAAATCTGCCTATAGCAACATCATTTAAAAAGTACCATGGTACATATATTCCCTCATCTGAGAGGCAGGACGTAGGTTGATTAAGTAGGCAATGATCAAGAAATGGGGCAATCAGAAAGTGATTCCCACTCCAAAAACCAGGTGGGATTGACGATCAGATACTAATACAAAGAGAACATATCATAAGCTGAGTGAGCAGCTATTTCCCAATATGCAGCCACTCAGTTACCCAAACATAACTAAAAATATGAAAACTACAGAATGTGGAAACAACACAAAAATTCAACACCAAAACATGAAACACTTAGAACCACACCACAAGTATCGCCTTGGCATGAACTAATACAAAATTACTGGGGGCTTAAACTGATTTTATACAGCCCTAACCTCACCCTCAGCTTCTGCAAATTCATAAAAAAGAATACGTGGAAATACCCTTAGCAAGGCATTTTTTCATAAAAGGTCATTAAAATTGTGGGTATTTTATTGACAGCTAAAGGTTAAGCTAAGTATCTGAAATTTATGGCCTAATTTATGGGTGATTATTTGATAACCACTAGTAGCCCGAGTTGACAGGTTTAATGACTGCAATTTGAGAGGTCTTTAAATGGTTTCATGATCAAATGAACAAGGTCTAGTTTAATGGACATAATCAAACTATATCAAGTTGTGAAATTACTCAGTGAAAATGAGAAATCACTTTCAGTTACAGTACATTTCATAAACGACATCATATTTTTGATGTTGCTGAAGTTTGAATCACTTTAGTATTTGTACCCCCCAAACCGACCCATCTGGACTGTGAGAAATAGATGGGCTGCCTGTACAAACGGGCTAAGCTACACACCAACTGACTGACTGGCTGAGTAGTGCCAAAGCAGATAAACCTTAATTTTTAAGTGATGCTTTCTGGTAACACAATTGGATCACTTATGGGTAAGAACAATTATGAATTGATAAGAAAAAGACACACCAGTAAGTCCCTAAATTTCTGTGTCACGTAATCAATAAAACTTTTACAATTACATAGTCTGAATATTGGTGCTTATTATATTGAGAATTTTACAATTACACAGGCCTAATTTAGGGAATTTTACATTAACTCATTCTGAATATTGGTGAGTAATTGGTGAGAATTTTACAATTACATAGTCTGAATATTAGGGAGATATTGGTGAGAATTTTACAGTTGCACAGTCTGAATATTGGTGAGTTAATGGTGATAATTTTACAATCGCCCAGTCTGAATATTGGAGAGTTATTGGTGTGAATTTTACAATTACAGTCTGTATATTGGTGAGAATTTTACAATTACACAGTCTGTATATTGGTGAGATATTGGTGAGAATTTTACAATTGCATAGTCGGAAAATTGGGCAAGTTATTGATGAGAATTTTACATTTACACAGTCTGTATTTTGGTGAGTTATTGGAGAGAATTTTAAAATTACACAGTCTGTATATTAGTGAGTTATTGGTGAGAATTTTACAATTACACAGTCTGTATATTAGTGAGTTATCGGTGAGAATTTTATAATTCCACAGTCTGTATATTAGTGAGTTATTGGTGAGAATTTCATAATTACAAAGTCTTTGTATTAGTGAGTTATCGGTGATAATTTTACAATTACACCGTCTGTATATTGGTGAGTTATTGGATAATTACACTGCTGAATATTGGAGAGTTATTGATGAGAATTTTACAATTACACAGTCTGTATATTGGTGAGTTATTGTTGAGAATTTAACAATTACACAGTCTAAATATTGGTGAGTTATTGTTGAGAATTTTACAATTACACAGTCTTTATTTTGGTGAGTTATTGGTGAGAATTTTACAATTACGCAGTCTGTATTTTGGTGAGAATTTATATTGAAGAGTTATTGGTGAGAATTTTACAATTCCACAGTCTGTATATTAGTGAGTTATTGGTGAGAATCTTATAATTACACAGTCTGTATATTAGTGAATTATCGGTGATAATTTTACAATTACACAGTCTGTATATTGGTGAGTTATTGGATAATTACACTGTCTGAATATTGGAGAGTTATTGATGAGAATTTTACAATTACACAGTCTGAATATTTGTGAGTTATTTATGAAAATTTTACAATTACACAGTATATTGGTGAGTTATGGGTGAGATTTTTCAATTACACAGTCTATATATTGTTGGGTTATTGGTGAGAATTTTACAATTGCATAGTCGGAAAATTGGGCGAGTTATTGATAAGAATTTTACAATTACACAGTATGAATATTGGAGAGATATAAGACAGTCCGAATTATGGAAATTATTGATGAGAATTTTACATTTACTCGTTCTGAATATTGGCAAGTTATTGGTCAGAATTTTACATTTACACAGTCTGTATTTTGGTGAGTTATTGGAGAGAATTTTAAAATTACACAGTCTGTATATTAGTGAGTTATTGGTGAGAATTTTACAATTACACAGTCTGTATATTAGTGAGTTATCGGTGAGAATTTTATAATTCCACAGTCTGTATATTAGTGAGTTTTTGGTGAGAATTTCATAATTACAAAGTCTTTGTATTAGTGAGTTATCGGTGATAATTTTACAATTACACCGTCTGTATATTGGTGAGTTATTGGATAATTACACTGCTGAATATTGGAGAGTTATTGATGAGAATTTTACAATTACACAGTCTGTATATTGGTGAGTTATTGTTGAGAATTTAACAATTACACAGTCTAAATATTGGTGAGTTATTGTTGAGAATTTTACAATTACACAGTCATTATTTTGGTGAGTTATTGGTGAGAATTTTACAATTACGCAGTCTGTATTTTGGTGAGAATTTATATTGGTGAGTTATTGGTGAGAATTTTACAATTCCACAGTCTGTATATTAGTGAGTTATTGGTGAGAATCTTATAATTACACAGTCTGTATATTAGTGAATTATCGGTGATAATTTTACAATTACACAGTCTGTATATTGGTGAGTTATTGGATAATTACACTGTCTGAATATTGGAGAGTTATTGATGAGAATTTTACAATTACACAGTCTGAATATTTGTGAGTTATTTATGAAAATTTTACAATTACACAGTATATTGGTGAGTTATGGGTGAGATTTTTCAATTACACAGTCTATATATTGTTGGGTTATTGGTGAGAATTTTACAATTGCATAGTCGGAAAATTGGGCGAGTTATTGATAAGAATTTTACAATTACACAGTATGAATATTGGAGAGATATAAGACAGTCCGAATTAGGGAAATTATTAATGAGAATTTTACATTTACTCGTTCTGAATATTGGCAAGTTATTGGTCAGAATTTAAAAATTACATAGTATGAATATTAGGGAGATATTAGGGGAGAACTTTACAGTTGCACAGTCTGAATATTGGAGAGTTATTGGTGATAATTTTACAATTGCACAGTCTGAATATTGGAGAGTTATTGGTGAGAATTTTACAATTACAGTCTATATATTGTTGAGTTATTGGTGAGAATTTTACAATTACAGTCTGTATATTGTTGAGTTATTGGTGTGAATTTTACAATTACACAGTATATTGGTGAGTTATGGGTGAGAGTTTTACAATTACACAGTCTGTATATTGGTGAGTTATTATAGTCTGTATATTAGCAAGTTATTCTCACCAATAACTCACCAATATACAGACTGTGTAATTCTAAAATTCTCACCAAAATACAGACTGTGTAATTGTAAAATTCTCTCTAATAACTCACCAAAAGATAGACTGTGTAATTGTAAAATTCTCAACAATAACTCACCAATATACAGACTGTGTAATTGTTAAATTCTCAACAATAACTCACCAATATACAGACTGTGTAATTGTAAAATTCTCATCAATAACTCTCCAATATTTGAGTTATTGGTGAGAATTTTACAGTTATGTTTGTATTTTGGTGAGTTATTGGTGAGAATTTTACAATTAAGGGGGATGATCCAAAATAACGTAGACTTTTGCCGTAGCTTCTATAGGTATAATTCTAATGTTTATGAAATAACATGAATATAAATCGGAATATGTCTACAATAATCTGTCAAAATATGAGGGAAAATTATGACCCGTTAAAATTCTACAGTTAAAACGAAAAGGTCACTATGGTATACCCGGCGCACGTCATCGTTGACGTTTTTATTCATTTTGAAGGAAATTTCCGCTCAGCAAATATGGCTATCTATTCAACAAGTACATTAGACAAAAGTAGTTTTAGTATTTTGTGCTTCGGCCTCGGTAAATTTCTCATCAGTATCCAATACTCCAAACCAATCCCAGTTTCATGTTGTTTTAAAAATCGCCTGAAGTCAGCCGTCTGCATGCGGTCGGCACATTACGCATTAACGTCAGCAGCGTCGCGCTTTATTTTTGTGTCTTTTTCCTTTTTCTGTTATGTTATTTTATCGTCAGAATCACAACGAGGCTATTTGTACACAAATGATTGATTCATTGAATGTTCCTGTTTCGTCTACAGTTAGTTATTTTTGCGCTAAACATGGCATTTTCAAAGATCCCGGCAATTTTAGAAATCCAACAGATTTAAGCCAGGGTCTGCCGACGACGTTCTTAACCTTAAATGCAGTGGAAAGCCCACAAATTACATTGATATTTCAAAAACGCTCACTCCAAATCATTTCAAATTTCTTCATAACATTCTCGTAACTTTATGCTTCTACGGGGCTTATTTTGGCGTAATTCGCATGCGTAATTTTACATTTTATCGAGTACATTTCCGAACATTCGCGTGCGCCGCCTATGCGTCACCATGGTTTTAAAATAGCACGGCATGTTTACGATACTTGCAAAATCTGTAATTGTTTTACCTTATCTCGATAAGCAGATGTTCTGATGTATCGTGATCTAAATTTTTCTTAAATTGAACTACCCATGTTGAAGTGACAGCAAATGTCAACGTTATTTTGGATCTTCCCTCGTACACAGTCTGTAAGTTGGTGAGTTATTGGTGAGAATTTTACATTTACACAGTCTGAATATTGGTGAGAATTTTACAATTACACAGTCTGTATATTGATGAGTTATTGGTGAGAGCTTTATAATTACCCAGTCTGTATATTGGTGAGTTATCGGTGATAATTTTACATTAACACAGTCTGTATATTGGTGAGTTATTGGTGAGAATTTTATAATTACACAGTCTGAATAAAAATAAAACTGAGATCATTTAAGAGCATTGAACATATTTATGAGAAAGAGAATGGGCCATACCGCGGTTTTTGCTACCCTATTGATTTGGCAACATGGAGCCAAAGAGAAAAACAGTAATTTTGCATCTTTTAACAGCGTAGTCTATACAAAGTAGTCTATACAAAGACTAGTAAAATCCAAATGGGACCAAATATATATAAATACAAACTCTGGTTAGAAAATGAATCTAAAACGATAATTTTCTGATTTCTCAGAATACCCTCGCTGATCTTAAAGGACCAAAAGGAAAATATAATCTGCACTATGGATGATGTACGGGGAGACTTTCTAGGGCCGCCACACGGCACACCACCAGCTGCAGTAATATCAAATAAAAATAAAACTGAGATCATTTAAGAGCAGTAACATATTTATGAGAAAGGGAATGGGCCGTACCGCAGTTTCGGCTACTCAAGCCTCTACAGTGACCCTATCGATTTGGCAACATGGAGCCAAAGAGGAAAACAGTAAATTGGATAGTTATTAATGAGAATTTTACAATTACACAGTCTGAATATTGGTGAGTTATTGATGAAAATTTTACAGTTGCAGTCTGTATATTGGTGTGTTATTGGTGAAAATTTTACAATTACACAGTCTGTATATTGGTGAGAATTTTACAAAATTTTACAAGTACACAGAATGTTTATTGGCGAGTTATTGGTGAGAATTTTACAATTACACAGTTTGAATATTGGGCAGTTATTGGTGAGAATTTTACAGTTACACAGTCTGTATATTGGCGAGAATTTTATAATTACACAGTCTTTATTTTGGTAATTGGTGAGAATTTTACAATTACAGTCTGCTTATAAGTGAGTTATTGGTGAGAATTGTACAATTACACAGTCTGTATATTAGTAAGAAGTGTACAATTACACAGTCTGTATATTGGTGAATTATTGATTAAAATTTTACATTTACACAGCCTGTACATTGAACAATTACTGATGAGAATTTTACAATTACCAGTCTGTATATTGGTGAGTTATTGATGATAACTGTGCAATTACATATTCTATATGTTGATGAGTTTTTGGTGAGAATTTTACAAGAACACAGTCTGTATATTGGTGTGTTATTGGTGAGAATTTTACAATTACACAGTCTATATATTGTGAGAATTTTACAATTACAGAGTCTGTATATTTGTGAGTTATTGGTGAAAATTTTACAATTACACAGTTTGTACATTGAGGAGTTTTGAATGAGAATTTTACAATAACACAGTCTGTATATTGGCGAGTAAATTGTGAGAATTTTACAATTACACAGTCTGAATATTGGACAGTTATTGGTGAGAATTTTACAGTTACAGTCTGAATATTGGAGAGTTAATGGTGATAATTTTACAATTACACAGTCTGAATATTGGAAAGTTATTGGTGAGAATTTTACAATTACACAGTCTTTATATTGGTGAGTTATTGTCGAGATTGTATAATTACACAGTCTGTATATTGGTGAGTTATTGATGAGAACTGTACAATTACACATTCTATATGTTGATGAATTATTGGTGAGAATTTTACAATCACACAGTCTGTATATTGGTGAGTTATTGGTGAGAAATTTACAATTACACAGTCTGTATATTGGGGAGTTATTGATGAGAATTTTACAGATGCATTGTCTGAATATTGGAGAGTTATTGGTGATAATTTTACAACTACACAGTCTGAATATTGCCGGGTTATTGGTGAGATTTTTACAATTACACAGTCGTATATTGGTGAGTTATTGTTGAGAATTTTATGATTACACAGTCTGTATATTGGTGAGTTATTGATGAGAACTGTACAATTACACATTCTATATTTTGAGGAGTTATTGGTGAGAATTTTACAATAACACAGTCTGTATATTGGTGAGTTATTGGTGAGAATTTTTAAATTACACAGTCTATATATTGGTGAGAATTTTACAATTGCAGAGTCTGTATATTGGTGAGTTATTGGTGAGAATTTTACAATTACACAGTCTGTACATTGATGAGTTTTGAATGAGAATTTTACAATAACACAGTCTGTATATTGATGAGTAAATGGTGAGAATTTTACAATTACACAGTCTGAATATTGGATAGTTATTGGTGAGAATTTTACAGTTACATAGTAAGAATATTGGGGAGTTATTGATGAGAATTGTACAATAGTCCATTCTGAATATTGGGGAGTTATTGGTGAGAATTTTACAATTGCCCAGTCTGAATATTGGTGAGTTGTTGATGAGAATTGTACAGTTGCACAGTCTGAATATTTGGGAGTTGTTGGTGATAATTTTACAATTTCTCAGTCTGAATATTGAGGAGTCATTGGTGAGAATTTAACAATATTTTACAGTCAGAAGATTGGGAAGTATTGATGAGAATTTTATAATATTGCAGTCTGAATATTGGGGAGTTATTATGGATAATTTTACAATTACACAGTCTGTATATTGGGGAGTTATTGGTGAGAATTTTACAATTATACAGTCAGTCTGTATATTTGGGAGTTATAGTTATTGGTGAGAATTCTACAATTACACAGTTCAAATGTTGAGGAGCTATTGCTGAGAATTATTACACCTGAATAATGGGGAGATGTTATTGCTGAGAATCTGAATAACTTATGAGTTATTGGCGAGAATTTTACATCTACAGCAGTGTATATATTTAGGAATTATTGGTGGGAATTTAACAATTTATCGTGTATTTGGGAGAATTTATCGATTATTGGTGAGGATTTGTCACAGGATCCTAGGAACTTATTGTAGAGAATTTGTTATTTACACTCACTTAATTTTCGGGACTTATTTCGAGGATTTTTCAATTACACCATCTGAATCTTTAGTCTTATTTAGAGTCTTCTTGGTCAGAATTTCGCAATAACATTGTGTGAATCTTGGGACTTATTTGCGAAAATTGGTAATAGCATTGAATCTGTGGGACTTATTGATGCGTAATTATCAGTTACACAATTGCTGAATCTTGAGGGAATTATTTATTGATTTTTTTTAATTACACAATCTGAATCCTGCATATTTGTCCATTTCACTGTAATGTGATAGTGTTTTCCTTCTCATTGTATGTTTTCCATACAATACGTTGTACACTTTTTTAATGCTACGGGACGTTACCGAATGATTTTTTACAAACCACCAGAATAGAAGTTATAAATGTATGACTTTTTCATTTCATTTTATTACTATTTGTTTGCCCAATAAAATGGGATATAATTTACATTCGTGTGTAATGGTCTCTTTGATAATCGTGTGATGAAAACGTGAGAAATTTATATCAAATTTATATGAATTCTAATTGCCTTTGATAGTAATTTTATTTGATAATTTATTGCTATAGAAACGAGTTTGATTTAGGTGGAAACAAATAAAACACCCGAGTGCCCAAATGGACAAAGGATTGGCTTTTTGAAACTTTAACGTGTTTTATGAAACATAATCTTTATTATATATCATGTTTATGTATTAGTTTTATCCATTATTTGTGACAGGTCGTCGAGAAAAGGTTGTTAACGTCCGTCTATATTTGCGATAAAATCGTCGAATGTCATATGGCAGGCTTTAAATATATATGAATGTGTTTTTGTCGTTGGTCGAACAAGCACCAATTTGCACTTAAGGGCGTGCTTTTTTTGTTTTCAGAACTTCTACAATCACGCTGCAGAATCTCCCACCCTATATATGATAATACACGCTTCCTTCAATTATTTTAACAAGGTTCAAGTAGGCAACTTTCTAACAATTGTATATCTAATGAATATTGCCTAGCTTGTATGCAGACGAAATGACCGACAGCATTTTTTCTTTTCTGACCGTTCCAATGCGAGTTCCGCTGTCATTTATCTTAACCATTATGTTGTCTGTCTTACCGTCTGTTCGTGCGCCTACTTTTTAATTATATCTTTGGATGGCCAATTTCTGTTCATTCTGTCTGCCTCTCTGAAGTCTCTCGTCATTTTAGTACATGTATTTGATTGAGGCTTGCAGGGTGGCTTGTTGGGAAACAGTTAGTTATTCGTTTTGTACTATTAATTGTTTGAATTCCCATAGTGCAGATAGACCGTTCCAGAGATCTTTTTAAGACCAACAATGTTTGCGTTAATTTTTCTACCGGAAAACTTGGAAAATTCAATGTACCAGAATTTGTTTTGGACGCCTCCATTATCATTTACTATTGCCAGAATTTCTGCAAGTTTTCTAGTTAATAATGGTAGTAATAATGTATTCACCCATCATTAGCATTTGGATGGGTCCATTTTCATTATTAGGGGTTAGGGGTGATTTTTTTTTCTCAATTTCCGATGAAATTTCTCTGTGCAAGCAGAATAGCCCCTGATGGGACGCCGCGTTCTGCGGCGTCACATTCGGGGCTATTCTGTTTGCCTATGTCCCAAAAAAGGGACGCCATGCTTAAATGGGTTAATAATGGTAGTAATAATGATGATGGTTAATGTTTGCAGTGATATTAAGAAATATACCCGAGCAATTTAGATAAACACAGATTTGTTTGATATATTTAACAGACAATATCGTAACCTGTTACTACATTCTTTTGGCAGCCATTACACGTTGTTTAACAGAAATCAAGTTTTTATTGCAAAAAATATGAGCTAATTGGAAAATTTCTTTTGAAGCTATTCTGATAAGGTACCATTATAGGAACATTATGTTTGATTGTACTTTGATGGTGGAAAGACAGGGAAGGCAGATCGGAAGCCTGGATGAACTTCTTACAAAACAGATATCCGTAATAATGAACCATTTTATATCAAACTCAAATTATTTAATAGGCTATTTTCTAATGGAAAAGGGACATGTGTGTAATTTTTCTCAAAATCGTGTGCCCTAAGTCCAAGAGTGATTTTGCCTAAATGCCATTTACCAGTTTACTGTCGATAGTAAACGTGCTGCTTTGTAACAAAAGAAAATAACGCGTTACGTTCTGAATTGAGCCGCGACGCGAGAAAACCGGTCTTCGGGGTTTCCGACCAGGTCCGACTCAAACCGGCCTGTACAAGCTCAGAAAAGAGCTAGAAGCTTGAAATTTCGGATTTAAGTAGAAGAGGAATTGTACTATCCGAGTAGCGAAAACAAAGGCGCTGATCAGCTTCGCGGTTACCGCGAAGCTGATCTGCGCCTTTGTTTTCGCCTAGGCAAAAATCCGGTTTTCTCACGATGCGGCTCAATTTGTTTCAGCTTCAAAATTTAAGGTCTTTTTATCTTGTGGTGCTAAAAATTCTGTTTCTGGAAACACTTTTTTTATTATGAATAATAAAAATCCCGTTTCATAAAGCAAAGTTTTATCTGTTTTTGTTTTTGAAAAAAAAAAAAAAAAAAAAAAAAAAAAAAAAAAAATCTAGAAAATTTGGAAAAATCCAAATTCTTTCTTGTTGTAACAATAATGTCTTTTTTGTTCTTCTTTTTTGTCCAGATTTCATAGATACATTTGCATGCACAAGTAGCCACTCTGTATCCACACAAGTCAAAATATGGAAACTTTGATTTTTAAAACAAATTAAAAAAAACACAGTAATACATGAATATCATTTTAAAATGCTGTATGAATATCTGCAAATCAATAGACGCATACTTCCCGTCTATATGGCTATAAGACTCGCCTGTAAAGACGACGATGCCTTTTTCGCGATTTTGACCCTTCAAATCACAACTTATGTCATTATTAAGCAATTCATTAGGCTAGCCTTAGTATCCTGCTGAGCAATGCCAAATTAAAGGTTACAGTTTCCTAAATCTAACCGTAAAGTTTGACAGGGGCGATCGTTAAAGAGTCAGGCGACAGAGTCCTGGAATGTTTCTTTTGAGTAAGTACATTCCTTGGGCATTACAGTCTAGCGTGGGTAAACTGATCTTACCGGAGGGGAGGGGCTGTCTGGCTAAATGTTGCCACGGATGACAAAAAGCTACATCTATCCCCTTTTTATCCCTGATGACGTATATCCGCCGCCGTAGGGATCCCCAAAGGTGTGCTCGCTGGAGTACGCTGGGTAACACCATTCTTTATACTCAGAGTGATTTATGATACATATATGGAAATAAGCACCCAGTTAGACATTGATAGCTTTGTTGAATAATAAGCACCTGCCGTGAAATTTGCTTAAGTATTTTCTCCAAAATATTTAGACATGCAATTTGTTAAATTTCAATACTCCCCAGTCAGGGTTCGGAAGATGTATTATGACCCGAGGACCCATAAAACGATAAAAAGTTAACTAGACTTCATTTGAAATGATATGATGGTAATAAATATTTAAATATTCACCAAATTATATTGTATTTTAAAAGCCTGGATCAAAAATAAAGATAGCAATTGATGCTAAATACGGGGTCAGCTAAACTCATCTTTTATCTGTTTTCAATCAAAAGTTGTCGCACATTCTATTCCACAAAATAGCACATTAAATTGGACGAGAGACTTAAAGTGGTTCCTTTATGCAAGGACCAAGGAGAAGGACCCAAGCTAAACCGCAATGCGCATGCCCATTGTCTCTTCAGAGGCTACTGACTAAAATTTAATTTAAAGACCGTTGGCTTACCATTTTGCTTTTGAGGGACACAAATGCATTGACTTACATGACTTATGACCAAATTCGACGAAAACCCTTTTTCCTAGCATGGGTTTCAGTGCATTAACAGATAAAGTAGATACTTTTGCTGATAAACCTACTGCTTTCATTGGGCATTTAACAAGGCGCTCAAGAGTGATAAAACATAATTTATTCATTTATCTTGCAGATGTTCTAAAATTGATCCGCCGTACCAGAAAATCGACAATCTTTATACGCGACAACAAAGACGCAGATGAGCTGTGCAGTAACTGCACAACTCATTATCGCCTTTGTTTTCGCTACTCTGATAGTACAATTCCTCTTCTACTTAAAACCCAAAATTTCAAGCTTCCAGCCTGCTTCTGTGCTTGCACAACTCGGTTTGTGTCGGACCTGTTCGGAAACCCATATTGTTGGTTTTCTCATGCATGAGTTCATTAATAATATTATGATGATGAGAGGATATTCTTAAGAATAATTAGCATTTTAAGGTTTATATTACTTTATCACTTAGTCGGATCATTCCGTAAATATTCAAACTAAATTGGTTCTAGCCCGATAAGATTTTCCTTCTTGATTAGACATCCCCTATCCATTTTAACTACAATAGCCCTTCTAAAAGATATGCTACTTTCTCGCATCTAATTATAATACGTAGAAAAGAAAAAGAAAAATTAAATTAAATTAAGTCTCTTGTAACTTAATAGCTAATACAAATTGCTATGACTTCGCATTCATCTTGTATTTCCATGAGACAGTTTACGACTCCTGGTTTGAAAGAAAGGTATTTTGGTATTCACGGAGAAGTCAGACGCAAGTCGGTACTTTTATCAGCTCACCTGCGCCGAGTTATAGTTCGAATTGTTTTATGTTTGGTGTTCATTTTGTGCTCTTTGCACCTTTATGCACGATTTATGTATTCAGTTACGTTTGTGTAACTAGATGGTCACCTTAAGGGAAATATCTGCTCAAACAACTTACGATATGTACTGATTGTCAGGTCAAAAAAGTTAGCAGCTTGGCAGCATGGCAGGACGAAATTAGTAAGTTAGCAGGATGGCCGTACGGCTGGTTAAGTAAGTTAGCAGCATGGCAGTATGGCCGAAGGAAATGTCAATTAACCAGTGTGGTCGTACAAAAGACAAAAACGTAACATTAATAAAATAACTAAAATGCTCACAAATAATTGAAAAAATATATCTTATTTGCAAAATTAGTCCTGTTCGCAGGATGAATATAATGGACAGATGGGATTTCTGGAGAACCGTCCAGTGTAGGAAAAAATACATGCGCTGGTAGGGCTAACTGTCGAGTAGTATAGCAGTATGGATTTTCAAAGTCTTGGCGGAACGGTGTCGGCAAAAGGCAAATTTCATCCTGCTAGCAGCACGAAAATGACCAGCAGCATGGGATTTCTGGAGAACCGTTCAATGTAGGAAAACGCTTTATATCTCTAAATGCATGCGCTGGTAGGGCTAACTGTCGAGTAGTATAGCAGTATGGATTTTCATCGTCTTGGCGGAACGGTATCGGCAAAAGGCAAATTTCGTCCTGCTAGCAGCACGAAAATGACCATCAGCATGGGATTTCTGGAGAACCGTTCAATGTAGGAAAACGCTTTATATCTCTAAATACATGCGCTGGTAGGGCTAACTGTCGAGTAGTATAGCAGTATGGATTTTCAAAGTCTTGGCGGAACGGTGTCGGCAAAAGGCAAATTTCATCCTGCTAGCAGCACGAAAATGACCAGCAGCATGGGATTTCTGGAGAACCGTTCAATGTAGGAAAACGCTTTATATCTCTAAATGCATGCGCTGGTAGGGCTAACTGTCGAGTAGTATAGCAGTATGGATTTTCATCGTCTTGGCGGAACGGTATCGGCAAAAGGCAAATTTCGTCCTGCTAGCAGCACGAAAATGACCATCAGCATGGGATTTCTGGAGAACCGTTCAATGTAGGAAAACGCTTTATATCTCTAAATACATGCGCTGGTAGGGCTAACTGTCGAGTAGTATAGCAGTATGGATTTTCAAAGTCTTGGCGGAACGGTGTCGGCAAAAGGCAAATTTCATCCTGCTAGCAGCACGAAAATGACCAGCAGCATGGGATTTCTGGAGAACCGTTCAATGTAGGAAAACGCTTTATATCTCTAAATGCATGCGCTGGTAGGGCTAACTGTCGAGTAGTATAGCAGTATGGATTTTCATCGTCTTGGCGGAACGGTGTCGGCAAAAGGCAAATTTCATCCTGCTAGCAGCACGAAAATGACCAGCAGCATGGGATTTCTGGAGAACCGTTCAATGTAGGAAAACGCTTTATATCTCTAAATGCATGCGCTGGTAGGGCTAACTGTCGAGTAGTATAGCAGTATGGATTTTCATCGTCTTGGCGGAACGGTATCGGCAAAAGGCAAATTTCGTCCTGCTAGCAGCACGAAAATGACCATCAGCATGGGATTTCTGGAGAACCGTTCAATGTAGGAAAACGCTTTATATCTCTAAATGCATGCGCTGGTAGGGCTAACTGTCGAGTAGTATAGCAGTATGGAAACTATCGTCTTGGCAGAACAGTATCGGCAAAAGGCAAATTTCGTCCTGCTAGCTGCATGAAAATGACCAGCAGCATGGGATTTCTGGAGAACCGTCAAATGTAGGAAAACGCTTTATATCTCTAAATACATGCGCTGGTAGGGCTGACTGTCGAGTAGTATAGCAGTATGGATTTTCATCGTCTTGGCGGAACGGTGTCGGCAAAAGGCAAATTTCATCCTGCTAGCAGCACGAAAATGACCAGCAGCATGGGATTTCTGGAGAACCGTTCAATGAAGGAAAACGCTTTATATCTCTAAATGCATGCGCTGGTAGGGCTAACTGCCGAGTAGTATAGCAGTATGGATTTTCATCGTCTTGGCGGAACGGTATCGGCAAAAGGCAAATTTTGTCCTGCTAGCAGCATGAAAATGACCAGCAGCATGGGATTTCTGGAGAACCGTCCAATGTAGGAAAACGCTTTATATCTCTAAATGCATGCGCTGGTAGGACTAACTGTCGAGTAGTATAGCAGTATGGATTTTCATCGTCTTGGCGGAACGGTATCGGCAAAAGGCAAATTTCGTCCTGCTAGCAGCATGAAAATGACCAGCAGCATGGGATTTCTGGAGAACCGTTCATTGTAGGAAAACGCTTTATATCTCTAAATACATGCGCTGGTAGGGCTAACTGTCGAGTAGTATAGCAGTAAGGATTTTCAAAGTCTTGGCGGAACGGTGTCGGCAAAAGGCAAATTTCATCCTGCTAGCAGCACGAAAATGACCAGCAGCATGGGATTTCTTGAGAACCGTTCAATGTAGGAAAACGCTTTATATCTCTAAATGCATGCGCTGGTAGGGCTAACTGTCAAGTAGTATAGCAGTATGGATTTTCATCATCTTGGCGGAACGGTATCGGCAAAAGGCAAATTTCTTCCTGCTAGCAGCATGAAAATGACCAGCAGCATGGGATTTCTGGAGAACCGTCCAATGTAGGAAAACGCTTTATATCTCTAAATGCATGCGCTGGTAGGGCTAACTGTCGAGTAGTATAGCAGTATGGATTTTCATCGTCTTGGCGGAACGGTATCGGCAAAAGGCAAATTTCGTCCTGCTAGCAGCATGAAAATGACCAGCAGCATGGGATTTCTGCAGAACCGTTCAATGTAGGAAAACGCTTTATATCTCTAAATACATGCGCTGGTGGGGCTAACTGTCGAGTAGTATAGCAGTATGGATTTTCAAAGTCTTGGCGGAACGGTGTCGGCAAAAGGCAAATTTCATCCTGCTAGCAGCACGAAAATGACCAGCAGCATGGGATTTCTGGAGAACCGTCAAATGTAGGAAAACGCTTTATATCTCTAAATGCATGCGCTGGTAGGGCTAACTGTCGAGTAGTATAGCAGTATGGATTTTCATCGTCTTGGCAGAACGGTATCGGCAAAAGGCAAATTTCGTCCTGCTAGCAGCATGAAAATGACCAGCAGCATGGGATTTCTGGAGAACCGTTCAATGTAGGAAAACGCTTTATATCTCTAAATACATGCGCTGGTAGGGCTAACTGTCGAGTAGTATAGCAGTATGGATTTTCAAAGTCTTGGCGGATCGGTGTCGGCAAAAGGCAAATTTCATCCTGCTAGCAGCACGAAAATGACCAGCAGCATGGGATTTCTGGAGAACCGTTCAATGTAGGAAAACGCTTTATATCTCCAAATGCATGCGCTGGTAGGGCTAACTGTCGAGTAGTATAGCAGTATGGATTTTCATCGTCTTGGCGGAACGGTATCGGCAAAAGGCAAATTTCGTCCTGCTAGCAGCATGAAAATGACCAGCAGCATGGGATTTCTGGAGAACCGTCCAATGTAGGAAAACGCTTTATATCTCTAAATGCATGCGCTGGTAGGGCTAACTGTCGAGTAGTATAGCAGTATGGATTTTCATCGTCTTGGCGGAACGGTATCGACCAAAGCCAAATTTCGTCCTGCTAGCAGCATGAAAATGACCAGCAGCATGGGATTTCTGGAGAACCGTTCAATGTAGGAAAACGCTTTATATCTCTAAATACATGCGCTGGTAGGGCTAACTGTCGTGTAGTATAGCAGTATGGATTTTCAAAGTCTTGGCGGAACGGTGTCGGCAAAAGGCAAATTTCATCCTGCTAGCAGCACGAAAATGACCAGCAGCATGGGATTTCTGGAGAACCGTTCAATGTAGGAAAACGCTTTATATCTCTAAATGCATGCGCTGGTAGGGCTAACTGTCGAGTAGTATAGCAGTATGGATTTTCATCGTCTTGGCAGAACGGTATCGGCAAAAGGCAAATTTCGTCCTGCTAGCTGCATGAAAATGACCAGCAGCATGGGATTTCTGGAGAACCGTCCAATGTAGGAAAACGCTTTATATCTCTAAATACATGCGCTGGTAGGGCTAACTGTCGAGTAGTATAGCAGTATGGATTTTCATCGTCTTAGCGGAACGGTGTCGGCAAAAGGCAAATTTCATCCTGCTAGCAGCACGAAAATGACCAGCAGCATGGGATTTCTGGAGAACCGTTCAATGTAGGAAAACGCTTTATATCTCTAAATGCATGCGCTGGTAGGGCTAACTGTCGAGTAGTATAGCAGTATGGATTTTCATCGTCTTGGCGGAACGGTATCGGCAAAAGGCAAATTTCGTCCTGCTAGCAGCATGAAAATGACCAGCAGCATGGGATTTCTGGAGAACCGTTCAATGTAGGAAAACGCTTTATATCTCTAAATGCATGCGCTGGTAGGGCTAACTGTCGAGTAGTATAGCAGTATGGATTTTCATCGTCTTGGCGGAACGGTATCGGCAAAAGGCAAATTTCGTCCTGCTAGCAGCATGAAAATGACCAGCAGCATGGGATTTCTGGAGAACCGTTCAATGTAGGAAAACGCTTTATATCTCTAAATACATGCGCTGGTAGGGCTAACTGTCGAGTAGTATAGCAGTATGGATTTTCAAAGTCTTGGCGGAACGGTGTCGGCAAAATGCAAATTTCATCCTGCTAGCAGCACGAAAATGACCAGCAGCATGGAATTTCTGGAGAACCGTTCAATGTTGGAAAACGCTTCATATCTCTAAATGCATGCGCTGGTAGGGCTAACTGTCGAGTAGTATAGCAGTATGGATTTTCATCGTCTTGGCAGAACGGTATCGGCAAAAGGCAAATTTCGTCCTGCTAGCAGCATGAAAATGACCAGCAGCATGGGATTTCTGGAGAACCGTCCAATGTAGGAAAACGCTTTATATCTCTAAATACATGCGCTGGTAGGGCTAACTGTCGAGTAGTATAGCAGTATGGATTTTCATCGTCTTGGCGGAACGGTGTCGGCAAAAGGCAAATTTCATCCTGCTAGCAGCACGAAAATGACCAGCAGCATGGGATTTCTGGAGAACCGTTCAATGTAGGAAAACGCTTTATATCTCTAAGTGCATGCGCTGGTAGGGCTAACTGTCGAGTAGTATAGCAGTATGGATTTTCATCGTCTTGGCGGAATGGTATCGGCAAAAGGCAAATTTCGTCCTGCTAGCAGCATGAAAATGACCAGCAGCATGGGATTTCTGGAGAACCGTCCAATGTAGGAAAACGCTTTATATCTCTTAATGCATGCGCTGGTAGGGCTAACTGTCGAGTAGTATTGCAGTATGGATTTTCATCGTCTTGGCGGAACGGTATCGGCAAAAGGCAAATTTCGTCCTGCTAGCAGCATGAAAATGACCAGCAGCATGGGATTTCTGGAGAACCGTTCAATGTAGGAAAACGCTTTATATCTCTAAATACATGCGCTGGTAGGGCTAACTGTCGAGTAGTATAGCAGTATGGATTTTCATCGTCTTGGCAGAACGGTATCGGCAAAAGGCAAATTTCGTCCTGCTAGCAGCATGAAAATGACCAGCAGCATGGGATTTCTGGAGAACCGTCCAATGTAGGAAAACGCTTTATATCTCTAAATACATGCGCTGGTAGGGCTAACTGTCGAGTAGTATAGCAGTATGGATTTTCAAAGTCTTGGCGGAACGGTGTCGGCAAAAGGCAAATTTCATCCTGCTAGCAGCACGAAAATGACCAGCAGCATGGGATTTCTGGAGAACCGTTCAATGTAGGAAAACGCTTTATATCTCTAAATGCATGCGCTGGTAGGGCTAACTGTCGAGTAGTATAGCAGTATGGATTTTCATCGTCTTGGCGGAACGGTATCGGCAAAAGGCAAATTTCGTCCTGCTAGCAGCATGAAAATGACCAGCAGCATGGGATTTCTGGAGAACCGTCCAATGTAGGAAAACGCTTTATATCTCTAAATGCATGCGCTGGTAGGGCTAACTGTCGAGTAGTATAGCAGTATGGATTTTCATCGTCTTGGCGGAACGGTATCGGCAAAAGGCAAATTTCGTCCTGCTAGCAGCATGAAAATGACCAGCAGCATGGGATTTCTGGAGAACCGTTCAATGTAGGAAAACGCTTTATATCTCTAAATATATGCGCTGGTAGGGCTAACTGTCGTGTAGTATAGCAGTATGGATTTTCAAAGTCTTGGCGGAACGGTGTCGGCAAAAGGCAAATTTCATCCTGCTAGCAGCACGAAAATGACCAGCAGCATGGGATTTCTGGAGAACCGTTCAATGTAGGAAAACGCTTTATATCTCTAAATGCATGCGCTGGTAGGGCTAACTGTCGAGTAGTATAGCAGTATGGATTTTCATCGTCTTGCCAGAACGGTATCGGCAAAAGGCAAATTTCGTCCTGCTAGCTGCATGAAAATGACCAGCAGCATGGGATTTCTGGAGAACCGTCCAATGTAGGAAAACGCTTTATATCTCTAAATACATGCGCTGGTAGGGCTAACTGTCGAGTAGTATAGCAGTATGTTTTTTATCGTCTTGGCGGAACGGTGTCGGCAAAAGGCAAATTTCATCCTGCTAGCAGCACGAAAATGACCAGCAGCATGGGATTTCTGGAGAACCGTTCAATGTAGGAAAACGCTTTATATCTCTAAATGCATGCGCTGGTAGGGCTAACTGTCGAGTAGTATAGCAGTATGGATTTTCATCGTCTTGGCGGAACGGTATCGGCAAAAGGCAAATTTCGTCCTGCTAGCAGCATGAAAATGACCAGCAGCATGGGATTTCTGGAGAACCGTCCAATGTAGGAAAACGCTTTATATCTCTAAATGCATGCGCTGGTAGGGCTAACTGTCGAGTAGTATAGCAGTATGGATTTTCATCGTCTTGGCGGAATGGTATCGGCAAAAGGCAAATTTCGTCCTGCTAGCAGCATGAAAATGACCAGCAGCATGGGATTTCTGGAGAACCGTCCAATGTAGGAAAACGCTTTATATCTCTAAATGCATGCGCTGGTAGGGCTAACTGTCGAGTAGTATAGCAGTATGGATTTTCATCGTCTTGGCGGAACGGTATCGGCAAAAGGCAAATTTCGTCCTGCTAGCAGCATGAAAATGATTAGCAGCATGGGATTTCTGGAGAACCGTTCAATGTAGGAAAACGCTTTATATCTCTAAATACATGCGCTGGTAGGGCTAACTGTCGTGTAGTATAGCAGTATGGATTTTCAAAGTCTTGGCGGAACGGTGTCGGCAAAAGGCAAATTTTATCCTGCTAGCAGCACGAAAATGACCAGCAGCATGGGATTTCTGGAGAACCGTTCAATGAAGGAAAACGCTTTATATCTCTAAATGCATGCGCTGGTAGGGCTAACTGTCGAGTAGTATAGCAGTATGGATTTTCATCGTCTTGGCAGAACGGTATCGGCAAAAGGCAAATTTCGTCCTGCTAGCAGCATGAAAATGACCAGCAGCATGGGATTTCTGGAGAACCGTCCAATGTAGGAAAACGCTTTATATCTCTAAAAACATGCGCTGGTAGGGCTAACTGTCGAGTAGTATAGCAGTATGGATTTTCAAAGTCTTGGCGGATCGTAGTCGGCAAAAGGCAAATTTCATCCTGCTAGCAGCACGAAAATGACCAGCAGCATGGGATTTCTGGAGAACCGTTCAATGTAGGAAAACGCTTTATATCTCTAAATGCATGCGCTGGTAGGGCTAACTGTCGAGTAGTATAACAGTATGGATTTTCATCGTCTTGGCGGAACGGTATCGGCAAAAGGCAAATTTCGTCCTGCTAGCAGCATGAAAATGACCAGCAGCATGGGATTTCTGGAGAACCGTCCAATGTAGGAAAACGCTTTATATCTCTAAATGCATGCGCTGGTAGGGCTTACTGTCGAGTAGTATAGCAGTATGGATTTTCATCGTCTTGGCGGAACGGTATCGGCAAAAGGCAAATTTCGTCCTGCTAGCAGCATGAAAATGACCAACAGCATGGGATTTCTGGAGAACCGTTCAATGTAGGAAAAAGCTTTATATCTCTAAATACATGCGCTGGTAGGGCTAACTGTCGAGTAGTATAGCAGTATGGATTTTCATCGTCTTGGCGGAACGGTATCGGCAAAAGGCAAATTTCGTCCTGCTAGCAGCATGAAAATGACCAGCAGCATGGGATTTCTGGAGAACCGTCCAATGTAGGAAAACGCTTTATATCTCTAAATGCATGCGCTGGTAGGGCTAACTGTCGAGTAGTATAGCAGTATGGATTTTCATCGTCTTTGCGGAACGGTATCGGCAAAAGGCAAATTTCGTCCTGCTAGCAGCATGAAAATGACCAGCAGCATGGGATTTCTGGAGAACCGTTCAATGTAGGAAAACGCTTTATATCTCTAAATACATGCGCTGGTAGGGCTAACTGTCGTGTAGTATAGCAGTATGGATTTTCAAAGTCTTGGCGGAACGGTGTCGGCAAAAGGCAAATTTCATCCTGCTAGCAGCACGAAAATGACCAGCAGCATGGGATTTCTGGAGAACCGTTCAATGTAGGAAAACGCTTTATATCTCTAAATGAATGCGCTGGTAGGGCTAACTGTCGAGTAGTATAGCAGTATGGATTTTAATCGTCTTGGCAGAACGGTATCGGCAAAAGGCAAATTTCGTCCTGCTAGCTGCATGAAAATGACCAGCAGCATGGGATTTCTGGAGAACCGTCCAATGTAGGAAAACGCTTTATATCTCTAAATACATGCGCTGGTAGGGCTAACTGTCGAGTAGTATAGCAGTATGGATTTTCATCGTCTTGGCGGAACGGTGTCGGCAAAAGGCAAATTTCATCCTGCTAGCAGCACGAAAATGACCAGCAGCATGGGATTTCTGGAGAACCGTTCAATGTAGGAAAATGCTTTATATCTCTAAATGCATGCGCTGGTAGGGCTAACTGTCGAGTAGTATAGCAGTATGGATTTTCATCGTCTTGGCGGAACGGTATCGGCAAAAGGCAAATTTTGTCCTGCTAGCAGCATGAAAATGACCAGCAGCATGGGATTTCTGGAGAACCGTCCAATGTAGGAAAACGCTTTATATCTCTAAATGCATGCGCTGGTAGGGCTAACTGTCGAGTAGTATAGCCGTATGGATTTTCATCGTCTTGGCGGAACGGTATCGGCAAAAGGCAAATTTCGTCCTGCTAGCAGCATGAAAATGACCAGCAGCATGGGATTTCTGGAGAACCGTTCAATGTAGGAAAACGCTTTATATCTCTAAATACATGCGCTGGTAGGGCTAACTGTCGAGTAGTATAGCAGTATGGATTTTCAAAGTCTTGGCGGAACGGTGTCGGCAAAAGGCAAATTTCATCCTGCTAGCAGCACGAAAATGACCAGCAGCATGGGATTTCTGGAGAACCGTTCAATGTAGGAAAACGCTTTATATCTCTAAATGCATGCGCTGGTAGGGCTAACTGTCGAGTAGTATAGCAGTATGGATTTTCATCGTCTTGGCAGAACGGTATCGGCAAAAGGCAAATTTCGTCCTGCTAGCAGCATGAAAATGACCAGCAGCATGGGATTTCTGGAGAACCGTCCAATGTAGGAAAACGCTTTATATCTCTAAATGCATGCGCTGGTAGGGCTAACTGTCGAGTAGTATAGCCGTATGGATTTTCATCGTCTTGGCGGAACGGTATCGGCAAAAGGCAAATTTCGTCCTGCTAGCAGCATGAAAATGACCAGCAGCATGGGATTTCTGGAGAACCGTTCAATGTAGGAAAACGCTTTATATCTCTAAATACATGCGCTGGTAGGGCTAACTGTCGAGTAGTATAGCAGTATGGATTTTCAAAGTCTTGGCGGAACGGTGTCGGCAAAAGGCAAATTTCATCCTGCTAGCAGCACGAAAATGACCAGCAGCATGGGATTTCTGGAGAACCGTTCAATGTAGGAAAACGCTTTATATCTCTAAATGCATGCGCTGGTAGGGCTAACTGTCGAGTAGTATAGCGGTATGGATTTTCATCGTCTTGGCAGAACGGTATCGGCAAAAGGCAAATTTCGTCCTGCTAGCAGCATGAAAATGACCAGCAGCATGGGATTTCTGGAGAACCGTCCAATGTAGGAAAACGCTTTATATCTCTAAATACATGCGCTGGTAGGGCTAACTGTCGAGTAGTATAGCAGCATGGATTTTCATCGTCTTAGCGGAACGGTATCGGCAAAATGCAAATTTCGTCCTGCTAGCAGCATGAAAATGACCAGCAGCATGGGATTTCTGGAGAACCGTCCAATGTAGGAAAACGCTTTATATCTCTAAATGCATGCGCATGTAGGGCTAACTGTCGAGTAGTATAGCAGTATGGATTTTCATCGTCTTGGCGGAACGGTATCGGCAAAAGGCAAATTTCGTCCTGCTAGCAGCATGAAAATGACCAGCAGCATGGGATTTCTGGAGAACCGTCCAATGTAGGAAAACGCTTTATATCTCTAAATGCATGCGCTGGTAGGGCTAACTGTCGAGTAGTATAGCAGTATGGATTTTCATCGTCTTGGCGGAATGGTATCGGCAAAAGGCAAATTTCGTCCTGCTAGCAGCATGAAAATGACCAGCAGCATGGGATTTCTGGAGAACCGTTCAATGTAGGAAAACGCTTTATATCTCTAAATATATGCGCTGGTAGGGCTAACTGTCGTGTAGTATAGCAGTATGGATTTTCAAAGTCTTGGCGGAACGGTGTCGGCAAAATGCAAATTTCATCCTGCTAGCAGCACGAAAATGACCAGCAGCATGGGATTTCTGGAGAACCGTTCAATGTAGGAAAACGCTTTATATCTCTAAATGCATGCGCTGGTAGGGCTAACTGTCGAGTAGTATAGCAGTATGGATTTTCATCTTCTTGGCAGAACGGTATCGGCAAAAGGCAAATTTCGTCCTGCTAGCTGCATGAAAATGACCAGCAGCATGGGATTTCTGGAGAACCGTCCAATGTAGGAAAACGCTTTATATCTCTAAATACATGCGCTGGTAGGGCTAACTGTCGAGTAGTATAGCAGTATGGTTTTTATCGTCTTGGCGGAACGGTGTCGGCAAAAGGCAAATTTCATCCTGCTAGCAGCACGAAAATGACCAGCAGCATGGGATTTCTGGAGAACCGTTCAATGTAGGAAAACGCTTTATATCTCTAAATGCATGCGCTGGTAGGGCTAACTGTCGAGTAGTATAGCAGTATGGATTTTCATCGTCTTGGCGGAACGGTATCGGCAAAAGGCAAATTTCGTCCTGCTAGCAGCATGAAAATGACCAGCAGCATGGGATTTCTGGAGAACCGTCCAATGTAGGAAAACGCTTTATATCTCTAAATGCATGCGCTGGTAGGGCTAACTGTCGGGTAGTATAGCAGTATGGATTTTCATCGTCTTGGCGGAATGGTATCGGCAAAAGGCAAATTTCGTCCTGCTAGCAGCATGAAAATGACCAGCAGCATGGGATTTCTGGAGAACCGTCCAATGTAGGAAAACGCTTTATATCTCTAAATGCATGCGCTGGTAGGGCTAACTGTCGAGTAGTATAGCAGTATGGATTTTCATCGTCTTTGCGGAACGGTATCGGCAAAAGGCAAATTTCGTCCTGTTAGCAGCATGAAAATGATTAGCAGCATGGGATTTCTGGAGAACCGTTCAATGTAGGAAAACGCTTTATATCTCTAAATACATGCGCTGGTAGGGCTAACTGTCGTGTAGTATAGCAGTATGGATTTTCAAAGTCTTGGCGGAACGGTGTCGGCAAAAGGCAAATTTTATCCTGCTAGCAGCACGAAAATGACCAGCAGCATGGGATTTCTGGAGAACCGTTCAATGTAGGAAAACGCTTTATATCTCTAAATGCATGCGCTGGTAGGGCTAACTGTCGAGTAGTATAGCAGTATGGATTTTCATCGTCTTGGCAGAACGGAATCGGCAAAAGGCAAATTTCGTCCTGCTAGCAGCATGAAAATGACCAGCAGCATGGGATTTCTGGAGAACCGTCCAATGTAGGAAAACGCTTTATATCTCTAAAAACATGCGCTGGTAGGGCTAACTGTCGAGTAGTATAGCAGTATGGATTTTCATCGTCTTGGCGGAACGGTGTCGGCAAAAGGCAAATTTCATCCTGCTAGCAGCACGAAAATGACCAGCAGCATGGGATTTCTGGAGAACCGTTCAATGTAGGAAAACGCTTTATATCTCTAAATGCATGCGCTGGTAGGGCTAACTGTCGAGTAGTATAACAGTATGGATTTTCATCGTCTTGGCGGAACGGTATCGGCAAAAGGCAAATTTCGTCCTGCTAGCAGCATGAAAATGACCAGCAGCATGGGATTTCTGGAGAACTGTCCAATGTAGGAAAACGCTTTATATCTCTAAATGCATGCGCTTGTAGGGCTTACTGTCGAGTAGTATAGCAGTATGGATTTTCATCGTCTTGGCGGAACGGTATCGGCAAAAGGCAAATTTCGTCCTGCTAGCAGCATGAAAATGACCAGCAGCATGGGATTTCTGGAGAACCGTTCAATGTAGGAAAACGCTTTATATCTCTAAATACATGCGCTGGTAGGGCTAACTGTCGAGTAGTATAGCAGTATGGATTTTCATCGTCTTGGCGGAACGGTATCGGCAAAAGGCAAATTTCGTCCTGCTAGCAGCATGAAAATGACCAGCAGCATGGGATTTCTGGAGAACCGTCCAATGTAGGAAAACGCTTTATATCTCTAAATGCATGCGCTGGTAGGGCTAACTGTCGAGTAGTATAGCAGTATGGATTTTCATCGTCTTTGCGGAACGGTATCGGCAAAAGGCAAATTTCGTCCTGCTAGCAGCATGAAAATGACCAGCAGCATGGGATTTCTGGAGAACCGTTCAATGTAGGAAAACGCTTTATATCTCTAAATACATGCGCTGGTAGGGCTAACTGTCGTGTAGTATAGCAGTATGGATTTTCAAAGTCTTGGCGGAACGGTGTCGGCAAAAGGCAAATTTCATCCTGCTAGCAGCACGAAAATGACCAGCAGCATGGGATTTCTGGAGAACCGTTCAATGTAGGAAAACGCTTTATATCTCTAAATGCATGCGCTGGTAGGGCTAACTGTCGAGTAGTATAGCAGTATGGATTTTCATCGTCTTGGCAGAACGGTATCGGCAAAAGGCAAATTTTGTCCTGCTAGCTGCATGAAAATGACCAGCAGCATGGGATTTCTGGAGAACCGTCCAATGTAGGAAAACGCTTTATATCTCTAAATACATGCGCTGGTAGGGCTAACTGTCGAGTAGTATAGCAGTATGGATTTTCATCGTCTTGGCGGAACGGTGTCGGCAAAAGGCAAATTTCATCCTGCTAGCAGCACGAAAATGACCAGCAGCATGGGATTTCTGGAGAACCGTTCAATGTAGGAAAACGCTTTATATCTCTAAATACATGCGCTGGTAGGGCTAACTGTCGAGTAGTATAGCAGTATGGATTTTCATCGTCTTGGCGGAACGGTATCGACAAAAGGCAAATTTCGTCCTGCTAGCAGCATGAAAATGACCAGCAGCATGGGATTTCTGGAGAACCGTTCAATGTAGGAAAACGCTTTATATCTCTAAATATATGCGCTGGTAGGGCTAACTGTCGTGTAGTATAGCAGTATGGATTTTCAAAGTCTTGGCGGAACGGTGTCGGCAAAAGGCAAATTTCATCCTGCTAGCAGCACGAAAATGACCAGCAGCATGGGATTTCTGGAGAACCGTTCAATGTAGGAAAACGCTTTATATCTCTAAATGCATGCGCTGGTAGGGCTAACTGTCGAGTAGTATAGCAGTATGGATTTTCATCTTCTTGGCAGAACGGTATCGGCAAAAGGCAAATTTCGTCCTGCTAGCTGCATGAAAATGACCAGCAGCATGGGATTTCTGGAGAAACGTCCAATGTAGGAAAACGCTTTATATCTCTAAATACATGCGCTGGTAGGGCTAACTGTCGAGTAGTATAGCAGTATGGTTTTTATCGTCTTGGCGGAACGGTGTCGGCAAAAGGCAAATTTCATCCTGCTAGCAGCACGAAAATGACCAGCAGCATGGGATTTCTGGAGAACCGTTCAATGTAGGAAAACGCTTTATATCTCTAAATGCATGCGCTGGTAGGGCTAACTGTCGAGTAGTATAGCAGTATGGATTTTCATCGTCTTGGCGGAACGGTATCGGCAAAAGGCAAATTTCGTCCTGCTAGCAGCATGAAAATGACCAGCAGCATGGGATTTCTGGAGAACCGTCCAATGTAGGAAAACGCTTTATATCTCTAAATGCATGCGCTGGTAGGGCTAACTGTCGGGTAGTATAGCAGTATGGATTTTCATCGTCTTGGCGGAATGGTATCGGCAAAAGGCAAATTTCGTCCTGCTAGCAGCATGAAAATGACCAGCAGCATGGGATTTCTGGAGAACCGTCCAATGTAGGAAAACGCTTTATATCTCTAAATGCATGCGCTGGTAGGGCTAACTGTCGAGTAGTATAGCAGTATGGATTTTCATCGTCTTTGCGGAACGGTATCGGCAAAAGGCAAATTTCGTCCTGTTAGCAGCATGAAAATGATTAGCAGCATGGGATTTCTGGAGAACCGTTCAATGTAGGAAAACGCTTTATATCTCTAAATACATGCGCTGGTAGGGCTAACTGTCGTGTAGTATAGCAGTATGGATTTTCAAAGTCTTGGCGGAACGGTGTCGGCAAAAGGCAAATTTTATCCTGCTAGCAGCACGAAAATGACCAGCAGCATGGGATTTCTGGAGAACCGTTCAATGTAGGAAAACGCTTTATATCTCTAAATGCATGCGCTGGTAGGGCTAACTGTCGAGTAGTATAGCAGTATGGATTTTCATCGTCTTGGCAGAACGGAATCGGCAAAAGGCAAATTTCGTCCTGCTAGCAGCATGAAAATGACCAGCAGCATGGGATTTCTGGAGAACCGTCCAATGTAGGAAAACGCTTTATATCTCTAAAAACATGCGCTGGTAGGGCTAACTGTCGAGTAGTATAGCAGTATGGATTTTCATCGTCTTGGCGGAACGGTGTCGGCAAAAGGCAAATTTCATCCTGCTAGCAGCACGAAAATGACCAGCAGCATGGGATTTCTGGAGAACCGTTCAATGTAGGAAAACGCTTTATATCTCTAAATGCATGCGCTGGTAGGGCTAACTGTCGAGTAGTATAACAGTATGGATTTTCATCGTCTTGGCGGAACGGTATCGGCAAAAGGCAAATTTCGTCCTGCTAGCAGCATGAAAATGACCAGCAGCATGGGATTTCTGGAGAACTGTCCAATGTAGGAAAACGCTTTATATCTCTAAATGCATGCGCTTGTAGGGCTTACTGTCGAGTAGTATAGCAGTATGGATTTTCATCGTCTTGGCGGAACGGTATCGGCAAAAGGCAAATTTCGTCCTGCTAGCAGCATGAAAATGACCAGCAGCATGGGATTTCTGGAGAACCGTTCAATGTAGGAAAACGCTTTATATCTCTAAATACATGCGCTGGTAGGGCTAACTGTCGAGTAGTATAGCAGTATGGATTTTCATCGTCTTGGCGGAACGGTATCGGCAAAAGGCAAATTTCGTCCTGCTAGCAGCATGAAAATGACCAGCAGCATGGGATTTCTGGAGAACCGTCCAATGTAGGAAAACGCTTTATATCTCTAAATGCATGCGCTGGTAGGGCTAACTGTCGAGTAGTATAGCAGTATGGATTTTCATCGTCTTTGCGGAACGGTATCGGCAAAAGGCAAATTTCGTCCTGCTAGCAGCATGAAAATGACCAGCAGCATGGGATTTCTGGAGAACCGTTCAATGTAGGAAAACGCTTTATATCTCTAAATACATGCGCTGGTAGGGCTAACTGTCGTGTAGTATAGCAGTATGGATTTTCAAAGTCTTGGCGGAACGGTGTCGGCAAAAGGCAAATTTCATCCTGCTAGCAGCACGAAAATGACCAGCAGCATGGGATTTCTGGAGAACCGTTCAATGTAGGAAAACGCTTTATATCTCTAAATGCATGCGCTGGTAGGGCTAACTGTCGAGTAGTATAGCAGTATGGATTTTCATCGTCTTGGCAGAACGGTATCGGCAAAAGGCAAATTTTGTCCTGCTAGCTGCATGAAAATGACCAGCAGCATGGGATTTCTGGAGAACCGTCCAATGTAGGAAAACGCTTTATATCTCTAAATACATGCGCTGGTAGGGCTAACTGTCGAGTAGTATAGCAGTATGGATTTTCATCGTCTTGGCGGAACGGTGTCGGCAAAAGGCAAATTTCATCCTGCTAGCAGCACGAAAATGACCAGCAGCATGGGATTTCTGGAGAACCGTTCAATGTAGGAAAACGCTTTATATCTCTAAATGCATGCGCTGGTAGGGCTAACTGTCGAGTAGTATAACAGTATGGATTTTCATCGTCTTGGCGGAACGGTATCGGCAAAAGGCAAATTTCGTTCTGCTAGCAGCATGAAAATGACCAGCAGCATGGGATTTCTGGAGAACTGTCCAATGTAGGAAAACGCTTTATATCTCTAAATGCATGCGCTTGTAGGGCTTACTGTCGAGTAGTATAGCAGTATGGATTTTCATCGTCTTGGCGGAACGGTATCGGCAAAAGGCAAATTTCGTCCTGCTAGCAGCATGAAAATGACCAGCAGCATGGGATTTCTGGAGAACCGTTCAATGTAGGAAAACGCTTTATATCTCTAAATACATGCGCTGGTAGGGCTAACTGTCGAGTAGTATAGCAGTATGGATTTTCATCGTCTTGGCGGAACGGTATCGGCAAAAGGCAAATTTCGTCCTGCTAGCAGCATGAAAATGACCAGCAGCATGGGATTTCTGGAGAACCGTCCATTGTAGGAATTCGCTTTATATCTCTAAATGCATGCGCTGGTAGGGCTAACTGTCGAGTAGTATAGCAGTATGGATTTTCATCGTCTTTGCGGAACGGTATCGGCAAAAGGCAAATTTCGTCCTGCTAGCAGCATGAAAATGACCAGCAGCATGGGATTTCTGGAGAACCGTTCAATGTAGGAAAACGCTTTATATCTCTAAATACATGCGCTGGTAGGGCTAACTGTCGTGTAGTATAGCAGTATGGATTTTCAAAGTCTTGGCGGAACGGTGTCGGCAAAAGGCAAATTTCATCCTGCTAGCAGCACAAAAATGACCAGCAGCATGGGATTTCTGGAGAACCGTTCAATGTAGGAAAACGCTTTATATCTCTAAATGCATGCGCTGGTAGGGCTAACTGTCGAGTAGTATAGCAGTATGGATTTTCATCGTCTTGGCAGAACGGTATCGGCAAAAGGCAAATTTTGTCCTGCTAGCTGCATGAAAATGACCAGCAGCATGGGATTTCTGGAGAACCGTCCAATGTAGGAAAACGCTTTATATCTCTAAATACATGCGCTGGTAGGGCTAACTGTCGAGTAGTATAGCAGTATGAATTTTCATCGTCTTGGCGGAACGGTGTCGGCAAAAGGCAAATTTCATCCTGCTAGCAGCACGAAAATGACCAGCAGCATGGGATTTCTGGAGAACCGTTCAATGTAGGAAAATGCTTTATATCTCTAAATGCATGCGCTGGTAGGGCTAACTGTCGAGTAGTATAGCAGTATGGATTTTCATCGTCTTGGCGGAACGGTATCGGCAAAAGGCAAATTTCGTCCTGCTAGCAGCATGAAAATGACCAGCAGCATGGGATTTCTGGAGAACCGTCCAATGTAGGAAAACGCTTTATATCTCTAAATGCATGCGCTGGTAGGGCTAACTGTCGAGTAGTATAGCCGTATGGATTTTCATCGTCTTGGCGGAACGGTATCGGCATAAGGCAAATTTCGTCCCGCTAGCAGCATGAAAATGACCAGCAGCATGGGATTTCTGGAGAACCGTTCAATGTAGGAAAACGCTTTATATCTCTAAATACATGCGCTGGTAGGGCTAACTGTCGAGTAGTATAGCAGTATGGATTTTCAAAGTCTTGGCGGAACGGTGTCGGCAAAAGGCAAATTTCATCCTGCTAGCAGCACGAAAATGACCAGCAGCATGGGATTTCTGGAGAACCGTTCAATGTAGGAAAACGCTTTATATCTCTAAATGCATGCGCTGGTAGGGCTAGCTGTCGAGTAGTATAGCAGTATGGATTTTCATCGTCTTGGCAGAACGGTATCGGCAAAAGGCAAATTTCGTCCTGCTAGCAGCATGAAAATGACCAGCAGCATGGGATTTCTGGAGAACCGTCCAATGTAGGAAAACGCTTTATATCTCTAAATACATGCGCTGGTAGGGCTAACTGTCGAGTAGTATAGCAGCATGGATTTTCGTCGTCTTAGCGGAACGGTATCGGCAAAAGGCAAATTTCGTCCTGCTAGCAGCATGAAAATGACCAGCAGCATGGGATTTCTGGAGAACCGTCCAATGTAGGAAAACGCTTTATATCTCTAAATGCATGCGCATGTAGGGCTAACTGTCGAGTAGTATAGCAGTATGGATTTTCATCGTCTTGGCGGAACGGTATCGGCAAAAGGCAAATTTCGTCCTGCTAGCAGCATGAAAATGACCAGCAGCATGGGATTTCTGGAGAACCGTCCAATGTAGGAAAACGCTTTATATCTCTTAATACATGCGCTGGTAGGGCTAACTGTCGAGTAGTATAGCAGTATGGATTTTCAAAGTCTTGGCGGAACGGTGTCGGCAAAAGGCAAATTTCATCCTGCTAGCAGCACGAAAATGACCAGCAGCATGGGATTTCTGGAGAACCGTTCAATGTAGGAAAACGCTTTATATCTCTAAATACATGCGCTGGTAGGGCTAACTGTCGAGTAGTATAGCAGTATGGATTTTCAAAGTCTTGGCGGAACGGTGTCGGCAAAAGGCAAATTTCATCCTGCTAGCAGCACGAAAATGACCAGCAGCATGGGATTTCTGGAGAACCGTTCAATGTAGGAAAACGCTTTATATCTCTAAATGCATGCGCTGGTAGGGCTAACTGTCGAGTAGTATAGCAGTATGGATTTTCTATATGACTTTTTTCTATACCTGGCTTAAAATTAATCAATGTTTGAAATATTGGTAACCCCGCACCATGACCTCAAAAGGGGTAGACGTGGGGGGATATGGTAATCTGTATTTCCAATATTGATTTTTTTGTAAGCTGGAAACCATCTGGTAATGCAAAAATGGCGAATAAAACCATTTAAAAAAATAAATAAAATAAATACACCACATAAGATCCACCTTTTTGCCAAGGCCAACTGAGTGAGGCTCATATCTAATGTATCAGCTTTAAAAATGCTTCCTATCAACTCATGCTGGTATTTCTGTGGAGGAGCTTTGGGTCATCTTTACTGGTTGCCGCTTTGCATGAGTGTACGTAGCTGTTAAATATCACTCCACTGTGTTACTCAGGAAAATAAGCAACAGATCAGTTGTACACCGCATATAAGGCATCTAGAGATCTAGGAAGGAATAAAAGCTTCTTGGATCTGCGACGGCAAACAAAACGGAAAAAATACAACATTATTCTCACTGCGAAGGTCTTCTCGGCCTCGGCAACAATGATGGTCATGTGACATGGAAACATTATTTAGTTTATCGTCTGAAAACATTTGGCGGCCCCCGTGGCCGAGTTATTAAGGTCGCTGACTTCAGTGCTCTTGATCATTCGATCATCTCACCGCTGTGGGTTCGTCCTCGCACGGGGCACGAGTCACATGTGAGACAAGTCAAGTTCTGCTTGCGGGTGTGTCAGGTGGTTTTTCCCCGGGTATGCCGGGTTTCGTCCCACCTAATAATTGATTCGTCTCGATATGAGTGAAAAAGCTTGAAAGGGACGTAAAACTGAATCCAAAAAAAAGAAAACTCCAAAAAGGACCAACATGGCCCTGTTCGCTAGACTCATCAGGACTTTCATCTGTGCCGGGTCTTTGCCAGATAATGTCACAAAAGACTGGTCTCTTGCTAATACGTATTTGCGCCCTGTTGAAGAAAGGTGACAGGTCTCTGGCTCGCAATTACCACCCTGTTGCTTTGACTTGCAATCACTTGCATCCCAAGAAAGCTCCATGAAAAGAGTGTATGTTCCATTATTATGACCCATCAAAATGTTTGTGGGACAGCATCAGATTGCATTTGGTAGAAAAATGTAAAACTCGTGAAACGGGGTCTCCGACGAAACCAAGTAGAGTTGCCCAGTGAGTGTGTTTCGGTGGCTTGGTGTGGCCTCTGGTACAGCAGCATGGATTTTTGGAAACTTGGCAGAACAGCAGGGCTCGAAGCGTTTCTTTTGGCTAAAAGAAAATACGAATACCACGCTCAAGCAGGATGAGATTAATACTGGAGAACCAAGTAGTTTTGGAAATCGCTGTATATCACTGGCTGTTTGCATTGGACAGATAAACAGACGAGTACCACAGCAGCATGGATCTTCTGAACGTTGCTTGGACAGTTTCCGTCCAAAAGTGGCATCGGACTGCTTTTGTTCAAAAAGTGCATAACTCGTGAAACGGGGTTTCCGACCAAACAAGCAGAGCTGAGAAACGGTTCTCAGCCCAATGAGTGTGTTTCTATGGCTTGGTGTGGTCTCTGGTACAACAGCATGGATTTTCGGAAACTTGGCAGAACTGCGGGTTCGAAGGGTTTCTTTTGGCTACAAGTAAATGCAAATATCCCAGTCAGCATTGCAATAGGGGACCGCTGACGGCCCGCTAATATTTGTATAGCGGCCCGCTAACTAGTTTTCTGCAGTGGCCCACCGGTGGATGTGAAAAGTAAAAAATTGTCGGCCCGCTGTCGGAAAAACGCTATGTTGCCGCGATGTTGCCCCCATTGTACCGACATGCAAAATATTAAGAAATTAGAAGTTTATAAATATCAAAAAATATCACATAGTTTTGCATTTGGAATTTTCGAAAACGAAGAATCGGTGTGTTTTAGGGCATGAATTAAGACATGCCCATGAACACGCAAGATGTACTCAACACCAGAGGCGTTTTTATGAATTAATTACTTTTCCATATATAATAAAAATTTATTTCGAAGATGAAGTGCCATGAGATTGACCGAAACAAGTAATACACTTAGAAAAGTTAAATAATTGATAGTCAGAATCACTCTCTGTTATGAATTATCATTTACATATTTATTTAAACACCTTTATTTAAGAACAATGTGTAAAATAATGAAAATTCGATGTTATCGATTTTTGTTGTTTCCCTTTAATAAAGTGGCAGCCGTTGGGCCGACTTGACGGGCCGAGAGCGGGCCCTCTTGTGTTTTTGTTTGTTACATTTTGTGTTACGTTTGTGAAACACTCAATGATCCAGCACTCATTAAATAATTGAGTTATAGTTATATGAGGAAGCAAGGATTTATCGTTCAAGCATCAGCTTTTTGTAGGGCATTGTCCTATTTCGTGCCCCTGGCGGGCCGTCGTTGGGCCGATATGCCAAGATGTCGCTGACGGACCGCCAGCGGCCCGCTTTCTGCTCTAAGAGAATGTGAATTTCTTTCAGAGATCAAATAATTTTCTTTCTTTGCCATTTCTACCTAATGTAGAAATGCATTAATGTCAATTCCTGGAACTGAGATGTATTTTTGTCAGACAATTTGTTATTTCGGGCCCCTGACGGGCCGTCATGGGGCCGATATGCCGCGATGCCCACTTAATGCCGCTGACGGGCCGATATATGCATGCTGGCTATACCAAGCTTCAGCAGGATGTGATTACTGGAGAACCAAGAAGTGTTGAAAGTCGCTATTTATCACTGGCCTGTTTGGACAGATAAACTGGTGAGTACCATAGCAGCATGGATCTTTTTAACAGTGCCTGGACAGTAGCCGCCCGAAAGTGGCATCGGACTGCATTTGGTCGAAAAAGTGCAGAACTCGTGAAATGGGGTTTCTGAACCAAACCAAAGCTTCAAAACGGTTCTCAGCCCAATGAGTGTGTTTCGATGGCTTGGATTGTCCTCTGGTACAGCAGCATGGATTTTCGGAAACTTGGCAGAACAGCAGGGCTCGAAGCGTTTTTTTTTGGCTACAAGAAAAGCGAATACCACGCTCCGGTAGGATGGGATTACTGGAGAACCAAGTAGTTTTGGAAATCGCTGTATATCACTGGCTGTTCGCAATGGACAGATAAACAAGCGAGTACTATAGCAGGATGGATCTTTTGAACGTTGCCTGAGCAGTAGCTATCCAAAAGTGGCTTCGGACTGCATTTGGTCGAAACGGGCAAAACTCGTGAACAGGGGTATCGGACCATACCAAGCAGAGTTATCAAACGGCCCTTAGCCCAGTGACCGTGTTTAGATGGCTTCTCCAGAAATTCCATGCTGCTGGTCATTTTCGTGCTGCTAGCAGGATGAAATTTGCCTTTTGCCGACACCGTTCCGCCAAGACTTTGAAAATCCATACTGCTATACTACTCGACAGTTAGCCCTACCAGCGCATGCATTTAGAGATATAAACCGTTTTCCTACATTGGACGGTTCTCCAGAAATAGAGGAAAACGGTCATTTTCATGCTGCTAGCAGGACGAAATTTGCCTTTTGCCGATACCGTTCCGCCAAGACGATGAAAATCCATACTGCTATACTACTCGACAGTTAGCCCTACCAGCGCATGCATTTAGAGATATAAAGCGTTTTCCTACATTGAACGGTTCTCCAGAAATTCCATGCTGCTGGTCATTTTCGTGCTGCTAGCAGGATGAAATTTGCCTTTTGCCGACACCGTTCCGCCAAGACTTTGAAAATCCATACTGCTATACTACTCGACAGTTAGCCTAACCAGCGCATGTATTTAGAGATATAAAGCGTTTTCCTACATTGGACGGTTCTCCAGAAATCCCATGCTGCTGGTCATTTTCATGCTGCTAGCAGGACGAAATTTGCCTTTTGCCGATACCGATCCGCCAAGACGATGAAAATCCATACTGCTATACTACTCGACAGTTAGCCCTACCAGCGCATGCATTTAGAGATATAAAGCGTTTTCCTACATTGAACGGTTCTCCAGAAATCCCATGCTGCTGGTCATTTTCGTGCTGCTAGCAGGATGAAATTTGCCTTTTGCCGACACCGTTCCGCCAAGACTTTGAAAATCCATACTGCTATAATACTCGACAGTTAGCCCTACCAGCGCATGTATTTAGAAATATAAAGCGTTTTCCTACATTGGACGGTTCTCCAGAAATCCCATGCTGCTGGTCATTTTCATGCTGCTAGCAGGACGAAATTTGCCTTTTGCCGATACCGTTCCGCCAAGACGATGAAAATCCATACTGCTATACTACTCGACAGTTAGCCCTACCAGCGCATGTATTTAGAGATATAAAGCGTTTTCCTACATTGGACGGTTCTCCAGAAATACCATGCTGCTGGTCATTTTAATGCTACTAGCAGGACGAAATTTGCCTTTTGCCGATACCGTTCCGCCAAGACTTTGAAAATCCATACTGCTATACTACTCGACAGTTAGCCCTACCAGCGCATGCATTTAGAGATATAAAGCGTTTTCCTACATTGAACGGTTCTCCAGAAATCCCATGCTGCTGGTCATTTTCGTGCTGCTAGCAGGATGAAATTTGCCTTTTGCCGACACCGTTCCGCCAAGACTTTGAAAATCCATACTGCTATACTACTCGACAGTTAGCCCTACCAGCGCATGCATTTAGAGATATAAAGCGTTTTCCTACATTGAACGGTTCTCCAGAAATCCCATGCTGCTGGTCATTTTCGTGCTGCTAGCAGGATGAAATTTGCCATTTGCCGACACCGTTCCGCCAAGACTTTGAAAATCCATACTGCTATACTACACGACAGTTAGCCCTACCAGCGCATGTATTTAGAGATATAAAGCGTTTTCCTACATTGGACGGTTATCCAGAAATCCCATGCTGCTGGTCATTTTCATGCTGCTAGCAGGACGAAATTTGCCTTTTGCCGATACCGTTCCGCCAAGACGATGAAAATCCATACTGCTATACTACTCGACAGCTAGCCCTACCAGCGCATGCATTTAGAGATATAAAGCGTTTTCCTACATTGAACGGTTCTCCAGAAATCCCATGCTGCTGGTCATTTTCGTGCTGCTAGCAGGATGAAATTTGCCTTTTGCCGACACCGTTCCGCCAAGACTTTGAAAATCCATACTGCTATACTACTCGACAGTTAGCCCTACCAGCGCATGTATTTAGAGATATAAAGCGTTTTCCTACATTGGACGGTTCTCCAGAAATCCCATGCTGCTGGTCATTTTCATGCTGCTAGCAGGACGAAATTTGCCTTTTGCCGATACCGTTCCGCCAAGACGATGAAAATCCATACTGCTATGCTACTCGACAGTTAGCCCTACCAGCTCATGCATTTAGAGATATAAAGCGTTTTCCTACATTGGACGGTTCTCCAGAAATCCCATGCTGCTGGTCATTTTCGTGCTGCTAGCAGGATGAAATTTGACTTTTGCCGACACCGTTCAGCCAAGACTTTGAAAATCGATACTGCTATACTACTCGACAGTTAGCCCTACCAGCGCATGTATTTAGAGATATAAAGCGTTTTCCTACATTGGACGGTTCTCCAGAAATCCCATGCTGCTGGTCATATTCATGCTGCTAGCAGGACGAAATTTGCCTTTTGCCGATACCGTTCCGCCAAGACGATGAAAATCCATACTGCTATACTACTCGACAGTTAGCCCTACCAGCGCATGCATTTAGAGATATAAAGCGTATTCCTACAATGAACGGTTCTCCAGAAATCCCATGCTGCTGGTCATTTTCGTGCTGCTAGCAGGATGAAATTTGCCTTTTGCCGACACCGTTACGCCAAGACTTTGAAAATCCATACTGCTCTACTACTCGACAGTTAGCCCTACCAGCGCATGTATTTAGAGATATAAAGCATTTTCCTACATTGGACGGTTCTCCAGAAATCCCATGCTGCTGGTCATTTTCATGCTGCTAGCAGGACGAAATTTGCCTTTTGCCGATACCGTTCCGCCAAGACGATGAAAATCCATACTGCTATACTACTCGACAGTTAGCCCTACCAGCGCATGCATTTAGAGATATAAAGCGTTTTCCTACATTGAACGGTTCTCCAGAAATCCCATGCTGCTGGTCATTTTCGTGCTGCTAGCAGGATGAAATTTGCCTTTTGCCGACACCGTTCCGCCAAGACTTTGAAAATCAATACTGCTATACTACTCGACAGTTAGCCCTACCAGCGCATGTATTTAGAGATATAAAGCGTTTTCCTACATTGGACGGTTCTCCAGAAATCCCATGCTGCTGGTCATTTTCATGCTGCTAGCAGGACGAAGTTTGCCTTTTGCTGATACCGTTCCGCCAAGACGATGAAAATCCATACTGCTATACTACTCGACAGTTAGCCCTACCAGCGCATGCATTTAGAGATATAAAGCGTTTTCCTACATTGAACGGTTCTCCAGAAATCCCATGCGGCTGGTCATTTTCGTGCTGCTAGCAGGATGAAATTTGCCTTTTGCCGACACCGTTCCGCCAAGACTTTGAAAATCCATACTGCTATACTACTCGACAGTTAGCCCTTTATATATATATAAGTCTGGTAAGAGAAATAAATAGAAAGTCTGTTGTTGTATTTTTCCTTTTTTCTGTAAGAGCTTTCACAGCCTCATGGCTGATCTTCAGACATAACACGAAATTCTTCATAACAAGAAATTCAGACAAGAAATTCAGACATAACAAGAAATTCAGACATAACAAGAAATTCATAACAAGAAAGCTATTCTTCGGTAAGACTTAATTGGCTTGAGACAAAGGATGCTATTGTACTTTCTATGTAATATAAATGTAAAGACAGATTTTTGTTCGATCTACTTTTTATTTTCATGAACTTTAATATGTTGGGGTGTGTTGTTCTGACACGGTTAATACTCTTTTGATATTATGGACATTCTGTGTATATCAGAGCTATATTCTTTTTGATAGCGTAATTAATTTTAACCTTGAAAAGTCATTCTCCACGTTGTTGCAACAGTTTAAGGCTGTATCTGACGTTTGACGTTTTAGATCTGTACGAATCCGTGTTCTTTTACTCTAATGTTGTATACTAAGACTATGTCTAACGTTTGACGTTTTAGATCTGTACGAATCTATGTTCATTTACCTAAACGTTTTTCTAAAACAATGGTTTAGTAGGACGTAAATTTCAATATTTAACAAAATACTAAAACCCGGAATCTATATGTATCAAGAATTTATCGTTTATAGCGGGTGCAATTCAGATTCCTTATTAATTCCCTTTAAACGTAATATCTCAAAAGATTTTGTGGTTATGGCGTAAGGTGTAGTTTTATTTTCCAGCTTTATTATTTTATTTACTTTAATATATTTTTCTTAAATTCAACATCCATCCCAGGTTTTTCAAATGTGTATGAAAAATATGTGAATTGGTATTTTTTCGTAATTCCCGGAATGTTCACTGATACCGGAATATAAGTTGCATTTATTGTAGATGACGAAAGGGTATTTTGTTTAAAGAATACATGTTCATTTGATGGATCCTAGTTTGGAACAGCGATAGTTGCTGGATTCTTGTGATTTGTACATACACGCACAGCTCGCAAGAATTCAGTTGAAAATTATCGCACTCAAGTTAACGTAATAACAACGGAGGAAAACGCCTTTACGTAATGTGCTATTATACGGCAAAACATTTAGCGGAAGACGTAAACGTAACGTTTGTTTTGTGTGGTTTCTACGTTACGTTTAAACGTCATCATTTCTTGTTATGTATGAAGATCAGCCATGAAGCTGTGAAAGCGCTTACAGAAAAAAGGAAAAATACAACAACAGACTTTCTATTTATTTGTCTTACCAGACTTTTATTTATATTGTGCGTCACTCGAAGAATTCTGACTGTTTTTTCTATATATATATATATTAAAGTAGAGAAATAAAGATATAGACCTACTAAATTGGCACAGGTATGTTTCGAACCCGCAGACTACGGCTTCTAAGGAACGCTACGATATATGTGTAACGCTACGTTTCGCATGGATCTGTTTGTCAAAGTTTCCCTCTGTATGCGTTCGTTGACTAAACGTAATACTTCGCATTCATGCGTCGGATTCGATTCGCAACAATGCGCTTGTAAGCGGTACAGTGCATTGAAGAGCGCAAGCAATCGTCATTGAAGCGCAACTCTTCGGTTGATATGCAAATTAGCCTAATAGCATGATGCAATTTTACAGTTTAGTTGTGAATCCTTAAGCACGATTACGCACGATAACGAATGCTTTGCGAAGACTTGCGATTGGTGAACGAAGTGAAACGCACATATGCGAAAAATTGTTTTCAACAGACCTGTTTAAAATTTTCCGGCAGGTAAGACTCATCCTGACGAATTCTCACGCAAGCAAACACATTCATGCGAACGCTCTACAACGTACTGAAACGCAGACAAACGAATTGAAACGAATATTGCATAACTCAAGTTCGCAACTTAACGCAAGTCTGCGTTGAGGGACTTTCGCTTAGGTGTGACGACCTCTAAAGTTGCAATCAAATGAAATGAGAGACAGAGAAATTCAAGTTAGCATTTTCACTTTTGTTTAGTATATATACGAGGAAGCACCTGGTTGAATATCGCACAACTGGTCGCATGTTTAGTGCATGCTACTCATGTTCAGTTATATTCGCATGTTGTATAGTTCAGCAAATAGGTCACTGTATGGGCGTTACCTCATGAATTCGTTATTGGGTTTGGTCTACCTTAAGCCAAAGGTATACAGTTAAAAGATTCAAGTTAGAAAATAAGAATGAAATACGAATTTGTCTAATTCATATAGGATTGGACAAAATACAGGTATCTGGTAAATTTGTGACAGCAGTCTAGGCTGACTGTGTTCGACTTTTCAAAAATCTCCCTACTTGAACAGATGCCGGACTAGTCGACCACGCCCAGATATGAATTGTTAAGTTGCCGCCCATATAGTGACCTATTTGCCAAACTATATATTCAGTTATATTTGCGCTTCTACGGAAAACCTTGCTGGTCACGGTTTAGTTTCAGTTAATATTCGGCTGTGTCATATGCGAACGTGTTCCCCGCCACTCAAGTATCTTTTTTTTCTTTTTCTTTTTCCTCTTTTTAGGGGGGGGGGGAGGGGTTAAGTACATTTGAACCATTGTGTATTTCACTGCTGTGGCGTATGCATGACGTATTAGGAGTAATCGTTGCTTTCCATTCACATCTAATATACCTCTTTATAACACATTCTAATTGTTTCCAAAGTCATGGTCCTGGAAGACGCTGACGTTGAAATAGCGTTGGCTGGTTTAGCATGTACATTATGTGTCCAAAATGCAAAATGACTGAAACAGAAAGGCAATCCAGTTAGAGTTTGATTTAAAAGCCGTACTCGGAGCTTGTGGTAAATCCCGCATCCCTTACATGCGTACCATTACATGCGTACATGTATGGAATGTGTAACCCGGGCCAAACATGAAAAATAATGAAACCATTTGAGAGTTTAATGTACACGCAATAATCTTAAAACATGATTGCAAACAAAATGAAAACATGTGGAATACATGAAATAAAGATGTTTTCAAAATAAGATACACAACAGATGAGCTGCAGATAAGAATGGAACCTAACTTACATACGACGTAGATACGTCACGCATACGCCGCTTGACGCTTCATACGCCACACATACGTCATATGTACGTAGCACATTAGCCTTGATACGCTATTGCGACTTCATTCAAACTTATTTTTCTTCATCAGAAAACAAGATAATACCTTGAAGTAAGTTATTTTTGCAATATAAGTATCTATTCTTACCATTTATACATTGTTATATGACAAATAAATAAACAGAAAAAATAGTCCTGGAAATTAAACTCCGATCATGGAATTATCATGGAAAAGTCATGGAATTTTATTTTACACTTTCCGTGGGAACCCTGTTTTTCACTATACAGTTATATTAATTTATTTCTCAGTCATTTTCGTGAAAAGGAGTCCTTTTCTTATTTTAGGGTCAGCTGATCAGGAGAATACGACTCCGTTTCGATATTTGAAGTCCTTTTGGCGAAAAGGAGTCCTTTGTGCTATTTAGGGTAACCCCTAGGCCACTACCCTGCTACGGTATCACTCATCAGTGATGCCCTGTGGCCAACAAGCTGCCGCCCTCTACGGTACCGTCATACGACACTCACTCCGCGTTTCCAAGACTGTCAAGGCATGCCCATGCAGCATAAGGATGCACAGGGACTGCCAATTGATTCGCACTGAGCTGGTTTATGCCAAAGTTATATTTCGTGAATGGTATGTAATAAATGGAGAGAATTTAAACTACTTCTTCTTTCTTAAGATTGCCAAGACACGATTCCAAAAAGAACAGGGAATAAACTTTACAGCGTTTTCATGGATTATGGGAAGGCCTTTGACAAGAGGACCATTGGTCCTGTAGCTCACCTGAGAGATCATCACATTGTAAGGTCATGGGATTTAAATTAATTCTATTACTTCATTGATAATCGACCAACCAGACTGCCGAAAACAATATGCAACCTTTCCTACTGCCCAGTGATGCTTAGTGTGTGTAATTTGATAAAGATCTACATACTGGCTTTGGAGATATTGAACATTAAAACATACATGAAAAGAGTTCCAGTCCGATCTGCCTCGAAACAATATGCAACCTTTCCTACTGCCCAGTCATGCTGTGTGTGTAATTTGATCAAGATCCACCTACTGCCTTTGGAGATATTGAATTTTGAATTGCTTTCTATGGTAAGTCTATGGAGACAACCCCAGGGGCGTGACCACATTTGACCTCAGTGGCATGGTTGGCAAAATTTATAATAAGGACTAACAAACATTACTACATACAAAATATAGAAGCTCTGGGCCTTGTGTTTTCCGAGATAGTTTTATAGTTTTTCCCATTGTAAGTCCATGGAGACTACCAAACCCGGGGGCGTGGCCAAATTTGACCCCAGGGACACGGCTGTCACAATTTATGTAAAGGACCATTAGCTGTTGCCACATACCAAGTATCAAAGCTGTGGACCCTGTGGTTTCAGAGATTTTTTTTTTCCCATTAAAATATGTATGTTGCAATGGCAACCAGAGTTCCAGTCCGATCTGCATAAAAACAATATGCAGTCTTTTCTACTGCCCAGTGACGCGGTTTGTAATTTGATCTCTAGTACAGCAGCATGGATTTTCAGAAACTTGACAGAACAGCAGGGCTCGAAGCGTATCTTTTGGCTACAAGAAAATGCGAATACCACGCTCCAGCTGGATGGAATTACTGAAGAACAAAGAAGTTTTGGAAATCGCTGTATATCGCTGGCTGTTCGCACTGGACAGATACACAGGCGAGTACCATAGCAGCATGAATCTTTTGAACAGTGCCTGGACAGTAGCCGCCGGACTGCATTTGGTCGAAACGTGAAAAACTCGTGAAACTGGGTTTCCGACCAAACCAACCAGAGTTGCGAAACGGTTCTTAGTCCAGAGAGTGTGTTGTGATTGCTTGGTGTGGCCTCTGGTACAGCAGCATGGATATTCTGAAAATTGGCAGAACAGCAGTCTTTTGGCTTCAAGAAAATGCAAATATCACGCTTCAGCAGGATGGGATTACTAGAGAACCAACACGTTTTGGAAATCGCTGTATATCGCTGTTCGCATTCGACTGATAAACTGGCGAGTACCATAGCAGCATGGATCTTTTGAACAGTGTCTAGCTGTCCAAAAGTGTCATATGACTGCATTTGGTCGAAAAGTGCAAAACTCGTGAAACTGGGTTTCCGACCAAACCAAGCAGAGTTGCGAAACGGTTCGTATCCCATTGAGTGTGGTTCGATGCTTTCGGATTACTTGAGAACGAAGACGTTTTGGAAATCACTGTATATCACCGGCTGCTTGCATTTGACAGATAAACTGACGAGTACCATAGTAGCATGGATCTTTTGCCAAATCACTACAGCCAAGTTTTTGAAAATCCATACTGCTATACTACTCGACATTTAGCCCTACCAGCGCATGTATTTAGAGATATAAAGCGTTTTCCTACATTGAACGGTTCTCCAGAAATCCCATGCTGCTGGTCATTTTCGTGCTGCTAGCAGGATGAAATTTGCCTTTTGCCGACACCGTTCCGCCAAGACTTTGAAAATCCATACTGCTATACTACTCGACAGTTAGCCCTACCAGCGCATGTATTTAGAGATATAAAGCGTTTTCCTACATTGGACGGTTCTCCAGAAATCCCATGCTGCTGGTCATTTTCATGCTGCTAGCAGGACGAAATTTGCCTTTTGCCGATACCGTTCCGCCAAGACGATGAAAATCCATACGGCTATACTACTCGACAGTTAGCCCTACCAGCGCATGTATTTAGAGATATAACCCGTTTTCCTACATTGAACGGTTCTCCAGAAATCCCATGCTGCTGGTCATTTTCGTGCTGCTAGCAGGATGAAATTTGCGTTTTGTCGACACCGTTCCGCCAAGACTTTGAAAATTCATACTGCTATACTACTCGACAGTTAGCCCTACCAGCGCATGTATTTAGAGATATAAAGCGTTTTCCTACATTGGACGGTTCTCCAGAAATCCCATGCTGCTGGTCATTTTCATGCTGCTAGCAGGACGAAATTTGACTTTTGCCGATACCGTTCCGCCAAGACTATGAAAATCCATACTGCTATACTACTCGACAGTTTGTCCTAACAGCGCATGCATTTAGAGATATAAAGCGTTTTCCTACATTGAACGGTTCTCCAGAAATCCCATGCTGCTGGTCATTTTCGTGCTGCTAGCAGGATGAAATTTGCGTTTTGTCGACACCGTTCCGCCAAGACTTTGAAAATTCATACGGCTATACTACTCGACAGTTAGCCCTACCAGCGCATGTATTTAGAGATATAAAGCGTTTTCCTACATTGGACGTTTCTCCAGAAATCCCATGCTGCTGGTCATTTTCATGCTGCTAGCAGGACGAAATTTGCCTTTTGTCGATACCGTTCCGCCAAGACGATGAAAATCCATACTGCTATACTACTCGACAGTTAGCCCTACCAGCGCATGCATTTAGAGATATAAAGCGTTTTCCTACATTGAACGGTTCTCCAGAAATCCCATGCTGCTGGTCATTTTCATGCTGCTAGCAGGACGAAATTTGCCTTTTGTCGATACCGTTCCGCCAAGACGATGAAAATCCATACTGCTATACTACTCGACAGTTAGCCCTACCAGCGCATGTATTTAGAGATATAAAGCGTTTTCCTACATTGAACGGTTCTCCAGAAATCCCATGCTGCTGGTCATTTTCATGCTGCTAGCAGGACGAAATTTGCCTTTTGCCGATACCGTTCCGCCAAGACGATGAAAATCCATACTGCTATACTACTCGACAGTTAGCCCTACCAGCGCATGTATTTAGAGATATAAAGCGTTTTCCTACATTGGACGGTTCTCCAGAAATCCCATGCTGCTGGTCATTTTCATGCTGCTAGCAGGACGAAATTTGACTTTTGCCGATACCGTTCCGCCAAGACTATGAAAATCCATACTGCTATACTACTCGACAGTTTGTCCTAACAGCGCATGCATTTAGAGATATAAAGCGTTTTCCTACATTGAACGGTTCTCCAGAAATCCCATGCTGCTGGTCATTTTCGTGCTGCTAGCAGGATGAAATTTGCGTTTTGTCGACACCGTTCCGCCAAGACTTTGAAAATTCATACTGCTATACTACTCGACAGTTAGCCCTACCAGCGCATGTATTTAGAGATATAAAGCGTTTTCCTACATTGGACGGTTCTCCAGAAATCCCATGCTGCTGGTCATTTTCATGCTGCTAGCAGGACGAAATTTGACTTTTGCCGATACCGTTCCGCCAAGACTATGAAAATCCATACTGCTATACTACTCGACAGTTTGTCCTAACAGCGCATGCATTTAGAGATATAAAGCGTTTTCCTACATTGAACGGTTCTCCAGAAATCCCATGCTGCTGGTCATTTTCGTGCTGCTAGCAGGATGAAATTTGCCTTTTGCCGACACCGTTCCGCCAAGACTGAAAATCCATACGGCTATACTACTCGACAGTTAGCCCTACCAGCGCATGTATTTAGAGATATAAAGCGTTTTCCTACATTGGACGTTTCTCCAGAAATCCCATGCTGCTGGTCATTTTCATGCTGCTAGCAGGACGAAATTTGCCTTTTGTCGATACCGTTCCGCCAAGACGATGAAAATCCATACTGCTATACTACTCGACAGTTAGCCCTACCAGCGCATGTATTTAGAGATATAAAGCGTTTTCCTACATTGAACGGTTCTCCAGAAATCCCATGCTGCTGGTCATTTTCATGCTGCTAGCAGGACGAAATTTGCCTTTTGCCGATACCGTTCCGCCAAGACGATGAAAATCCATACTGCTATACTACTCGACAGTTAGCCCTACCAGCGCATGCATTTAGAGATATAAAGCGTTTTCCTACATTGAACGGTTCTCCAGAAATCCCATGCTGCTGGTCATTTTCGTGCTGCTAGCAGGATGAAATTTGCCTTTTGCCGACACCGGTTCGCCAAGACTTTGAAAATCCATACTGCTATACTACTCGACAGTTAGCCCTACCAGCGCATGTATTTAGAGATATAAACCGTTTTCCTACATTGGACGGTTCTCCAGAAATCCCATGCTGCTGGTCATTTTCATGCTGCTAGCAGGACGAAATTTGACTTTTGCCGAAACCGTTCCGCCAAGACGATGAAAATCCATACTGCTATACTACTCGACAGTTAGCCCTACCAGCGCATGCATTTAGAGATATAAAGCGGTTTCCTACATTGAACGGTTCTCCAGAAATCCCATGCTGCTGGTCATTTTCGTGCTGCTAGCAGGATGAAATTTGCCTTTTGCCGACACCGTTCCGCCAAGACTTTGAAAATCCATACTGCTATACTACTCGACAGTTAGCCCTACCAGCGCATGTACTTAGAGATATAAACCGTTTTCCTACATTGGACGGTTCTCCAGAAATCCCATGCTGCAGGTCATTTTCATGCTGCTAGCAGGACGAAATTTGCCTTTTGCCGATACCGTTCCGCCAAGACTTTGAAAATCCATACTGCTATACTACTCGACAGTTAGCCCTACCAGCGCATGTATTTAGAGATATAAAGCGTTTTCCTACATTGGACGGTTCTCCAGAAATCCCATGCTGCTGGTCATTTTCATGCTGCTAGCAGGACGAAATTTGACTTTTGCCGATACCGTTCCGCCAAGACGATGAAAATCCATACTGCTATACTACTCGACAGTTAGTCCTACCAGCGCATGCATTTAGAGATATAAAGCGTTTTCCTACATTGAACGGTTCTCCAGAAATCCCATGCTGCTGGTCATTTTCGTGCTGCTAGCAGGATGAAATTTTCCTTTTGCCGACACCGTTCCGCCAAGACTTTGAAAATCCATACTGCTATACTACTCGACAGTTAGCCCTACCAGCGCATGTATTTAGAGATATAAAGCGTTTTCCTACATTGGACGGTTCTCCAGAAATCCCATGCTGCTGGTCATTTTCATGCTGCTAGCAGGACGAAATTTGCCTTTTGCCGATACCGTTCCGCCAAGACGATGAAAATTCATACTGCTATACTACTCGACAGTTAGCCCTACCAGCGCATGCATTTAGAGATATAAAGCGTTTTCCTACATTGAACGGTTCTCCAGAAATCCCATGCTGCTGGTCATTTTCATGCTGCTAGCAGGACGAAATTTGCCTTTTGCCGATACCGTTCCGCCAAGACTTTGAAAATCCATACTGCTATACTACTCGACAGTTAGCCCTACCAGCGCATGCATTTAGAGATATAAAGCGTTTTCCTACATTGAACGGTTCTCCAGAAATCCCATGCTGCTGGTCATTTTCATGCTGCTAGCAGGACGAAATTTTCCTTTTGCCGATACCGTTCCGCCAAGACTTTGAAAATCCATACTGCTATACTACTCGACAGTTAGCCCTACCAGCGCATGTATTTAGAGATATAAACCGTTTTCCTACATTGGACGGTTCTCCAGAAATCCCATGCTGCTGGTCATTTTCATGCTGCTAGCAGGACGAAATTTGCCTTTTGCCGATACCGTTCCGCCAAGACGATGAAAATCCATACTGCTATACTACTCGACAGTTAGCCCTACCAGCGCATGCATTTAGAGATATAAAGCGTTTTCCTACATTGAACGGTTCTCCAGAAATCCCATGCTGCTGGTCATTTTCATGCTGCTAGCAGGACGAAATTTGCCTTTTGCCGACACCGTTCCGCCAAGACGATGAAAATCCATACTGCTATACTACTCGACAGTTAGCCCTACCAGCACATGCATTTAGAGATATAAAGCGTTTTCCTACATTGAACGGTTCTCTTGAAATCCCATGCTGCTGGTCATTTTCGTGCTGCTAGGAGGATGAAATTTACCTTTTGCCGACACCGTTCCGCCAAGACGATGAAAATCCATACTGCTATACTACTCGACAGTTAGCTCTACTAGCGCATGCATTTAGAGATATAAAGCGTTTTCCTACATTGAACGGTTCTCCAAAAATCCCATGCTGCTGGTCATTTTCGTGCTGCTAGCAGGATGAAATTTGCCTTTTGCCGACACCGTTCCGCCAAGACTTTGAAAATCCATACTGCTATACTACTCGACAGTTAGCCCTACCAGCGCATGTATTTAGAGATATAAACCGTTTTCCTACATTGGACGTTTCTCCAGAAATCCCATGCTGCTGGTCATTTTCATGCTGCTAGCAGGACGAAATTTGCCTTTTGCCGATACCGTTCCGCAAAGACGATGAAAATCCATACTGCTATACTACTCGACAGTTAGCCCTACCAGCGCATGCATTTAGAGATATAAAGCGTTTTCCTACATTGAACGGTTCTCCAGAAATCCCATGCTGCTGTTCATTTTCATGCTGCTAGCAGGACGAAATTTGACTTTTGCCGACGCCGTTCCGCCAAGACGATGAAAATCCATACTGCTATACTAAGAGACAGTTAGCCCTACCAGCGCATGCATTTAGAGATATAAAGCGTTTTCCTACATTGAACGGTTCTCCAGAAATCCCATGCTGCTGGTCATTTTCGTGCTGCTAGCAGGATGAAACTTGCCTTTTGCCGACACCGTTCCGCCAAGACTTTGAAAATCCACACTGCTATACTACTCGACAGTTAGCCCTACCAGCGCATGTATTTAGAGATATAAAGCGTTTTCCTACATTGGACGGTTCTCGAGAAATCCCATGCTGCTGTTCATTTTCATGCTGCTAGCAGGACGAAATTTGCCTTTTGCCGATACCGTTCCGCCAAGACGATGAAAATCCATACTGCTATACTACTCGACAGTTAGCCCTACCAGCGCATGCATTTAGAGATATAAAGCGTTTTCCTACATTGAACGGTTCTCCAGAAATCCCATGCTGCTGGTCATTTTCGTGCTGCTAGCAGGATGAAATTTGCCTTCTGCCGACACCGTTCCGCCAAGACTTTGAAAATCCATACTGCTATACTACTCGACAGTTAGCCCTACCAGCGCATGCATTTAGAGATATAAACCGTTTTCCTACGTTGGACGGTTCTCCAGAAATCCCATGCTTCTGGTCATTTTCATGCTGCTAGCAGGACGAAATTTGCCTTTTGCCGATACCGTTCCACCAATACGATGAAAATCCATACTGCTATACTACTCGACAGTTAGCCCTACCAGCGCATGCATTTAGAGATATAAAGCGTTTTCCTACATTGAACGGTTCTCCAGAAATCCCATGCTGCTGGTCATTTTCGTGCTGCTAGCAGGACGAAATTTGCCTTTTGCCGACACCGTTCCGCCAAGACTTTGAAAATCCATACTGCTATACTACTCGACAGTTAGCCCTACCAGCGCATGCATTTAGAGATATAAACCGTTTTCCTACATTGAACGGTTCTCCAGAAATCCCATGCTGCTGGTCATTTTCGTGCTGCTAGCAGGATGAAATTTGCCTTTTGCCGACACCGTTCCGCCAAGACTTTGAAAATCCATACTGCTATACTACTCGACAGTTAGCCCTACCAGCGCATGTATTTAATGATATAAAGCGTTTTCCTACATTGGACGGTTCTCCAGAAATCCCATGCTGCTGGTCATTTTCATTCTGCTAGCAGGACGAAATTTGCCTTTTGCCGATACCGTTCCGCCAAGACGATGAAAATCCATACTGCTATACTACTCGACAGTTAGCCCTACCAGCGCATGCATTTAGAGATATAAAGCGTTTTCCTACATTGAACGGTTCTCCAGAAATCCCATGCTGCTGGTCATTTTCGTGCTGCTAGCAGGACGAAATTTGCCTTTTGCCGACACAGTTCCGCCAAGACGATGAAAATTCATACTGCTATACTACTCGACAGTTAGCCCTACCAGCGCATGTATTTAGATATATAAACCGTTTTCCTACATTGGACGTTTCTCCAAAAATCCCATGCTGCTGGTCATTTTCATTCTGCTAGCAGGACGAAATTTGACTTTTGCCGATACCGTTCCGCCAAGACGATGAAAATCCATACTGCTATAATACTCGACAGTTAGCCCTACCAGCGCATGCATTTAGAGATATAAAGCGTTTTCCTACATTGAACGGTTCTCCAGAAATCCCATGCTGATGGTCATTTTCGTGCTGCTAGCAGGACGAAATTTGCCTTTTGCCGACACCGTTCCGCCAAGACTTTGAAAATCCATACTGCTATACTACTCGACAGTTAGCCCTACCAGCGCATGTATTTAGAGATATAAACCGTTTTCCTACATTGGACGGTTCTCCAGAAATCCCATGCTGCTGGTCATTTTCATGGTGCTAGCAGGACGAAATTTGACTTTTGCCGATACCGTTCCGCCAAGACGATGAAAATCCATACTGCTATACTACTCGACAGTTAGCCCTACCAGCGCATGCATTTAGAGATATAAAGCGTTTTCCTACATTGAACGGTTCTCCAGAAATCCCATGCTGCTGGTCATTTTCATGCTGCTAGCAGGACGAAATTTGCCTTTTGCAGATACCGTTCCGCCAAGACTTTGAAAATCCATACTGCTATACTACTCGACAGTTAGCCCTACCAGCGCATGCAGTTAGAGATATTAAGCGTTTTCCTACATTGAACGGTTCTCCAAAAATCCCATGCTGCTGGTCATTTTCGTGCTGCTAGCAGGATGAAATTTGCCTTTTGCCGACACCGTTCCGCCAAGACTTTGAAAATCCATACTGCTATACTACTCGACAGTTAGCCCTACCAGCGCATGTATTTAGAGATATAAACCGTTTTCCTACATTGGACGGTTCTCCAGAAATCCCATGCTGCTGGCCATTTTCATGCTGCTAGCAGGACAAAATTTGCCTTTTGCCGATACCGTTCCGCCAAGACGATGAAAATCCATACTGCTATACTACTCGACAGTTAGCCCTACCAGCGCATGCATTTAGAGATATAAAAGGTTTTCCTACATTGAACGGTTCTCCAGAAATCCCATGCTGCTGGTCATTTTCGTGCTGCTAGCAGGATGAAATTTGCCTTTTGCCGACACCGTTCCGCCAAGACTTTGAAAATCCATACTGCTATACTACTCGACAGTTAGCCCTACCAGCGCATGCATTTAGAGATATAAAGCGTTTTCCTACATTGGACGGTTCTCCAGAAATCCCATGCTGCTGGTCATTTTCGTGCTGCTAGCAGGATGAAAATTGCTTTTTGCCGACACCGTTCCGCCAAGACTTTGAAAATCCATACTGCTATACTACTCGACAGTTAGCCCTACCAGCGCATGTATTTAGAGATATAAACCGTTTTCCTACATTGGACGTTTCTCAAGAAATCCCATGCTGCTGGTCATTTTCATGCTGCTAGCAGGACGAAATTTGCCTTTTGCCGATACCGTTCCGCCAAGACGATGAAAATCCATACTGCTATACTACTCGACAGTTAGCCCTACCAGCGCATGCATTTAGAGATATAAAGCGTTTTCCTACATTCATCGGTTCTCCAGAAATCCCATGCTGCTGGTCATTTTCGTGCTGCTAGCAGGATGAAATTTGCCTTTTGCCGACACCGTTCCGCCAAGACTTTGAAAATCCATACTGCTATACTACTCGACAGTTAGCCCTACCAGCGCATGCATTTAGAGATATAAAGCGTTTTCCTACATTGAACGGTTCTCCAGAAATCCCATGCTGCTGGTCATTTTCGTGCTGCTAGCAGGACGAAATTTGCCTTTTGCCGACACCGTTCCGCCAAGACTTTGAAAATCCATACTGCTATACTACTCGACAGTTAGCCCTACCAGCGCATGCATTTAGAGATATAAAGCGTTTTCCTACATTGAACGGTTCTCCAGAAATCCCATGCTGCTGGTCATTTTCGTGCTGCTAGCAGGATGAAATTTGCCTTCTGCCGACACCGTTCCGCCAAGACTTTGAAAATCCATACTGCTATACTACTCGACAGTTAGCCCTACCAGCGCATGCATTTAGAGATATAAACCGTTTTCCTACGTTGGACGGTTCTCCAGAAATCCCATGCTTCTGGTCATTTTCATGCTGCTAGCAGGACGAAATTTGCCTTTTGCCGATACCGTTCCACCAATACGATGAAAATCCATACTGCTATACTACTCGACAGTTAGCCCTACCAGCGCATGCATTTAGAGATATAAAGCGTTTTCCTACATTGAACGGTTCTCCAGAAATCCCATGCTGCTGGTCATTTTCGTGCTGCTAGCAGGACGAAATTTGCCTTTTGCCGACACCGTTCCGCCAAGACTTTGAAAATCCATACTGCTATACTACTCGACAGTTAGCCCTACCAGCGCATGCATTTAGAGATATAAACCGTTTTCCTACATTGAACGGTTCTCCAGAAATCCCATGCTGCTGGTCATTTTCGTGCTGCTAGCAGGATGAAATTTGCCTTTTGCCGACACCGTTCCGCCAAGACTTTGAAAATCCATACTGCTATACTACTCGACAGTTAGCCCTACCAGCGCATGTATTTAATGATATAAAGCGTTTTCCTACATTGGACGGTTCTCCAGAAATCCCATGCTGCTGGTCATTTTCATTCTGCTAGCAGGACGAAATTTGCCTTTTGCCGATACCGTTCCGCCAAGACGATGAAAATCCATACTGCTATACTACTCGACAGTTAGCCCTACCAGCGCATGCATTTAGAGATATAAAGCGTTTTCCTACATTGAACGGTTCTCCAGAAATCCCATGCTGCTGGTCATTTTCGTGCTGCTAGCAGGACGAAATTTGCCTTTTGCCGACACAGTTCCGCCAAGACGATGAAAATTCATACTGCTATACTACTCGACAGTTAGCCCTACCAGCGCATGTATTTAGATATATAAACCGTTTTCCTACATTGGACGTTTCTCCAAAAATCCCATGCTGCTGGTCATTTTCATTCTGCTAGCAGGACGAAATTTGACTTTTGCCGATACCGTTCCGCCAAGACGATGAAAATCCATACTGCTATAATACTCGACAGTTAGCCCTACCAGCGCATGCATTTAGAGATATAAAGCGTTTTCCTACATTGAACGGTTCTCCAGAAATCCCATGCTGATGGTCATTTTCGTGCTGCTAGCAGGACGAAATTTGCCTTTTGCCGACACCGTTCCGCCAAGACTTTGAAAATCCATACTGCTATACTACTCGACAGTTAGCCCTACCAGCGCATGTATTTAGAGATATAAACCGTTTTCCTACATTGGACGGTTCTCCAGAAATCCCATGCTGCTGGTCATTTTCATGGTGCTAGCAGGACGAAATTTGACTTTTGCCGATACCGTTCCGCCAAGACGATGAAAATCCATACTGCTATACTACTCGACAGTTAGCCCTACCAGCGCATGCATTTAGAGATATAAAGCGTTTTCCTACATTGAACGGTTCTCCAGAAATCCCATGCTGCTGGTCATTTTCATGCTGCTAGCAGGACGAAATTTGCCTTTTGCAGATACCGTTCCGCCAAGACTTTGAAAATCCATACTGCTATACTACTCGACAGTTAGCCCTACCAGCGCATGCAGTTAGAGATATTAAGCGTTTTCCTACATTGAACGGTTCTCCAAAAATCCCATGCTGCTGGTCATTTTCATGGTGCTAGCAGGACGAAATTTGACTTTTGCCGATACCGTTCCGCCAAGACGATGAAAATCCATACTGCTATACTACTCGACAGTTAGCCCTACCAGCGCATGCATTTAGAGATATAAAGCGTTTTCCTACATTGAACGGTTCTCCAGAAATCCCATGCTGCTGGTCATTTTCATGCTGCTAGCAGGACGAAATTTGCCTTTTGCAGATACCGTTCCGCCAAGACTTTGAAAATCCATACTGCTATACTACTCGACAGTTAGCCCTACCAGCGCATGCAGTTAGAGATATTAAGCGTTTTCCTACATTGAACGGTTCTCCAAAAATCCCATGCTGCTGGTCATTTTCGTGCTGCTAGCAGGATGAAATTTGCCTTTTGCCGACACCGTTCCGCCAAGACTTTGAAAATCCATACTGCTATACTACTCGACAGTTAGCCCTACCAGCGCATGTATTTAGAGATATAAACCGTTTTCCTACATTGGACGGTTCTCCAGAAATCCCATGCTGCTGGCCATTTTCATGCTGCTAGCAGGACAAAATTTGCCTTTTGCCGATACCGTTCCGCCAAGACGATGAAAATCCATACTGCTATACTACTCGACAGTTAGCCCTACCAGCGCATGCATTTAGAGATATAAAAGGTTTTCCTACATTGAACGGTTCTCCAGAAATCCCATGCTGCTGGTCATTTTCGTGCTGCTAGCAGGATGAAATTTGCCTTTTGCCGACACCGTTCCGCCAAGACTTTGAAAATCCATACTGCTATACTACTCGACAGTTAGCCCTACCAGCGCATGCATTTAGAGATATAAAGCGTTTTCCTACATTGGACGGTTCTCCAGAAATCCCATGCTGCTGGTCATTTTCGTGCTGCTAGCAGGATGAAAATTGCTTTTTGCCGACACCGTTCCGCCAAGACTTTGAAAATCCATACTGCTATACTACTCGACAGTTAGCCCTACCAGCGCATGTATTTAGAGATATAAACCGTTTTCCTACATTGGACGTTTCTCAAGAAATCCCATGCTGCTGGTCATTTTCATGCTGCTAGCAGGACGAAATTTGCCTTTTGCCGATACCGTTCCGCCAAGACGATGAAAATCCATACTGCTATACTACTCGACAGTTAGCCCTACCAGCGCATGCATTTAGAGATATAAAGCGTTTTCCTACATTCATCGGTTCTCCAGAAATCCCATGCTGCTGGTCATTTTCGTGCTGCTAGCAGGATGAAATTTGCCTTTTGCCGACACCGTTCCGCCAAGACTTTGAAAATCCATACTGCTATACTACTCGACAGTTAGCCCTACCAGCGCATGCATTTAGAGATATAAAGCGTTTTCCTACATTGAACGGTTCTCCAGAAATCCCATGCTGCTGGTCATTTTCGTGCTGCTAGCAGGACGAAATTTGCCTTTTGCCGACACCGTTCCGCCAAGACTTTGAAAATCCATACTGCTATACTACTCGACAGTTAGCCCTACCAGCGCATGTATTTAATGATATAAAGCGTTTTCCTACATTGGACGGTTCTCCAGAAATCCCATGCTGCTGGTCATTTTCATTCTGCTAGCAGGACGAAATTTGCCTTTTGCCGATACCGTTCCGCCAAGACGATGAAAATCCATACTGCTATACTACTCGACAGTTAGCCCTACCAGCGCATGCATTTAGAGATATAAAGCGTTTTCCTACATTGAACGGTTCTCCAGAAATCCCATGCTGCTGGTCATTTTCGTGCTGCTAGCAGGACGAAATTTGCCTTTTGCCGACACAGTTCCGCCAAGACGATGAAAATTCATACTGCTATACTACTCGACAGTTAGCCCTACCAGCGCATGTATTTAGATATATAAACCGTTTTCCTACATTGGACGTTTCTCCAAAAATCCCATGCTGCTGGTCATTTTCATTCTGCTAGCAGGACGAAATTTGACTTTTGCCGATACCGTTCCGCCAAGACGATGAAAATCCATACTGCTATAATACTCGACAGTTAGCCCTACCAGCGCATGCATTTAGAGATATAAAGCGTTTTCCTACATTGAACGGTTCTCCAGAAATCCCATGCTGATGGTCATTTTCGTGCTGCTAGCAGGACGAAATTTGCCTTTTGCCGACACCGTTCCGCCAAGACTTTGAAAATCCATACTGCTATACTACTCGACAGTTAGCCCTACCAGCGCATGTATTTAGAGATATAAACCGTTTTCCTACATTGGACGGTTCTCCAGAAATCCCATGCTGCTGGTCATTTTCATGGTGCTAGCAGGACGAAATTTGACTTTTGCCGATACCGTTCCGCCAAGACGATGAAAATCCATACTGCTATACTACTCGACAGTTAGCCCTACCAGCGCATGCATTTAGAGATATAAAGCGTTTTCCTACATTGAACGGTTCTCCAGAAATCCCATGCTGCTGGTCATTTTCATGCTGCTAGCAGGACGAAATTTGCCTTTTGCAGATACCGTTCCGCCAAGACTTTGAAAATCCATACTGCTATACTACTCGACAGTTAGCCCTACCAGCGCATGCAGTTAGAGATATTAAGCGTTTTCCTACATTGAACGGTTCTCCAAAAATCCCATGCTGCTGGTCATTTTCGTGCTGCTAGCAGGATGAAATTTGCCTTTTGCCGACACCGTTCCGCCAAGACTTTGAAAATCCATACTGCTATACTACTCGACAGTTAGCCCTACCAGCGCATGTATTTAGAGATATAAACCGTTTTCCTACATTGGACGGTTCTCCAGAAATCCCATGCTGCTGGCCATTTTCATGCTGCTAGCAGGACAAAATTTGCCTTTTGCCGATACCGTTCCGCCAAGACGATGAAAATCCATACTGCTATACTACTCGACAGTTAGCCCTACCAGCGCATGCATTTAGAGATATAAAAGGTTTTCCTACATTGAACGGTTCTCCAGAAATCCCATGCTGCTGGTCATTTTCGTGCTGCTAGCAGGATGAAATTTGCCTTTTGCCGACACCGTTCCGCCAAGACTTTGAAAATCCATACTGCTATACTACTCGACAGTTAGCCCTACCAGCGCATGCATTTAGAGATATAAAGCGTTTTCCTACATTGGACGGTTCTCCAGAAATCCCATGCTGCTGGTCATTTTCGTGCTGCTAGCAGGATGAAAATTGCTTTTTGCCGACACCGTTCCGCCAAGACTTTGAAAATCCATACTGCTATACTACTCGACAGTTAGCCCTACCAGCGCATGTATTTAGAGATATAAACCGTTTTCCTACATTGGACGTTTCTCAAGAAATCCCATGCTGCTGGTCATTTTCATGCTGCTAGCAGGACGAAATTTGCCTTTTGCCGATACCGTTCCGCCAAGACGATGAAAATCCATACTGCTATACTACTCGACAGTTAGCCCTACCAGCGCATGCATTTAGAGATATAAAGCGTTTTCCTACATTCATCGGTTCTCCAGAAATCCCATGCTGCTGGTCATTTTCGTGCTGCTAGCAGGATGAAATTTGCCTTTTGCCGACACCGTTCCGCCAAGACTTTGAAAATCCATACTGCTATACTACTCGACAGTTAGCCCTACCAGCGCATGCATTTAGAGATATAAAGCGTTTTCCTACATTGAACGGTTCTCCAGAAATCCCATGCTGCTGGTCATTTTCGTGCTGCTAGCAGGACGAAATTTGCCTTTTGCCGACACCGTTCCGCCAAGACTTTGAAAATCCATACTGCTATACTACTCGACAGTTAGCCCTACCAGCGCATGCATTTAGAGATATAAAGCGTTTTCCTACATTGAACGGTTCTCCAGAAATCCCATGCTGCTGGTCATTTTCGTGCTGCTAGCAGGATGAAATTTGCCTTCTGCCGACACCGTTCCGCCAAGACTTTGAAAATCCATACTGCTATACTACTCGACAGTTAGCCCTACCAGCGCATGCATTTAGAGATATAAACCGTTTTCCTACGTTGGACGGTTCTCCAGAAATCCCATGCTTCTGGTCATTTTCATGCTGCTAGCAGGACGAAATTTGCCTTTTGCCGATACCGTTCCACCAATACGATGAAAATCCATACTGCTATACTACTCGACAGTTAGCCCTACCAGCGCATGCATTTAGAGATATAAAGCGTTTTCCTACATTGAACGGTTCTCCAGAAATCCCATGCTGCTGGTCATTTTCGTGCTGCTAGCAGGACGAAATTTGCCTTTTGCCGACACCGTTCCGCCAAGACTTTGAAAATCCATACTGCTATACTACTCGACAGTTAGCCCTACCAGCGCATGCATTTAGAGATATAAACCGTTTTCCTACATTGAACGGTTCTCCAGAAATCCCATGCTGCTGGTCATTTTCGTGCTGCTAGCAGGATGAAATTTGCCTTTTGCCGACACCGTTCCGCCAAGACTTTGAAAATCCATACTGCTATACTACTCGACAGTTAGCCCTACCAGCGCATGTATTTAATGATATAAAGCGTTTTCCTACATTGGACGGTTCTCCAGAAATCCCATGCTGCTGGTCATTTTCATTCTGCTAGCAGGACGAAATTTGCCTTTTGCCGATACCGTTCCGCCAAGACGATGAAAATCCATACTGCTATACTACTCGACAGTTAGCCCTACCAGCGCATGCATTTAGAGATATAAAGCGTTTTCCTACATTGAACGGTTCTCCAGAAATCCCATGCTGCTGGTCATTTTCGTGCTGCTAGCAGGACGAAATTTGCCTTTTGCCGACACAGTTCCGCCAAGACGATGAAAATTCATACTGCTATACTACTCGACAGTTAGCCCTACCAGCGCATGTATTTAGATATATAAACCGTTTTCCTACATTGGACGTTTCTCCAAAAATCCCATGCTGCTGGTCATTTTCATTCTGCTAGCAGGACGAAATTTGACTTTTGCCGATACCGTTCCGCCAAGACGATGAAAATCCATACTGCTATAATACTCGACAGTTAGCCCTACCAGCGCATGCATTTAGAGATATAAAGCGTTTTCCTACATTGAACGGTTCTCCAGAAATCCCATGCTGATGGTCATTTTCGTGCTGCTAGCAGGACGAAATTTGCCTTTTGCCGACACCGTTCCGCCAAGACTTTGAAAATCCATACTGCTATACTACTCGACAGTTAGCCCTACCAGCGCATGTATTTAGAGATATAAACCGTTTTCCTACATTGGACGGTTCTCCAGAAATCCCATGCTGCTGGTCATTTTCATGGTGCTAGCAGGACGAAATTTGACTTTTGCCGATACCGTTCCGCCAAGACGATGAAAATCCATACTGCTATACTACTCGACAGTTAGCCCTACCAGCGCATGCATTTAGAGATATAAAGCGTTTTCCTACATTGAACGGTTCTCCAGAAATCCCATGCTGCTGGTCATTTTCATGCTGCTAGCAGGACGAAATTTGCCTTTTGCAGATACCGTTCCGCCAAGACTTTGAAAATCCATACTGCTATACTACTCGACAGTTAGCCCTACCAGCGCATGCAGTTAGAGATATTAAGCGTTTTCCTACATTGAACGGTTCTCCAAAAATCCCATGCTGCTGGTCATTTTCGTGCTGCTAGCAGGATGAAATTTGCCTTTTGCCGACACCGTTCCGCCAAGACTTTGAAAATCCATACTGCTATACTACTCGACAGTTAGCCCTACCAGCGCATGTATTTAGAGATATAAACCGTTTTCCTACATTGGACGGTTCTCCAGAAATCCCATGCTGCTGGCCATTTTCATGCTGCTAGCAGGACAAAATTTGCCTTTTGCCGATACCGTTCCGCCAAGACGATGAAAATCCATACTGCTATACTACTCGACAGTTAGCCCTACCAGCGCATGCATTTAGAGATATAAAAGGTTTTCCTACATTGAACGGTTCTCCAGAAATCCCATGCTGCTGGTCATTTTCGTGCTGCTAGCAGGATGAAATTTGCCTTTTGCCGACACCGTTCCGCCAAGACTTTGAAAATCCATACTGCTATACTACTCGACAGTTAGCCCTACCAGCGCATGCATTTAGAGATATAAAGCGTTTTCCTACATTGGACGGTTCTCCAGAAATCCCATGCTGCTGGTCATTTTCGTGCTGCTAGCAGGATGAAAATTGCTTTTTGCCGACACCGTTCCGCCAAGACTTTGAAAATCCATACTGCTATACTACTCGACAGTTAGCCCTACCAGCGCATGTATTTAGAGATATAAACCGTTTTCCTACATTGGACGTTTCTCAAGAAATCCCATGCTGCTGGTCATTTTCATGCTGCTAGCAGGACGAAATTTGCCTTTTGCCGATACCGTTCCGCCAAGACGATGAAAATCCATACTGCTATACTACTCGACAGTTAGCCCTACCAGCGCATGCATTTAGAGATATAAAGCGTTTTCCTACATTGAACGGTTCTCCAGAAATCCCATGCTGCTGGTCATTTTCGTGCTGCTAGCAGGATGAAATTTGCCTTTTGCCGACACCGTTCCGCCAAGACTTTGAAAATCCATACTGCTATACTACTCGACAGTTAGCCCTACCAGCGCATGTATTTAGAGATATAAACCGTTTTCCTACATTGGACGGTTCTCCAGAAATCCCATGCTGCTGGTCATTTTCATGCTGCTAGCAGGACGAAATTTGCCTTTTGCCGATACCGTTCCGCCAAGACTTTTAATATCCATACTGCTATACTACTCGACAGTTAGCCCTACCAGCGCATGTATTTAGAGATATAAACCGTTTTCCTACATTGAAAGATTCTCCAGAAATCCCATCTTTCCGTATATTCATCCTGCGAAGAGGACGAATTTTGCAAATTAGATATATATTTTTTTAATTTGTGAGCGTTTTAGTTATTTTAATGGTACGTTTTTGTCTTTTGTACGACCACACTGGTTAAATGATATTTCATTCGGCCATACTGCCATGCTGCTTACTTACTAATTTCGTCCTGCCATGTTGCCAAGCTGCTAACTTTACCGAATTCATTCTGCCATGCTGCCATGCTGCTAACTTTACAAAATTCATTCTGCCATGCTGCTAACTTTTCGGCGCCCTGATTGTCAATGTAGTTTTCCCTTCTCGTTGTTATAGAAAAGGACTTTCGTTCTGATTGCTCCATTTCCTGATCATTACGTACTTTTATCACGTGAGAATAAGGTATTGGTGTTCACTGGTGTCTGCCCATCAACCATACAATCGAAGCCAAATTTTATTCTTTGTTGAGATACATGTATGAAGGGGAGACAAAATGTGCATAAGTGGTCCTGGTCGCATTACAAAACGATCATCACGCCCTAAAGCCGAGTCATCCTCTAAACGCCATATTTATCTGGATTTTCGGAGTGTTATTGAACGCTTTGAACGCATATTATTTCAATTCTTTTCTGGTCAGATCTAGATATACTTTTATTTTGGATCCCCTTAGTGGATATTGGCTGGTCAACGTAGAGCGTTCCAAATGAGTTTTTTTTTGTTAAGCCTTATGCCATTTGGGTTGTGCAACCCTGAAGCGATATTCCAACACTTAATGAAAAGATGTCTGCCTGAGTTGAATTTGCAAGGGCACCTAATTTGGTATCCGTTAATTCTTGAAGAGCAATATTTCCGTCTGCTATTTATATGAACTGTCATTTGAAGTTAAACTTTGAAGTCAATACATTGACGTACATGTTGCAAAGAATTAAGCTAGGTGTTACTTTACAAAAATGGGTTGCTGCTCTCTCCAGTTACAAATTTGCTCTTATTTTAGAGAAATGGAGCAGTGATCATAGATATTGATACATTCGTCAGATAGCCCGGCGTTACGGAAGATAAAATTCATTACAGCTGCTTAATACCGTGTTTCTCTGTTAAAAGTTCCATTAGTACACACATTCATTTAGTGCGTCCATCGGCCATAGATAACAAAGCAAACAATATTCTTCCAAATTGGTCTTCAGTTGCCTGAGACAAAGGGTTATTTCAAGATTGGAAAAGTCTTCGAGTTATGATGACATTCTTCATATGGACATCGGAAATTGCGATCAGCTTGTCATTCCGTGTCAACTTTTATCTTCGAGATCTTCCAGTAATATCCGACTGCTCGATTCATCGGGCAGTAATGGAATTCTGCCATTGTATGACAGAATCCTGCAACTAGATGAAATATGTCATGCAGTCAAAAAGTTAATTAAATCATTGGGTACAATTAGAAAATGATCAGGAAAACTAAAATTATGAAAACGCACATAAGGTGAAAACATAAAGTGAAAACGCTTTCAAAAGCCAAACGGGCCAAATAATCCATTACAAAGTTTTGCATGCATTTTACACATTTGTCAGTGGAAAATAGCAATTGTTAGTTTGAACTAAAGCTTAACACTGCAGTCAACAGCTAAGGTCATGTCGGGACGTTGCCTCCATTTTATGTGACTGTTACCCAAAATTAGGATGTCATGACATCTTAAGTAAGCCACTACGTCTTATATGTACGGGAGGTGTGACTTGAACCTTTTTTCCTGGACAGGCTCAGTCCAGAGCGGTTAACAAGCAATCAGATGGTCCGTAAGTAGCGTATTTATACAAGCTTTGACTGGAGGCACAAGCAGTCCATCTATTTCTTGCGCTTTTGCAGATGAGCGATTACAAGGTCCCTGGTTCTCTTTTTTATTATTCATTACGAAAACATGCCCATGCAATATACAGAGAATTTTTGAGCTTTAAAAATCGAAAATTTTTAGCTGAAAAATGTAGATATTTTTCTTATTTTTGCTCAAAACATAGATTGGGGATACACGTTAGAACCGCCTCGCTGAGGCGGTTCTAACGAGTACCCACAATCTATGTTTTGGAGCAAAAATAAGAAAAATAGGTATACCCCTGCATACCCCAGTTTTGTTATATAGACATAGACATAGAAGATTTATTTTTTGTCGAAAATAACATATAACATAAGCCCTGTAGGGCTTTTACTTCGACAAACATGTGTAAAATAACAAAATTATCACAGCGCATGCACAAATTAGAATAAAATAACTATAAACAACATCACAGAAATTTTATAAACTTATACAATATCCCTAAAAATATTTTCAGTGTGAAAAATTAAAAAAGACCTTAGGAATTGAGAAACTATATATACATATTTATATGTAATGTAAAAAGTAAATAGACTTGAAGTAGTTAATAAATTTACATTAAAATTTGGAAAATAATGGTAAAAATAAATAAATCTTTATAAATTAAAACAAGTATGGAAGATAGCACCATTGTACAGACTCCTTAGACCTAAGGAAATCACAGTGCTAATTATAAGGTAGGCAAGATGGTTGATCTAGGTCTGCACTGAGTATGCCTTAAGCGAAAACGAAAGCGAAACATGCAAGACACGATAACGAAAAATAAGGGATACACAAACAGACAAAAATTTTGACCAACATAAATGAAACTAAAAACTGAATACAAATACATTAACTGAAACAGAACAGAACAGAGGTTGACTTACTTTTTAGGTTGAGCATAGAGGGCATCCACATATGTGACTATCCCAGCTACGGATCAGCCTCCGAAACTGTAAATAAGAATCTGCAACCCTGATTTCGTTTGGGAGACTGTTCCATACCCGAGCTGCCTCAGACCTGAATGACCTCAGCCCATACCTAGAAGAGTTAACTCTTGGAACTTCTGCCTGTCTTTCAGCCCTGAAATTATAATGAGAAGATTTTATTTTCACAAGATCACTTAAGTATTCGGGGGACATCTTATTGACTATCTTGAAAACCTCACATGCCATTTGTTGCAATCTTCGGACATGAAGTGGCTGAGTATTTGTTGAGTGGGGTTCAAGGGGGTATACATTACACGGGCATGTTTTCGTGATGTTTTATCCCAGACGCATGTGAACATTTTCATAGTGTCTGGAGAAACGTGAATTTCTGTAAACCTATCCAAAATCATTTCCACGTGGTATCATAATGATTGTCTTATTATTTTAATAACGGTATGGAAGGAATGGCATTAAATTACTTGTGAATGAAAAACTTCAACATCCTAATAACAAACAGGTTCAAATAGATACTAAACCTTTTATTATGCTGTTTAGAACCCACGTATATTATCCTTTAACCAAAGTAATATTCATTCAAATATTATATTTATTAAGTTTTTACTAGCAACAGACTAAGAACACGTTTAGCTGTAATATCTAATGTTAACAATGTAAATTAGTTCGGCTGTTAACCAGTTGGAGACTGAAATTTTGCTATGGGAACAAAAATCCTGGAATTATTCTTCAAGACAAGATGCACAAAATGCAATATAATTGATATTAATGTGTGTTCAAAATGGTGAACCTCTGCTAAGAAGGCTTGCACACCCACACACCTGTGAAAAACTGTTATGATACAAGTTTGTTTTTGAAAAAAAAAAAAAAAAAAAAAAATCAAACATACATTTTAGCTCACTTCAGCCAAAGGCTTATGGGGAGCTTCTAGTATGGTACTGAAGCATCTATATAGGAAGTGGAAACCAATGTGTATATAAATAATCCAGGTCACATGACCAAGATGGCCGCCATGCCCATATATGGTAAAAAATCCTTCAAAATCTTCTTCTCTAGAACCGGTGGGCCGATTTCAACGAAACTTTGCATAAAGCATCTATGACTCAAGTACTACAATGTGTATATAAATCATGACCCTGTGATGACCTTGACCTATTTTAGGCCAAGTTTGGAAACATTGGCTTTTACATGGGGAAAAAATGAAAACTTTGCCAATCAAAGCCAAATTTTTATATGAAACATATATAGGAAGTGAGAACCAATGTGTATATAAATAATCTAGGTCACATGACCAAGATAGCTGTCATGCCCATATATGGTAAAAACCCTTCAAAATCTTCTCTAGAACCTGTGGACCGATTTCAACGAAACTTGGCCTGAAACATCTATGACTCAAGTACTACAATGTATATATAAATCATGATCCTGCAATGATTTTGGCCTATTTTACGGCAAGGTCAATTTTGGAAACATTGGCTTTTACATGGGAAAAGTGAAAACTATGCATCTTTTGAAAACTGTTGTAGCCTGAGACTTGAAAAGTTGTAAAGTAGAGAACTGATGGAGTGAATGAAGGTATGTGATTAATTAAGGTCAAGGTCATCTCTTGACCTTGGCCCATCTGTCGTCCATACACGCTTTTCAAAGATCTCTGTAACCGCTTGTTTTGACTCTCATGTGAGCGATCGTTGCCCTTGTGCTACTTGTTTAAGATATTCGCGACGTCCAAGTAATATTACATAATTCATACCAAATCAACGGCGGAAACATTCAATACAGCTCCTTACTCTACACACGTCCTCATTGTTGTTGGCTTTGTCACCTTGTTAGTACTTGTAGAACCTGTGGATATTGTCATCGCTTGTCATATTGGCTACTCTGTTGGCATGCTTTTCGTCGTCTTCTGTTTTCATACAGGCTATCTTTCACTGTTTAAGTCTCTTTTGGCTTAATATGTTGTCTTTATGGGGACTTGCAGACTACACTGGCAAGCTATCTGTGCTTTTGGTGCCAACAATCGATTTCAGGGGCCAGTTGTTCAAAACTTCGTTAGCTCAAGGTCTCGTTAAGACCTCAGCTCGTTAAGTAAATGCTTACTACATAAGCAAATGCACTGTTATTTTTTGTTGATAAAATGTGAGAATCGTTATTTTTGTTGATAAAATGTATGGCAAAGGATTCTCACATTTTATCAACAAAAAATAACAATGTATTTGTAATATTCATGTTTGAAGTTTTAACGAATCGTTAACTAACGATGTCGTTAATTTTGAACAACTGGGCCGAGATCAGGTTTCATGCTTAACTGTGTCATCTTGCTGCCGTTCTAAGTAGGACTGATTAACGCATCTTGTGAGCCTTTGTTTTTTATTATGACAGTTTCTCCCTATTGATGATGATTTTGCGTATTTGACATGACTTTGTAGACTAAATCTGCCTCTACTTTTCGGGTGCCCACCATCTGCCATATTTGTTCTGCAACATACAAATTCCAGAAAATCAGTCTCAGCATCTTCACACGGCAGTGAACTCATTAAGGAAACTTGCCCATGCAATATACACAAAATATTTTTGGTTGTAAAAATGAAAATTTTTACTGGAAAAAATTTAATATTTTTCTTATTTTTGCTCAAAACATAGATTGTGGGTACACGTTAGAACCGCCTTAGCGAGGCGGTTCTAACGAGTAGCCACAATCTATGTTTTGGAGCAAAAATTAAAAAAAAAAAAAATAGGTATACCCCTGCATACCCCAGTTTTACTATATAAAAGTGGGGTTTAAGGGAGTATACATTTCACGGACATGTTTTCCTGATGCTGCGCGGATTCAGCGCCAGAAACTGTCATGCATCAGCAGTGAACAGATCCCTGACTATTGGATGTAGAATAAGATAATAGAAAACGAATTAAAATGATTTTGCAATAGCTAAAGGACAATAACTTAGCAGTCAATTTGCAATAGATACGAGTTATTATCTCGGACCCCCAGGTCGCAAGCGCCTTTGATCTCGTTAGATTCTCGCGAGATCTTGGTTAGAGTGACGCCCGGTTAATGTCACCTGTTGTTTAGAAGGGCTGTCGCCGTAGGCTGAAACGTCAATTAACTAGGGTTATACCTATATCAAATATTTAACTAATGCAAATTTATTCTTCGTAGCAAGGTGATATTGAATATTAATAATTACATGCGTATTTGATCGCAAGAAAGGGCTTATCGCCTTTTAACAACTTTTCGGATGGTGTAGGGTTTTATCGCTTGCGTGTAAATCATCCCCAATGAAATTCAACCGAAAAAATAATAACTTTGAAGATAGATAAAACATAAATTTGTATGAAAATGTTAAATAGCTGCTTATAGAAACAGAATATTGAGGGAGAATTATAAAAGTTGATCTTTCGATCGACCTTTGCAAATTTTAGCAGACAATTATGCATTGTTATATGACAATCTATTACTTCATTTATGCAGATATGTTCTGATTCTACTTGAAAAATGACTTGCAATATCTTAGTTAAGAAAAACAACTACATTGTGAGGTTGATGCATCAGCAGTGTTTAAATCAGAATTCATTAACTTCAACATTAAACTTGAGATATAAAACGGTTTCTCAGCTACGTACGACGTATGTTGTATCGTTCTTGTTTCGGCGTTCAAAGTTTAGACGCCTTAGTTTCAAAATGCAGATGAAAGCTATCGACAAAGTTACTACATACAAGCTGTGGTAGGGATATGCTTAACTAGATCTGTATCACTTGTGTTTAAACTAAACTTAAGTGAATCAGTGTTTGAAGCCCCATAAAATAGAATCTGGCTTCACTTTTCCAAGTTCAAACCCCGCGCCATAAGGTGAAATTTACCTTCAGAAGATAATAGCGACGCTCCTGCGTCGCTCTTAGAGGAGCGTCGCTCTTATGGTAGAACGTGGTGAAAAGTATTCTGTTCTATTCTGTTCTAAATACATTTGATAGAAAAAAAAATTCGTCAAGCGGAACCGGAATTCGTTCGGTTAATTTGCATAAAACGTTATTCATTGGGCAGGATGTTTAAGAAGCGACCAATCGCATCCTTGGTACGTACTCAGGAATAGGAAGTGTCGTCATCGGTAAACACGGTCACGTGACCAGCGTTCCCGCATGCTGTCAGACAGCCATTACATCAGCGGCCATTTTCCCTCTGTTGTCACATTTCCCTTCCGTATCTTACGGTATCAGATATCCTAACAGTTTGTCACATTCCTACACCCATAAACTTTGTGCTCACACACTGTGGGGAAAAAGCCTTTGTTGTTCGCATTTACGAGCTATGGAAGCAAACACACCCGTCACAAACCCGGCCGGAGACACAAACCTTCCGTTGCAACGGGCGCTGTCCAGTTTCACTACCACTCATTTGTCTGGCGTCATCTTAGAAGAGCGTTTCGTTATTCAGAATGCATCCGGTGACGGTAGTTGTTTTTTTCCCACTGTCTAAGCGGCTTTATTAATCGGGATTTTCAGCATTCCCAGTTCTACAGGCATGGCATTTGCAAATACATCTACCGTCATTGGGATCAATGGCAGGAAAATGTGTCTCAGTACCACAGATGTGGCCTCACTAGAGAGTTATACAAATTTTTCCATGGTCCTAAACAGGGGCCAGAGTTCCTAATGGTACATACATGTACCAAGTTGTATTGAATTCGGTCGAGCAGTTCCAGAGAAGAAGATTTTTTTTTACCATATATAGGCATGGCAGACATCTTGGTCATGTGACATAGACCATTTATATAAACTTTGATTCCCCCTTCCTAAGGATACCACATATAAAATTTGGCTTTAATTGGTGAAACGGTTCTTGAGAAAATTAAGTTTTAAATTTAATATGTAAATGACCTTTGGCCAAGGTCAAGAGATGACATTGGCCTTGACTATGAATTCATTAAATCAATAAGTTACATGTATATGTATCTACCAACTTTCAGGTCACAGGCCACACAACTCCCTGAAAAAATCCAATGTTTTCACTTTTTCCATTGATAAGCCTATGTGACTAAAGTTGACCTTGCCGTAAAATAGGCCAAGGTCAACCCAAGGTCATGATTTATATAAACGATAATGGGCCAGAGTCCCTGATGCTACATATAAAGATTTTTAAGGTTTTTACCATATATGGGCATGGCAGCCAATTTGAACATGTGACCTGGACCATTTTACAAACTTTAGTTCCCCCTTCCTAAGGATGCTCCACATGAAATTTGGCATTGATTGGACCAGGAGTTTCAGAGGAGAAGATCTTTGAAAAGTGAGAACGACGACAACGACAACGGAGCTTGGTCATCCTATACGCTCACCTTTTGAGCCTTCGGCTCAGGTGAGCTAAACTCACCTTTTGAGCCTTCGGCTCAGGTGAGCTAAAAAGGCCGGGGACGATAGGAAACGGCCATCAAACCTCTTCAACACGTGCTCCAGCCGTACTGTCATATTCCAAAGCCAAATGAATGAGCCTCATGAACTGCCACATCGTCAGACACACCAGACAGCAGTAACTTGCTTCACTGACGAATCTAGATGCAAGACTATTTTGATATCTTGGATGCATCAAGCCTGATTTTCATTAGTGTGGTGCCCGGGTTAGTTTTCACGGCGGTAGAAGATGAATCCAACATGGGAGCTAAAAGGAGTTTGGATGGAGGCGTGGAAGCCAAGGGGAAGAAGCATTCGCTGAATTCAAAGGGCCGTAGATCCAAAACCAGAATATTAAGGCAGCTAAACTAGGATGGGAGGAATGCCACAGTGGGGAAACTGCTCGTCAGACGTTGGATTTAGAAGAGGAAGTGGGCTTCACCGTTGGAGATCTTGTGATTTTCTGGCCTCCAAATGGTTGGACGGAACCAGCTGGACGCCAAGCAGAAACTGTTGCGGATGCAGTCGTTCTACTTGTTTATGACTGTTTATGCACCTTAAGTATGATAAGCAGACCGAAAAAAAAATCTAGAAAACCTCAGATTATTTTGTTTGAGTTATTACTTAAGTTTTAGCGTCCCAGTCAACAGCTATGGTCATGTCGGTACGTTGCCTCTATTATATGGGACTTCTACTCAAAATTAGGTTGTCGTGACATCCAAAAAGTGCTTCAATTGCTGCTCACCTTGCTTTCCGTAAATGTGTTGTATGTTGGTGCCTATGTATATATTTTCTTAACATGATTTTCCTTTTTTCTTGTTTATATTTGTATATAATACGTGTACCGTTTTAAATATAACCGCCCAACTAAGCAAAAACTGCTTATATGTATGGATGGTTTTACTTGAACCACTTTTCCTGGGCAGGTGGAAGGTATTTTCCCAATAGGCGGCCACTCAGTTACCCGTATGAAAACTCAAGGCACAAAAAGCACAAAAATTAAACACCAAAGCATCAAACAATAAGAACCAGCACAGAAGTAGCGCCTTAAAACGATCAGTAATATAAAATCAGATGAATCCGAGATATTTCAGACAAGACATAAATACATCTGGACCCGATTAATATTTCTAGAATAATTATGGATGACCCTGAGAAAAATGTCAAGGAAAAGAGGGGAAAACTTTGACTATAATGAAAAGGTGTTGCTTGCCGACTTGGCAATTGAAAGCAAGGAGATTCTTGACTCAAAACTCAGCAACCAAGTTACAAATAAAAAAAAAGCAGAAAGTCTACTCAGACCAGGATGAACGCACCAGGTTTTGCACATCGGTCGATGACAGAAGTAATAATAAATGGTCCTACATGATCCGGAAGGCAAAGAAAAAGAATTCAGTCCTCTTTATAAATCCTGCCAACCATGCCCCTGGGGTCCATATGGGCCCCGCCCATGGGGTGTCATGGGAAAAACTTTAAAAAAATCTTCTTCTCCGAAACCACAAGGCCCAAAGCTTTCATATTTTGTGTGTAGCAATGTAAAGTGGTCCTCTTTATAAATCCTGCTATAAATTCTGCCAACCGGGCCCCTGGGGTCCATGCAGGCCCCACCACGGGGGCGTCATGGGAAAAACATAAAAAAAACTTCTTCTCTGAAACCATATGGCCCAGAGCTTTCATATGTTATGTGGACCAATGTATAATACTCTCCTTTATAAATGCTGCCAACGGTGCCCCTGGGGTCCATACAGGCCATGCCCCAGGCATGTCATTATCTACCATAGACTTATAATGGAAATATATGAAAAAATCTTCTCTGCAACAGCATGACATAAAGCTTGTATATTTGAGATACAACATTGTCATGTGGAGCTCTACATAAATCCTGCCAATCTTGCCCCTGGGGACAAATATGGCCCCACCCCGGGGTCATTATAGGACCCTGACCTTGTTAGATGATTTTTCAAGTTAACCAAAATGGCAGAAAAGAGGATACACAATCCGGACAAGAGCTCCTCCGCTGATGTAAGTAGCGTTTCAAGGTCACATGACCAAGATGACCACCATACCCATATATGGTAAAAAATCCAATTACTTTTCCCAGTGACTGTACTTGTTGCTCTCAGGTGAGCGATCGTTGCCCTTGGGCTACTTGTTTTATGTTACTTACCAAAGGCTAGATATCTTAAATCTGTAACTTTTAGTAATCTAGTCCAAACTGACAGTGACTCCAGCTCTGCCATATGTTTCAGAACCATACAAGTGGGTTTCTTATGACTGCAAACAAAATTTAAGTATGAGTCCGATGCGCAGTGTTGGAAATTCACAGTCTGTTGGAAGCTCAAAATAACAAAGAAGAAAAAAATATAGCATTTAAAAAGGTTGTCTAAGTATCGATACCCTAGATAGAAATATTAACTAACCCTCATAAAAAAACACTTAACAACCCGTGAAGAGAACGTGGAAAGGAAATGTAGAATAAATAAGATTTTTCAGACTAGAAGACAACATTAACATTTTAGAAAACAATCCGTTTTTCCACTATGTTTAACAGGCGATGGTGATATTGACAGTTGGAGTACGGGGTTCAAATGTTGACAAGGAATTTAACATTAACATTAACATTAACATTAACATTAACATTAACATTTCAGGTCGTCTTAGTATTGTTCAAACCGGAAAATGATATATTTTATGAAAAGATCCTCCTCTTTCATTACTACCAATAACTTCTATTCTATATGTTTATTGAATTATGTCGGATTAATTGTTCTTGTTGTTACTTGTACATGTATGTTTGACTTACTTTTTTACTGTTGTGGTTCTTATTACTATACCTTTGCTGGAGCTGAATTACGTTTTATATTCAATACTGTGTTTAAATTAGACAACGGTTGATCTAATCACTATATATAGTCAGAACACACGGGGTCTGAACTGCACCCAAAAACGTCGAGATGTGTTTCAAAACTTAAGAAAGAAAAAATACAATATTATCTGCTTACAAGATGTGCATATAGAAAATAAAATGGAAAACTATGTAAAAAACGAATGGGGGTTTTCAGTATATTTAAGTGGTCTAACTAGTAACCAAAGAGGTGTAATGGTTTTAATAAATAACAACTTTGATCAGGAAGTCACAAAAGTTATTAGAGACACAAATGGTAATTTTATTATTTTGGAAATAATAGTACAAAAACAAAAAATCACATTGGCGAACATATATGGTCCAAATGAGGATAAGCCACAGTTTTATAATAATTTAAAGCAAAAAATTGACGAATTAGGTAACGATAATGTAATAATTTGCGGTGACTGGAACTTAGTAATAGATCCGAATGTAGACACAGAAAATTATAAATCGATAAATAATCCAAATGCTAGGTCGGTTGTTGTAAGTTTCTTAGATGAATTAGAGTACATGGACGCATGGAGATTATTAAACGAAGATAAGAAAGGCTTTACTTGGAGGCGTCTGCAACCAGAAAAAAAGCAAGCGCGTTTAGATTATTTTCTTATCAGCCATAGTATGTTCTTTTTTCTTCATGAATGTGAAATAATTCCAGGATACAGATCAGATCATTCAGGGGTTCTGTTAAATTTACAAATTAATTTTGATACGGAAAAAGGTCGAGGATATTGGAAATTCAATAATACATTACTTAAAGATATAGAATATGTAAATAAGGTAAAAAAGGTGATAAATGAAACTTTAGATATATATCGTGTAAAGAACAACAACAACAACAACAACAATAATAATAATAATAATAATAATAATAATAACGGATTTACTATAAACGATCAATTGCTTTTAGAAACAATTTTATTAATGATAAGAGGAGAAACAATAAAATATAGCTCGTTTAAGAAAAAACAAAAAAATGAACAAGAAATAAATTTAGATAGAGAAATTAAGGAATTAGAGGAAAGGGTTCAAAATAATCTTAATAGTATATCGATGGAAGATATCACGTTGCTTAATAATAAAAAAGAAAAAATGGAAGAAATCAGGAAAACTAAGTTAGAAGGAGTCATGCTCAGATCAAGGTGCCGTTATGAAGACTTGGGCGAAAAACCTACAAAATACTTTTTAAATATGGAAAATAGAAATTACCAAGATAAAGTTATTAATAATTTGATTGACGAAAACGGGGAAGAAATTTTCGGGACTAAAGACATTCTGGAGGCCCAAAAAAAATATTATTCAAAACTTTATACTGAAAACATTCAAATTGATGAAACTCCTATTTCGGAAGCGATAGGTAGAAATGAAAATCAACTTAATGAGGACGAAGCTCGATTATTAGAGGGTGAAATAACTTATACAGAATTAACATCTGCTTTAAAAAATATGAAAAATTCAAAAAGTCCAGGAAATGATGGCTTTACGGCAGAATTTTTTAAGTTTTTTTGGGTTAATTTGGGTGAATATATACTGAATTCAATTAACTTTGCATACAAACATGGATTGCTGTCGATTACTCAGACACAAGGGATAATTACCTGTCTACCGAAGCCGAATAAAGCTAGAAATATTTTAAAGAATTGGCGACCAATTTCACTTTTAAACGTAATATATAAACTTATGTCTTCGGCCATAGCAAATCGTTTGAAAACTGTTTTAAATAAGTTGATAAATCAAGATCAAAAAGGTTTTATAACGGGCAGATACATAGGCGAAAATATAAGGGTAGTTTACGACGTATTATTTGAATCCAAGCAACAACAAATACCAGGATTACTGTTGTCTATAGACTTTCAACAAGCTTTCGACTCAATATCATGGAAATTTATACATAAAGTTTTAGATTATTTCAATTTTGGGCCATCTATAAAACGTTGGATAAAAATATTTCAAACAGGAGTACAATCTTGTATTCTTCAAAACGGATTTATGTCGGATTTCTTCTATTTACAACGTGGCTGCAGACAGGGAGATCCGATCTCCCCGTATATATTCATCCTATGTGTAGAAGTTTTAGGCCAAATGATTCGAAATTCAAAAGACGTTAAGGGAATAGTAATTAATAATAAAGAATTCAAATTAAGTCAATACGCTGACGACACACAGATGTTTTTGGATGGATCTGAAAGTTCATTAAAACACGCATTAATCATTCTACAGAAATTTTACCAGATGTCAGGTTTAAAAATTAATTTAGATAAGACTAAGGCCTTATGGATTGGATCAATGTGTAATTCAACTAAGATATTATGTAAAGAATTTAATATAGACTGGGAACAAAAGCCTCTAAAAATTTTGGGTGTAATCTTTTCTCCACTAGTGTTTGATATTTGGGAATACAACTTAGATGATGTTATGAAAAAAGTTAAAAATATGATAAATGTATGGTCAAAAAGAAAATTAACTCTTATTGGCCGAGTTACGGTTATAAAATCACTGATGCTATCTAAATTTGCTTACCTATTTTTAGCTCTACCAAACCCACCTGGTGATTTAATTACGACTTTAGAGAGAATGTTTTTTAAATATTTATGGAATAAAGGCCCAGATAGAATTACTAGAAAACAAATAGTGAAAAATATTGAAGCAGGAGGATTGAGGATGATTGAAGTTAAAGCATTCATTACTGCGTTAAAGATAACATGGGTCAGACGAATTATTTTCAATTCAGAAATAGAGAACTGGAGTTATCTCGCTGGTATTGATTTCGACAAGGGGGTTTGTTTAGGAGATTGTTATTTTAAAAGTGTATCAAGAAAATTATACAATCCCTTTTGGAAGGATCTGATAAATAGTTTACAGACGTTTTACACAGCTGTAAAAATTGAAAAAATCGACGATATTCTCACTTCTCCAATATGGTGTAACTCAAACTTATCCAGTGATGAAAATTTTATCTTTAATGACTGGTTCTTGAAGGGAATTAGAAATATTATTGATATTATTGATTCTAATGGGCATTTGTTGACTTTTGAACAATTAAGAGAGCAGTACAACATTAAAGGAACATTTTTAGATTATCAAAGATTAGTAAGGAAAATACCAAACACTTGGATAGACACTATAAATACAAGTAATGTGGAATGTAATCTTTTGAAATATAATGTGCAAAGGAATTGTTATTTGGGATTGATTTTGAAAGATAAAAAGGGTAGTAGAAATATCTATGATAAATTAGTACCAGTAAGTGAACAATTTATAAATGAGCGATGGAAAACAGAAATAGGAAACATAACCGAGGAGGAGCAAAGGAAAGTTAATTCAAATCTTAGATACATTAATGAAATAAAACTAAGAGATTTTCAGTTCAAAATTAATAATAAAATTCTGGTAACAAATTCTTTCTTATATAAAATCAATAAAACTGATAGTAATTTGTGCTCTTTTTGTCGGAAAGACGCCGAAAGTATTCACCACTTACTGTGTACATGCGATAAAGTAAGAGAGTTTTGGAATACCTTTAAAACATGGATAAGCCAAAGGATCAATACCACCTTTAACATTAGTGATAGAAACATAATTTATTCGGCTTTTGAAAAATGCTCTTTGATAAATTATTTAGTAGTTTTAGCAAAATATTACATTTATAAAAGTAAATTCCATAATCAAAATTTAAATATACGAGGTTTCGAAGCATATTCAAAGGTAAAATTCTTTAATGAAATGTATATCGCTAAGATAAATAATACATACGAAAAATTCTTAGGAAAGTGGTCTCCCATATATCATTATTTTATGGACGCAAATTAAATTAATGCACCACGAGTGTTTACTGACTATATGCGTTTTTTCTTTGTTCAAAAGCTTTGAAAAATAGTATAACAAAGAAAACATTTAGGAAGTAGTGTAAAGAGGGACGTAGATCGGCTCCGTTTTTGTAAGGGTAGAGTATACTTTATACTGACTGGCAGAAGATGCGCTACATAGTCAAATATGTAGAGTTTCTTCAGTCAATCAGTATATCTGACGTACTAATAAATGTGTATATAATGCGAACTAACAATATAAGATATAAAAAGTACAAGTAACGAGTAACTTGTAGCAACTTAAGAATTGATATTATGTGTAATATATGAAAGATGTTGTGATCAAAAGAATAAATTATAAAAAAAAATTAAAAAAAAAAAACATTTTAGAAACCAATCCGTTTTTCCACAAAGTTTAACAGGCGATGGTGATATTGACGGTCGGAGTACGGGGTCAAATGTTGACAAGGAATTTAACATTAACATTTTAGAAAACAATTGACGGTCGGAGTACGGGGTCAAATGTTGATTTTAATTCAAATGGCTAATTATTATATTCGCGTAAATTTAAGAAGTTGCGAGAGTGTCGTCTTCACCAGAATAATCGTCAGAGAAGGCGAAGACAGATCGTTTTCAAGGAAAGACCGAACCCGTTACTGATTTATTCTTATCAAGTGCACGTATTAATAATTTATGCAATTGGAACATTCATAAAGAAAATTCTGCAGTTTCTGATATGAAAGATCTTTGCACTTGGATGCAATGGGTATACATTCTCCTTTCTGCACCTTCATTATGCTAGGTCAGACAAACTTTCCCATTGTTCTAATGTTACTAAGCAAAGGCTGGATATCTTAAAGACCGACTTTCTTCTCCCAGGAAGAAAATGAGTTCATTGCCATTAGTCTGGCAGTTATATCATTGACCTGTCTGTATGACCCACTGTGAGCCACTGTGACTTATTTTATTGGTTCTACCTTGACTGATAAATCTGAACAGTTGGTGCTGACCAGACTGCGTGCCTGATAAATCTGAGTTGTAATAAATCTGAACAGTTGCTGCGTTGGTACTGACCAGACTGTGTTCACGATAAATCTGAATTGTTGTTGATGACCAGACTGCGTGCAGGATAAATCTGAACAGCTGCTGCTGATCAGACTGCGTGCCTGATAAATTTGCACTGTTGGTGCTCATCAGACTGTGTTCATGATACAGTGAACTTGACAATAGAGAATCATCGACAATGGCGAACCACTCATAAAGATATTGCAGAATTTCTTGAAACTTAGACAAAATATTATTTATTATATAACTCAGTCATTTACTTTCATCTATGCCTTGGGGTTTGGTAAAAGAATGGAGTCAAAATTCCACTGGACAATAAAATCAGGGTTGCTGAAACGCTTGACCCCTTAACTAAGATGCCTAGTTTATTGTTCCACAAAAAGTAACGTTCAGATAAAATGTGTTTCCTACCTCGTTTCTAAGCATTTGATGATGACCATTTTTGCATTACTTTAATGCCTAATATCCCTAGTTATGCAATATGCCTGTTTTTGATAAAAGTTTTGACACTGAAGGTAGATATAAGCGGGGAAAGATGTACATGTAAATTCGACAATAGCGAATCATACTTTGTGTGGTGAAAAGAATGTGCACAAAGTACTGATAATCTACCTTTTGAAGGCTTGCCCTGGAACCATTTGGTTTGGTCAATGGCGTAACTAATATTGGTGCAAGTCGTGGTTTAACTATCTTGCTTTTAGGCTTACATTGATTCGTTAAAGCAACAAGACATGCTTAAATTGGTAAAATTGACCTTTCCGATATGGCATTTGCTGTTGACAGTTAACGTAAAGCACAAAAACAAATTAACACAATATTATCAAACACAATTTAGTTTCGCATGATGATGGCACCATTTGTGTGCAAAAATACTCTTCTAAAATGGTTTCTTTTGGGCTATATGCTATTTGATTCGCCATTGTCAAGTTTGGTTCGCCATTGTCTAATGCATGAGGTATCATATCAACAGAGTTATCTCCCTTTAAGACATTGAATGAATTAAAATTATTATTTTCCTGTAAAGCTGAGATATGTTAGATGTTCTTAGTATTAAATAGAATAACATTCCCATGATCGTGTTTAAAATAATAGCGTTAGATCTCTTAGTGATTCGCAATTGTCGAGTAAACTGTACATCTGAGCCGTAGCTGCTGACCAGACTGCATGCCTGATAAATCTGAACAGTTGGTGCTGATCAGACTGCGTGTATGATAAATCTGAACTGTTGGTGCTGAGCAGACTGCGTGCATGATAAATCTGAATAGTTTGTGCTGATCAGACTGCGTGCATGATAAATCTGAACTGTTGGTGCTCATCAGACTGCGTGCATGACAAATCTGAACTGTTGGTGCTGACCAGACTGCGTGCATGATAAATCTGAACTGTTGGTGCTGACCAGACTGCGTGCATGATAAATCTGAACTGTTGTTGCTGAGCAGACTGCGTGCATGATAAATCTGAATAGTTTGTGCTGATCAGACTGCGTGCATGATACTGAATCTGAACTGTTGGTGCTCATCAGACTGCGTGCATGATAAATCCGAACTGTTGGTGCTCATCAGACTGCGTGCATGACAAATCTGAACTGTTGGTGCTGACCAGACTGCGTGCATGATAAATCTGAACTGTTGATGCTGACCAGACTGCGTGCATGACAAATCTGAACTGTTGGTGCTGACCAGACTGCGTGCATGATAAATAAAATGCTGGTGCTGATCAGACTATGTGCATGATAAATGTGAACAGTTTGTGCTGATCAGACTGTGTGCATGATAAATCTGAACAGTTGGTGCTCATCAGACTGCGTGCATGATAAATCTGAATAGTTGGTGCTGATCAGACTGCTTGCATGATAAATCTGAGTTGTTGGTGCTGACCAGACTGCGTGCATGATAAATCTGAACTGTTGGGACTGATCAGACTGCGTGCATGATAAATCTGAATAGTTTGTGCTGATCAGACTGCGTGCATGAAAAATCTGAGTTGTTGGTGCTGACCAGACTGCGTGCATGATAAATCTGAATATGGAATCCATACAGAAGTGATCAAAACGGGCGACAGTCCCCAACCCGCTCCGACCATTTGTTTGTTTGAATTGATGATTAACGTCCCACTCAACAGCTATGGTTATGTTGGGACAATGCCTCCATTTTATGGGACTTTTACTCAAAATTAGGATGTCCTGGCATCCAAAACGTGCTTCAAATATAACCACTCAACTAAGCCTATATGATTTATATGTATAGATGGTGTGACTTGAATCAATTTCCCTGGGCAGGCTCAGAACAGAGCTAATCAGTAATCAGATGGTCAGTCAGTAGCGTATAAGCTTTGCCTGGAGGCACAAACAGCCCATCTATTTCTTTAGGACACAATGGGCGGGGCCCATATTACCACCTGATCATCCCCAAGTGGTGGCAGTCCCCAGCCCGCTCCAATCAGCCCCAACCCAGGCAGCAGTCCCCAACCGGCTCCAATCATCCCCAAGGTTTGGCAGTCTACAACCGGCTCCAATAAGCCACAACGAGAGGCCGTCTCCAACCCACTCAAATTATCACTCAAATCATCCCAAGGGGTGGCAGTCCCAAGTCTGCTCTATCTAGCCCCAACGGGCGGCAGTCCCAAAACCGCTCCAATCATCCCCAAGGGACGGTAGTCCCCAACCCGCTCTAATCAGCCCCAACGTGCGGCAGTTCCCAACCCGTTCACAAATCAACCCAACGTGCGGTGGTCCCCAACTGGCTCCATTCAGCCACAACGGGCGGCAGTCCCTAAACCGCTCCAATCATCCCCAAGGGACGGCAGTCCCCAACCCGCTCTAAATAGCCCCAACGTGCGGCAGTTCCCAACCCGCTCGAATCAGCCCCAACATGCGGTGGTCCCCAACTGGCTCCAATCAGCCACAACGGGCGGCAGTCCCAAAACCGCTCCAATCATCACCAAGGGGCGGCAGTTCCCAACCCGCTCCAATCAGCCACGTCTGAAAAGGGTGGCTGTCCCCAAACCGCCAAACACATGAGGATCATATAATTATACATACCATGGTAGACGAGCTATTACAGCTGAATGTGCAGTCCTCTTTAAATAATGTATAAATAAATAAAATGACAAAAAGCCTCTAAAGTATCTGGTGGAAAGTGTCACCGTATGGTTGAGTTAGAGTACTTCTATACTGACTCGAGGGGCCGAGGTCTCAGCCTACATAGAACAGAAGAATTACTTCAGTAATGACGAAACTAATGTAGTAGTACAGGCTGTGGGACAATTGAACATCTTTGTACTGTGATGAAACAAAAAGTCAAATCCCTTCGGTGCCGTTTGTATAATCATGGCAGCTGGAATCTGTAATTTCACCCAGAAAATATATTTAAGCAACAACGAATAACAAATTATTTACTAGCATGATGAAGAACCGTTCCAATGAGTCCATCTCTTCTTGAGTAAGATCGTTGCAACAACACGATGATGCATCAATATGCTAAATGGAATTTTATATACAGGCAGTGAATGCATATTTGCAACAAAGAGAGAAAAGTGGTCTTTTTGTCGGGTAGGAACAAAATGTTTCGTCATATGAAATTATCATCGAGGGATAATCGGCTTTGAAAGAAGCATACGAGCTGAGCAGAAAAAACAATCAGACTATGTCCATTGCATCTGTAAAGTTTCAAGGGAATCAGCATAAAAATTGTTGGAGTTGCGCACACAATATACCCATCTAAACCTTGACTAAATGAGATCTATGCCTTAGATAAAAAAAAGTCCCTAAAAGCCTACAAGAGAGGGGAATTTTATTAACATCGGCACTTTTTCTTTCATCAGAACATGCTACTGTAAGTGTTTAATTGAAATTTGACGTTTGAATTTTTAATGTTCCAAGCCCCAATTCAAAATCGACATTTTATTTTCTCCCAAAAGAACAATTTTGTATGAAGGGCTCCCGCTTTTACAGCCTGCCTTCGGGCTTTATTTAGGTTGTGAGTGATTCGCCTGACTTAACATATGGATAAAATCAACAAAAATAAAATTCATTGCTATAATGTTATCCATTGGAAAGCAGCAACATCATATGATTTATTTATAGATTCTAAGTACATAGCATATTTGTTTGAAAGAGCAATGTTTTAGTAAATTCCTGATAAGATTCTTCTTGTTACTCTTTCAGTAGCTAATGCACCTATGGCATTGAATTGGCTAACTAGATTTGTATGCTGCTCCCTATTGTGTCTGTAAGGAATACCTGTCAACACATTTCAAACCATCAAAGACAGTATCACTGAACTAACCCAATGTATAAAAAGCCAGTACATTCTGAATAGGCTGTGGAGTCACCACCAGTAAGTACATCTTATGTTATAGTTCAATTGGTAGAGGATCAAGCTCTAGAAATAGAGGTGACAGGTTCATAACCTAGCCATGCCATTCCAGACAAATTGAGTATGGTACCAGTTGCTATCAAGCTTGTTAGCTCACCTGAGCCTGAGCCGAAGGCTCACAGGTGAGCTTATAGGATAGGCAGGCATCCGTCGTCCAGCATCGTCCGGCTTCCACAATTTCAAAGATGAATATTTCTTGCCAATCTTGATTAAATCGATGTGAACCATCATTGGGTTGGAGGATTGATTGTCTTATGTTTTGGAGCAGACTGTATCAAAATTGTGGTTTCCATGGCAACATATAGCTCCCATAGACTTACCATGGGAAAACATAAAAAAAATCTTTGAAACCACAAGGCCCAGAGCTTTAATATGTTGTGTGTATTAATGGTCCACTTTATAAATCCTGCAAACAGTGCCCCTGGGATCCATACATGCAATGCCCCGGGGTGTCATTAAAATCCCATATACTTACAATGGGAAAAGCATACAAGAATCTTCTTCTCATAAACCATGAGTCCCGGGGCTTTTGTATTGTGTGTAGCAATGTTCATCAAACATCTTTTTAAATCCTGCCACCTGTGCTCTTGGGCCCATGCAGGCCACAATTAGTCATTACCCGTCAAGTAAAGTTGTCCAGATCAGGTGAGCGTTTATAAGACCATTGATCTTCTGGTTTTGATTGATTTTCAGATATAAAACATCAATGTTGTTTATTGGTATATACAGCACATCTCAGGTGAGCATTAACAGGACAATTGTTCCAGATTTGACTCAGAAACGAACAAGACAACATATATTTTCTGGTCGGGGTACACCAAGTTTGCTTGACTGCCCGTGCTTGGCTTCAGCAAGTCCACATTCTGTGCATGTCGATCTAATTTTTTGAGTAAGTATTAATTCTTAAGAATTTGTATGACTCACATGTAACACCCTTCTAATCTGTACTTTTTTTTTTATTTGTTTCATGTTGTTGTTGATTTGTTTTAGCTCAACTGAGCTTCTAGGCTCACAAGGTACAAGGTGAGCTTAAGAGTATACCCATGCTCCTTCATCATCATTGTTGTAGTTGTTAAGTCCACAATGTTCAAACATCTCTGGGTGAATCGAAGCCAAACTTCATGTGTAGTATCTTTACCAACTGGGAAGGAAAGTTTACACATGATTAGGATGGCCACTTGGGTTAGCCTAAACCCTTAAAAATATTCTTCTCTGGAAACAGGAGACCGATTTCAATCCGGACAAATAATTATTGTTGATTATGACATGGAGCCTCTTGTGACAGTAGTTTATTATAAAATAAAAATGTGTATGATATATTGTATAAATGCATGCACTATAATGACAGGATCTTCTAACATTCGTTTTTTAAGTAATCCATGAGGAGAAAGAATAATAATGCCAAGGGGAAGATTGTCCTGTGGTTTGAAGTTGGGTGTGAAAGGGAGTAGGGCTGTGGCATGGCTTATGGATTTTGCGCAAACTCATGCTGATAAAATTCCTGACAGACTCCAGTTTTTCCTCCCGTCATGCTTATGCCAGAAAGGTGTGTTTCACTGTCATTTAGTCATTTTCTCCCCTGTCATTTAGTCATTTTCATTGCAACCACCTTAGATGAAAGCATCTTTCACTATGGTCTTGATCTCCTGATGAAAAAACAAGTAACATGACCTAGACAACACCTATGGGTGGTTCTACTTCATACCAGCAAGTAAACATTAACACACATAGTTGTGGTTTGAAAATGTCCCATTGGGCATCAAAAATGGGAAATGATAGGAGTGAGTCGGGGTTGGGGTGGGGGACAATGCCTTTTCATAAATTGTAAGGATAATCAAATATTATTGTTTACCTCTTTGTGTAAATGCCTTAAAACGACTACGTTAAAATTGCGAGAAAAGTGTCAAAATTTAATCTGAGGATTATACACAAACCACATGCACGTCTTCAAAGCAAGGTCAGTACATTTGTAAAGTTTCAAAAGAATCGGAATAAAACTGTAGGATGAGTTGCGCACACAAGGTACATACTACTGTAGGGGATATAATGACGGATATACGGAAGGCCGAAAACTATGTATCTTCGCTTTTCTTAGAAAAGGAGGAGGACAATAGGAAACGGGCAACACCTCTCCAACACCAGCAGCAGCTGTACTGAGCAACCCTTTCCAGAGCCCATTGTCCAATCTTCACCGGCAGCAGTAACTTCTCTGCATCACCGACGAATCCTGATGCAATAGACTATTTTGACGTCTTGGATGTATCCTGATTTTCAGGATGCAACTATCCTGGATAACAACCGAATTCGACAGCATCTCACTACTGCATGTAGCTGCCATTAAAAATCCATTAATTTTCCATTAATTTACCATTAAAATGCTGTTAAATCCAAAAAACCTGTCAATTTATACCTTTAAATTTTGTTTTAATTTTTTTAATGGGCCCTCTGAATTCCCATTAAATATAATATAATTAATGGTGTAAGGCCCTTAAAAGTGCATTAAAACTTTGTAAATAAGAGCTGTTAAAAATTAAGGACCTTGAAAAAACCATGGATTTTTGTATGAATATATTTTAAGGGGATTTTAATTGCCATTAAAATAAGCAATGACCCATTAATCTTCAGCTTTTATGATTTTAAGTAGATCCTTTTTCCATTAAAAGAAAAATTACAAGCATTTAATGGTCCAAAACTAAAAACTATACAATTAATGACCCTTAAAAATCACTTGAATAGTTTATTCAAAGTATTTTAAGTATATTTTAATGGATGGAACCACAATGCCAAAACATTAAATTTTCAAGCATCAATTTTAAGGAGAAACAGGATAAAGCCAGCCACTGAAAAGCTTTCAAATTTTACAAGAAAAAATTAAGGGCCCTGAAACCCCAATTAAATTAGTATACAAAAAAATAAGGGCCATGAAAAGCTTTCATTTTACAAGAAAAAAATTAAGGGCCCTGAAACCACAATTAAAACAGTATACAAAAAATTAAGGGCCATGAAAAGCTTTCAAATTTTACAAGAAAAAAATAAGGGCCCTGAAATTACAATTAAAATAGTGTACAAAAAATAAAGGCCATGAAAAACTTTCAAATTTTACAAGAAAAAATTAAGGACCATGAAACCCCAATTAAAATAGTATACAAAAAATAAGGGCCATGAAAACTAAATTAAAATTTCAGCAGACATCTATGGTTCTAAAAAAGCTGTTAAAATTGTATACAAACAAAATACAAAATTAAGGGCCCTTATGGCTTCCTGTATTTATTCAATCAAAATGATGATATGATTCAGCATACTACCACATCCATGCTCTTACTGAAGCATACCAACATTCATCAAAAAAAAAAAAAAAAAAAAAAAAAAAAAAAAAAAAAAATAGCCAGAACAGTGACAATTTAATAAACAACTTTGCAGGAAATAATCCTAAACTATTTACATATGTACACATGAGTCTCACCGTGCTCTCTGATATATTATGATAAAGTGTAGTTCAACTAATTTTTTTAGCATTTTTAATGTTCCTTTAAAGGATAATGACAAAATGATATAAATAATTTGATTTCCAACATGATTATAAACATGAGATGACTTATTTACACCTATTTACATTTTAATCTTTCATACTGCATATTTTTTTCCTCGGTTAGATACAACTGCGCTTCCCAATGGCCAGAATAAAATCTGCACCCCACAGTTAGAGACTACCATGTCCCCACTGACCCCCTGTAAACATTCATGCTTACACTCCCTTTCATACACTTTCATACTGCATATTTTATTCCTCGGTTAGATGCAACTGTGCTTCCCACCGGCCAGAATAAAATCTGCACCCCACAGCTAGAGACTACCATGTCCCCACTGTCCCCCCAAAACTCATTTACACTGCACAACATGCACAGGCCAATGCTGCTGTACATGTATCAAGTTCATACTATCTCTCTATCCACTATACCATATCCAATGCCATCACATTACATCAGTAATATGGTAGGCCATCCTACCAAATCTCTATGACCTTTAACTATGGGGCTTCTTAAAATTCCCCTTTACCATATGAAGCATTTATTTCGACATTTGTAACAACTAAGCACACCAACCCTTATATATTACAACCATATGTCTTCATACTACCTCTATATGGACTGGTAGCTAAAAGTGATTTTGCTCATTGTCACAATGTTTCCAGCCATGAGACTTAGGTATATTGCACCACCTAACATACCTTCTCTATTGAGAATGTCCTGCATTGTCTGTTCTAATGTCTGTCTTTCCTCTATATACAAATCACAATCATACAAATAGTGTTCCACAGTTTCTGAAACTTTACTTGATAAACACAATTCTGAAACTTATAGAAGCAGCTTATAAAGGACTGGTGCACCCAGTCCTGGAATATGGAAGTTCTGTTTGGGATCCTCATACTAAATGCCCCCAGGAGGAATTGGAGAAAGTACAGAATCGTGCCGCTAGATTTGTAACTAGGAATTATACTTTCGAGGAAGGTAGTATGACTGGCATTCTTGAACAACTCAAATGGGAATCTATCAAGAAAAAGAGGACGGATAATCGACTTATATTACTATACAAAGGTCTGAAGGGTAAAGCCAGAATACCTACAGATGACCTTATCCCAAAGACTAGGCGTTGTAGAAATAGCCACTCCAAGGCATTTCAGCTTCCATCTGCTAGTATAGAGGCCTATAAATGTAGTTTCTTTCCCCAGACTATCAGGGACTGGAATGATGACTCTCTGTTTTCTACTGCTGAAATGTCAGATGATTGTGTGTCCAAGTTCGCTTCACTCGTGCGTTCAAGGGACTCATTTCTCCCTTATCCGAACCCCCTGGTGAAATAATGTCATTTGGCGTGTCACCAGTAAACTATTCAGATTCAGATTCAGAACTGTTGGATTTATCTTTGTCATGTATGCTCCCAAAATGAAGTGCCCACAAAGCAACTGATTCAATGCTGAGAAGCTTATTCTGTCTCTCTCACCCTTACACAACCTTTTCCCTACATCTGAAAATGACTCTTGAATCTTGTCCATTTTCTCAGACAAAACAAACTTCAACTTCCATTTTTCTCCCATCTGGCTTTTTAATTCTGTAATTGCAAAATCTCACTTTTCTGAAAGACCTCACGAAAAATATTACCATGTCGCCATTTTGCATTCCAAAAGTGCCACAAAAAGTTTGAAAATCGGTTAACAAATAAAAAAATTATGCCAGAAAAATGTCACACAGTGATATTTTATAAAGTTTGAAGCAATAATCTCTGGCCTTTTAAATTGTAATAGATCTGTGATATAGCTGGAAGGTTGTTGCAATTGTTTCTCTTCTGGGGTCGAGTTGACCAGAATTTGGTTTCATGGCCTGTGGGATGAAATGTCCCAAAATCCAATAAAATATTACTTCCCTTTGTTGTTATGAGAGAATGGATATGATTGGTTGAAATATCCAATATTAACCCGATGGCATGCATTTTAAGATACACTGCACAGAAACTTTTTGCGCCAGATTTGAGGAAACTGAAAATAAATCACAATTTCTTCACTGTAAACTTCTCATAAGTTTCTATAAATTGAAGAAATGGGTTCTATTATACATCAGGTAATTTTTTAGTTAATCGCTGTTTTCTGATTGCTGTATTTTCCATGAAATTTGTAACTTTAGGTAAAAATTGTACATGTATGAGAGCAATCAGCTGTTTTGGTTCAAACTTCAATACTGTTTATTTCATATTTCTGGTACAAGATTTAAACTCTTTGGCATAGTTATTTGTAAGCAATGAAAATGGAATTTGCTAATAAGTGTCTCAATCTATATAGTTCTGTGTTCTGCACAAATACTTGATATACTGTCTGTGTAATTCTAAAGCATGCAACCAAGTAAGAACAAAGGTCTTGATGCCATTATTTCATATCGGCTTTGTTCATATAAGTTGATACTGTTCTTATCCATTCCAGCCATTTGAATAAAATGTTTCACTTCTGTGCATTGTGAAACATGACCGCAATTAAATGTCACAGGCTAAAGTATAAATGTATCAAGGAAGTTGCTAATACTTGCTTGCATCCAGATTTTTCTGTCATTTATTTATCTACAGGTGTACTTTGATTCGCCCTCATGGCACAATACTTTCATATGTATATATCTCATTTTAGGATACCCTTTATTCAAGGGGTTAAATAAATCATCGATCATCACACCTCTTGATTTTCTCACATACTGTAAACATGGTAAATTTGTGTTCCTGTAAACATTAGAATTTGACATTATTTATAATATTTATCCTTCACCATATTATTCTGTCAAAATGCAGATTCGGCTTTTTGGACAATGCAGTTTAGGTATTTTGAATCACCGTTCACAGTTAGGCATTTATCACATGACATTTTTTTCACTTTCTGATTGGCTAGAAGACCAGATATCAGCACTGCGGGACTTGGTAGTCTGTAAGAAGGCCAAATAACCATATTTTAAATCAAAATTGCAGGTCCGGCATTTTGTCATGAGGCCCACAATATGATACCCATGGTCTGTCTTCTGTCCACCATTTTCATGGATTGTATATGAAACCTCTTGGCCAATCAAAGCCAAATGTTGTCAAGAGGTCTAACATGACTGAAAAATTGTTGACTAGGACGTAAAGCAATGAGCAAACCAACTTTACAGTAACTATGTGATTGTCGTAACTCATAATACCATTTTGTCATCCAGTACTTATATCCCTCTCCCAGTAACAAAAACATACATGTCACACATCTTGTTTATTTATTTTTTCTTTTTTTTCTTTTTTCAAGTTAATACATGTGCACAGAAAATCCAAATACAGAAAATACATGCGTCATACATACACATAAGCATTTTATCACAGTTTTTGGGCTTTCAACATGTTCAAGGTCTATTCTGATGAGAAGTCAATTCAGTGTCAGAAAGCAAAGTTTATGTATGCTATCATTTGCCTATATACCGTAAAGCAGATTTGAGCTGCACTTAATTATTATCATAATTGCTCGAGGAAGTTGTTAAAATTTGAAATAACTTGCATAAAGAGCTCCACATACTTTCCAACCTTTGGTTCTTGTCCAAACTCTTAAGTTTACCTCTTTTTTATGTATACTCAAATGATAGCATACAAAGTGCCTGTTTAAATATTTGAGAACATGATTTCATGAACACAGTGAACTCTTCTGATTCCAAAATCAATTATGTTTGAATTTAAATGGCAATTTTCAAATTTACTTCGGGGGACTGCAGGTTTTAGCCATGCAAATCTGGGGGACTGCAACAGTATTTCAGCCATTAAAATAAATGTCATACCTGCAAATTCAGGGTTTTTAAAGGCCATCAAAATTAAAACAAATACCTTTTATTTAAAGGCCATTAAAATAAGTATGAATTTATTTAAGTGCCATTAAATTATTTTCTTTTAAAGGCCATTAAAATAAGTAAGTTTATTTAAAGGCCATTAAAATGAGTATGAATTTAAGTACCATTAAATTATTTTATTTTAAAGGCCATTAAAATAAATACCTTTTATCTAAAGGCCATTAAAATAAGTATAAATTTATTTAAGTGCCATTAAATTCTTTTCTTTTAAAGGCCATTAAAACAAATTCCTTTTATTTAAAGGCCATTAAAATAATTATGAATTTATTTAAGTGCCATTAAATTATGTACCATTAATTTAACATGCTTCTGTTTTAAAGCACTTAAAATTGAATTTAATTTTTCAGGGGTTTATAAAGGCCATTAAAATTTAAGGGCCCTCTTAATCACGCTATACTTTCCCTATGTTTTAAGGGGCAAACAATTAAGGGCCATTACTTTTAAAGGCCATTATTTTTAATGTGGAAATTTTTAATGGTCATTACAAGTGCAATGCATATTTCAAAGTCTCGTTAAAATGCTTTTAATTTTTAATGGTATTTTAATGGTCATTTCATGGTACTGAAAAAAAAAGTTGTTTGCTGCTTTAATGGTTTTTTCGATACTTAAATCTTTGATATTTTAAAGGCCATTACTTTTTCCAGTGCCGTTACAATTAAGGGTTTTTTAAGTATAGCAAATTAAGGGAAAATTAATGGAATTTTAATGCTTTTTAACGTTTTTTAATGGGAATTTTTAATGCTTTTTTAATGGTTTTTTAAGGGGCTTTTAACTACCCTGCATGCAGTAGTGTCTTGAGGTTTTGGAGAGTGACTGGCTTGTTGGTTACAGTGGCTATCCTCTGCGTAAATACTTGATGACCCCTAAGCTTCAACCAGCAACAGAAGCTGATGAGTGATACAATACTGCTCATTCTAGAACACGTATTGTTGTGAAAAGAACATTTGGAGTGTTAAAATCACGCTTCAGGTGATTTGATTTATAATCACGCTTCAGGTGATTTGATTTATAATCACGCTTCAGGTGATTTGATTTATAATCACGCTTCATGTGATTTGATTTATAATCACGCTTCAGGTGATTTGATTTATAATCACGCTTCAGGTGATTTGATTTATAATCACGCTTCAGGTGATTTGATTTATAATGCAATGACAATCTGACACAAAACTGAGGCCATCATTTTTGGACCCGAGAGATAACCAAGGACATACCAGTTTAAAGTGACTAAGAATTGCTCAACTGCTGCTGAGTTGAAGGCAGTCATGCCCATGCCAGCAGCCTCACTGTTAAAGTGAATTTTGGGATGCTGTTGTCGGTCATGACTAATAACATGGCGGTGTCTGAAACAGGAACGACAAGGAAAGAACTACAGTCAGTAGTAGTTCATGTGCACCTGATGCATTAATGGTACCCATTTGCTGTATTACATGAAGATAATTCTTTGTTTTGACCCACATTCCCAAAGTGATGCTGAAATGTGTTTGCCTGATGGCTTTGCCATTGTAACTAATTTTGGATGCAAGCGCTCTCACCTTATGTACTAGACATTATGTGAGACAATATTGCCAAGGTTAATGCTGTAGTTGATACTGAGAAAGATTTAGATGAGTTCGATACACATACACGTATTTTCTGGAGGTCTCTTCAACTCTCTTGCCCCATTTGCATGGCACAGAAGAGCAAAGAGAAAGATGGTAGTTTTATCTAGTAAGAAAAGCAAGTGAGCATAATTCTTTTTAAAAGACAGACCGAAACGTACTGATTATGTAGATGTCTTTTCTTTGTTTGAATTGATCCTTAACTCCGCAGTCAACAACTATTTGCCACCTTATCAGTACACACTGTCCTTGATCTTCAATTTCTATATCAGGTGTAGTGTACAGAAAAGTTGCGCATTACTTGGCGGACAGACGTGAAGTATTTGCTTTGAATATTATTTTTTTCAATCCAATGACAGGCGTAAAGGTTTATGTTCTTTCTTGGGATATCATTCATTCCCTATAGGTCTATACATTCAGACATGTTTGGTGAAGACGGACTGCACCTTAATTATGCTGGGTCAGATAAACTTTCACAATTTATGATTTCTTAGCAAAAGCTAGATGTCTTAAATCTGTAACTGTCAGCAAAGTAGTCCTAGCTGTCCGTGACTTTTCTGCTCTGCCATATGTTTCAGAACCCTACAAGTGGGCTTCCAATGAGTACAAACAAAATTTTAGAATGAGTCCTATGTGGAGGGTCGGAAATTGTCTATAGGAAGCTCAAAATAACAAGCTTTAAGAAGAAAAGATTATAGCATTCAACCAGAGGACCAATGGTCCTGTAAACGCTCACATGAGATCTACTACATATGCCAATAAACACGTTTGAATATTATGGTATTCAGCCCCAGTGCAGGGGCAGATGAAGCCCTTGGGCCATTTGTTTTCGGAATAATAAATATTCTGTCCATTTGCCAATTTCTATTTTATTTATTCCCTTTACATGTTAACAGTTTTCCCCATTCAAATGCATTGGCAACATATGTTGACCTTGTCGTCAAATAGGTCAAGGTCACCACAGGGTCATGATTTATATACACATTGTAGTACTTTAGCCATCAATGCTTCATGCCAAGTTTCTTTGAAATCAGTCCACCGGTTCCGGAGGAGAAGATTTTTGAAGGGTTTTTACCATATATGGGCATGGCGGCCATCTTGGTCATGTGACCTGGATTATTTATATATACTATATGAACCACAACGCGACAAAATGTACCTTCGGACATTCTGACATTAATAGTAGAAAGCAGCAAAAATCGGAAAAATGATGGAATATACGTTTTAGAAATAACTCTGTATTTGTAACCTTTGAACACTGGGCTACCAAATGAATGAGTTTTAAAACATATTTTTTAAATATTTGGAGTTATTTGCCCTCGGTTTTGCCCATAATACACATAATCTTCCTTTATCTGTCGTTAAACGGTAACCATAGCAACCACAACATCATAAAAACAGAGAAAATAATTACGACAGATTGCCTGTAAGGATAGTATGCTTCTATCTTAACATAGGTTATGACCAGTGCTAAAACTGTTTTAAGCAAAATCATCGAGTTTTGTAAGCTTTACTAACATGCAGAAATGCATTACACAACTTTGACGTCATTTTTTTCAGGACAATGACGTTTGTAGTAGGGTTCATGTAGTAAATTGGTCATAACTCACAAAATAACTGAAATAATCTGGTCAAATAAAGACTAACAGACTCTAGAAACATCATACATTCAAAGTAACTTTGTTTTTCTAATACTAAAAAAATTGTCCGAAGGTACATTTTCTCACGTTGTGGCCCATATATGCTTCACATAAAATTTGGCTTTGATTGGCCAAGTGGTTTAAGAAGAGAAGATGTTTGAATATTATGGAAATAAACGTGTATACTGCCACAGGGTGGGGGCATATGAGCTCCTGGGGACCAATCTTTTTCAGCATCATTAATATTCAGTCCTACTGTGCATTTCCTGCAAAACTTTCACTTTAAATGACATTTCAAAAGTTTTCCCCATTCAAATGCATTGGCGACCTATGTTGACCTTGCCGTAAAATAGGTCAAGGTCATCACAGAGTCATGATTTATATATACATTGTAGTACTTGAGTCATCGATACTTCATGCCAAGTTTCGTTGAAATCGGTCAACCGGTTCCGGAGAAGATGTTTGAAGGGTTTTTACCATATATGGGCATGGCGGCCATCTTGGTCATGTGACCTAGATTATTTATATACACATTGATTACCCCATCCTATAGATGCTTCACATAAAATTTGGCTTTGATTGGCCAAGCGGTTTCAGAGAAGATGTTTGAATATTATGGAGATATACATGTATATTGCCCCGGGGTGGGGGCATATGAGCCCCTGGGGTCCATTTTTTTCAGAATAATTAATATTCAGTCCTACTGCCCATTTTCTGCAAGACTTCCACTTTAAATGACATTTTAAAAGTTTTCCCCATTCAAATGCATTGGCAACCTATGTCGACCTTGCCGTAAAATAGGTCAAGGTCATCACAGGGTCATGATTTATATATACATTGTGGACCTTGGGTCTCTTATGCTACATGCCAAGTTTCAAGATCCTATGCCTTTGGGTTCTGGAGAAGAAGATTATTAAAGGTTTTTACCATATATGGGCATGGCAGCCATCTTGGTCATGTGACCTGGATTATTTATATACACATTGGTTTCCCCTTCCTATAGATGCTTCATATAAAATTTGGCTTTGATTGGCCAAGCGGTTTCAGAGGAGAAGATCTTTGAAAATGGTGGACGGCAACGACGGACGGACGCCGGATCATGGCCATCCTATAAGCTCACCTTGTGAGCCTTAGGGCTCAGGTGAGCTAAAAATCAGGTACCCTAGATAGAATTATAAACTAACCCTCGTAAAAACAACCCATGAATGTGGAAAGGAAGTGTAAAACAAATAAGCATAAGTTTTTTTCCAGAGTAGAAGATAACACGTGTATCTTAGAGAATAAATCCGTTCACTAAGCTTAACAGGTGATGGTGATATTGTCAGTGGGAGTGCGGGGTCAAATGTCGAGACTAACAAGAAAGATTTTTTATTCAAATGACATATAATTAGCGTAAATATAAGTTGCAAAAGTATCATGGCGGACTTCTTTTCCATCGACCTCCCCAGAATAATCGCCAGAGAAGGCGTAAACAATGTGTTTTCAGGGAAAGACCGAGCCCGTTACTGATTTATTCTGACCGAGAGCTAACAGCCCAGTATCGATTCCCAAGGGACAGTACTGAAGATATTACAGACCTTATAAGGTTGGTTAATAGTAGTAATGGCTGCCACTATAGACCAAAACTTATAGACCAAAACTTATGGACCAATTCTGTTAAGCGTAGCGGCAGAATTGGTCCATAAGTTTTGGTCTATAAGTTTTGGTCTATAAGTTTTGGTCTATAGGTGCGCACCCTGGGTCTCAGTTTTAAAAATGAACTAGCTGAGTTGCATGTAGGTAAGTATCCTTGAGTTAAGACAGGGACTTTAAGTAATGTGCAAAAAGGCTATCTTTCAGGAATAGTTGGGTAGCCCTGAAAAGGGCTGTTGGTATTTTGTGAAGTCTAAGTTTTATTTTGTAGTCTTTTTACGCTTGGTTGCTTGTATTTCTTTCTTAACTATGCCTAATCCTACAGCTGGAGATGGTGTAGTTGATTGTTCACTATTGATGATGTCTAATCTGATAGGCATTCTGATCGCTGGGAACTGGATGCTTGGCATCTGAGCTTGTCGCTGTACTTCTTCTTCCAGTTGTTTGACTTTGGTTTTCAAGTCATTGAGTTCTTTATCCAAGACATCTATAATTTGTGTTCTATGCAACTGTTGTTGCATATGTGATGTCTGTTGCTGGTAGGGAGAAGCCGCTTGTACTGGTTGCTGATAGTACTGTTGTTGTGTAGTTGTCGTGTCATTAGTAAAGACTTCATTACATGCTTGCAGTAATATGTCTGGATTGTTAATCATATCATCAAAGCTAATTTGATTCGAAGCCATGACTGAACATGAATGTGAAAACTTGGTAGTAGTAGTAGTAGTAGTAGTAAAGAGTGGCAGTTTTACGTCATGCCGGGCCAAACGGACTTAATCCATGTTCCCACCACAAGGACGTGTGAAAACTTGGACTGTTGAGCAAAGCTTTTATACTCACTGAGGGGATTGACCTACTTTCTGTCTCATGTTTGTAAAGCTGGTTGTGATTTGTTACTTATACTAGAACTTCTGATTGGTTTGAAGTTTAAAGTAGGTCAATCCCCTCAGAGAGTATAAAAGCAATTGCATTTTGCAGTTCTGTACACTTTGTTCGTGTACAATGGCGAAATACGATTGCGAGTGCTACTTTAGGGCTTTGGAGGAACAGGCAGACAGCATTGGTGGGGCGGTTACCAGCATGTTAGAAGCTGTGGACACTTTCAGGAACAGCGCTGAGTCCTTGCAGCGGACGGTGGAGAACCTGAAGTCCATGATCTCTATGACGCGACGACATGAATTTAGCACATGGAGGACGGGTTGTTGAAAAAGTGGAGATCAAGAGAGAGTCACTGTCACCAATTGTGTCAGAAGAGGACTGGGATGATGACAGACCCAGTCATAACTACACCGAAAAGACAGAAGACTGGGAGTCTGAGGCTAACGAGCCGTCCTATAGTTTTGAGGGAAGGAGCTTTTCAGTTCCTGCCTACAGAACGGTCAAGTTTGATCGTTGGGGACAGCGCTGTCCTGCCTGTGGGAGCAGATACTGTGCCTGCTCATAATATGTGGCTTAAGTTCCACCCAACGGCCCTTTTCAGGGCCACACATTTCTTTCCGATTGAAATAACTTTTATTAATGTATTTATGTTGTATATGTGATGTCTTACAGTTATGGTGTGATCTTTGTGGCGTGATCGTATGTAAAAGTTCTCGATGGTTCCGATTTAAACACTTCTGATTGGTTCTGATTAAAATGTAGGGCAATCCTACTCATTCACTATATAACATTGTGTTCTGTGTCTCTCTGTACATTCTGGAACTATGGGTTTCTTTGAAAAATTCAGCTTAAGGAAACTGTGTGCTGCTTTTCACAAAAAAGATTATCGGGAAATTGAGAGACAACAAAACAAGATGGGGATACAGATCTTTTTGGCCAGAAGAGGTATTGGTTACTGCAAACCTGTGGCCATTGTAAGACCAATGCCTCGAAAACCTTAGGGAACTCTTGTTTCTCATGACCAAACAGTCCTTTTCAGGACTAACAAATCTTCAGAAAGAATACCTTTGCTATAATGTTACTGACCAAATCTTCAGAAAGAATTTCTTTGTAAGAAATTTTCTGACCAAATCTTCAGGAATAATATCTTTGTAATAATGTTACTGACCAAATCTTCAGAAAGAATTTCTTTGTAAGAAATTTTCTGACCAAATCTTCAGACAGAATACCTTTGTAATAATGTTACTGACCAAACCTTCAGAAAAGAATTTCTTTGTAAGAAATTTACTGACCAAAAGAGTTCTGTGGTGCAATTGACCAATTTTTCATGACTACCAAATCTTCAGAAAGAATATCTTTGTAAGAAACAACTAACACAATAAAACCTTTTCTCAATTTTAATTTGAACAAAACAAAGAATCTGTGACAGTCTCGGGGGTCTGATGCCCCGTTTTCAATAGACCAGAACAATGTATTAAAGGTCCTGGGGGTGGCATTTCATGATTAGGGCAATAGCCCAATGTATTCTGAACCTATAACTGTTAAAACATTTTACTATTTCGTCCTAATAGTGTAAAAATGGCGATTTTAGCAGGAGTGGGAGTCAAAATTTCATGTGTGAGAAAAATGAAAAATTTTGCTTTTCCTTGCTTTTAGTCCTTTAATTCAACCACTGGATCATATTTTGTGGATGTAACACTGTATTAAGCGCGATAAACATGCATAATGTCATTGAAATAAAATTGAAATATTACAATGTCAACATTTTGGGTACAAACCTTTAGCAGCTACCTGTATAAAATTATTGTCTCAATATACAAGACAGTGTTACCTCTACATGAGAAAACCTGCTGTTATATGCAAAACCATATACCCAGATCAACGATGACCAGCCAGCTAATCAGAATCGTGTCATTAATTTACAAAACTTCAGCCCATCTTCTTGGTGTTGCACAGCTTGATTAGAGTTTGATCTTAACCAAAACATTTTCTCCAGACACGGCCCATTGTTACAAAACTTGGTCACACTGAGCAACCTTGCATGAATATTTAACAACACGGCCTTCAGTGTATTTATTTTTTTCTTTTTCAATTTAATTGTTTGTTTGTGTTGAGGCTTAACATCCCAATCAACAATTTTTCAGTCATGTCGGGACGGAGCCAACGTTTCCTGGGTTTAACCAGTACTGTAGGGAGTTTATGTATCTTGCTCAAGGACACAACACGGTGACGTCTGTGGGTATCGAACACAGGACCTCTCGACTCTGAGTCCGACGCTCAACCACTACGCCACCGCGCTCCCATGATTCAGTTTAATGTCCCTTTCAAGACTATTTCAGCTCGTATGGGATGGACCAATCAGTAGGTGGGCGAAAACACAAAAACTCAGAGAAAAACCACCTGGCACACCCGCAAACAGAACTTGGCTTGTCTTACACAATGTACATGTGTCTCGTTTCCGTATAATGGTTATGTCGTAGTGATTCTAATCATAAACATTATTTTTGGTTTGGTTAGATTATGGACAAACATAGATCCTTTAATAGTAACATTTTTCAGTCATTTTGGGATTGAGCCACGTATTGCTTCTTGTACCCCGTACTTTGGCGTGTTAATGTGTCTCAGGCACAGCACGGCTCCCCACGATTTGATTAAATAGAGGCCCTCTATTTAGAGTTGATTGCATTAAAAAACCGAAAGATTCATGTTTTGATGCTTAACTTGATATAAGCAAATACTTTCATGAGAATAAATGGCAAACCGTGTAAACATCCAAAACGTTGGTGATTTGAAGCTTTACGTCGCTGTATTGTACCAATGACAAAGACATTTTAAGTTCCCATAGTACTGGCTAATACCTAGACAGTGGTGGCATCGTACCGACGTGACTGAAAAGTTGTTGATTTTGAAGTTAATACATTAAAAAAAGAAGACGAAAAAAGGAAAAAGAAAACAGTCCACCAATGTTATTGTTTGTGGTGCAAGAGGTTATTGGCCGTGTAAACAAGTAGACAATATTAGTATAGAATGATTACAAAAGTTTGTTCCACAGAATGTACAGTACCCTCATTTTCTGGAGAATGGAACATAGAAGGTGGTTATAAATCATGCAGATTTGGGTTAATTTTGGAAACAAATGTATATATCCATTTTTGTACTTTATTTATGGCTTACAACTTAACTGCTGTTTTGTTTTCTTTTTAATTTTAAGTTTAAAGCAATTTTACATACTTGGGCTCTAGTACTGAGATAATATTTTGGGTTGTGGGGTAGTGTTCCCCTCCCCCCCGAGTCCCAGAACGCCATTCACATATATTATGTAAAATATGACAATGCCTTCACATGCAAAGGGATTTCTTGGGACTCGGGGGGGGGGGAACAATGTTAAAAAATATTTTTCTATTTTCCTATATGTTTTATACAAAATATGCCTATTTTAACCCAAAAATAAAGCAGTATATCTTATTGAAACAAAACCTCAATCCAATATCATAAACTATGGACTACCAGCAAACATGTATACATAAACAGAAGCGTTTGACCAAAATTTGTTTTTCTCAAAATCTGAGGCAGCTATACATTATAACTCCCATTACCACCGTCAGAGGTCCTTACACTTATATCGGAGACGTTACTGCACCACTACTTAGAGTTATTCCTTTCAAATACATTCAAGGAGAAATTCATTTTCATCAAGAATTTTTGAATTTGCATTATTGCCTGTTGCAAAATCTTACATTGATCAAGTTCACATTAGTTTAAAAGGCGATACAGGTGAAGATATTCCATTCATTACTGGAAAGACGTTGATCAAGTTACATTTCAGACCCAAAGAATAATAAAAAATGCGTACTCGTGGAACAATTTGTCAATATGGGTCGGGATTCAACGATTATCCCGTCTATCGTGGCGTTTCAAGACAATATGGAAATGGTTTAGGATCAATCTTTAAAGCTGCTTTGAGAACAGTTACTCCAATTTTAAAACCTTTAGCAAAAGTTGGCATACAGAGTGCGAAAAAAGTAGCAAAAGATCATGGAATTAAAGCTTTGAGAGAAATTGTTAAAGGTCAGAATGTCAAACAAGTTTTAAAACATAGAGGAAAATCAGCATTGAAATCTTTTGGTCAGTCTACAATCAATCAGTTCTCAGAGGGTATAAAATCAAATCAGAAATCCAAAAAGCCTCAGTCCAAATCTAGACATCGACCTGTTCGTAAAGGCAGGAGAACGCTTACAAGAAAAAATCTTAGGTTTCCACCAGATTTTTTGAGTAAATAAAACAAAATGATTCAAATTGGTTCTTGTGACTGCAGTAAAACCGAAATAGAAATGGAATCAGTTCCTCCAACCATGACAACCATGGAGGATACTCAGTGGACAGATTATCATCCTATTGCTTCATTGGATAGTCATCATGCACCCATTGAATTCGTAATTCCACCTCAGACAGAAAATTATACAGATTTATCTCAGACGTATCTCTATCTGAGATGTCGAATTTTGCAAGCTGGTGTTGGAAATGATCTTGAAGCAGAAAAGAAAGTAGCCCCTATGAATAATTTCTTTCATAGCATGTTTAGCAGTATCGATTTGTATTTGAATAACAAACTTGAGACAAGCAATATGGATACTTATCCATACAGAGCGTATCTTGAAAACTTGTTTTCATTTGGTTCTGATGTAAAACAAAATCAACTGAAAGCTGGGGAATTTTGGCTGAGACTAGAGCTTCATTTTGCCAGACCACTCGACTTCACACTCAACGTGATTGTCTACGCAGAATTCGACAATATGATAGAAATAAACGGACTGAGAGAAATGACCACAGATTATTAAGAAGATGCATCAGGGCTATTACATTGAGAAAGACCTGGAATACCAAGCAGACGTATACAGACAGACATTCTCGTCACATGAATCCAATGAACCAAGTGCCTTACAGAAAGAAGTGGAAAGACAAGATGTGAAAAGAGAAAACGTTCTGGTCAAAGCTGTATTGATGAATCTGAGAGAAGGTGTCAGAGACTATGTTCGACATGAATGTCAGGGATGTAGAATTGACCATCCAAGTCGGAAATACCACGATATGTGTCTATGGACCACTGCAGAAGAATGGATCACTGACTACAAATACCATGAACCAGCTTTAGAATGCCTCAACATCTTCGAAGTCCTTGAGGATTTTGATGATCTCATGTGGGAACACATGGTGGGATCAAAGAGAAAGTCCATAGATGCTGTCCATTTACTGACTCCAGAACTCACCATTGAAGTGTATAAAGACTGGCAGTATTTCAAAAACAATCAGAGAGACATGACAGATCAGTGGAAGACATTCTGGGCCAATAAATGTTAGAATCATACCAAGAAGCAACAGCAGCTGAAGAAGAAAGAACAGCTGAAGAAAACAACAAAGAACAAGATTGCCCAGAATCATCTCCACCAACAGAAAATTGAAAATGGATACTATACAACTCAGCAGAATATTGAACAATATGCCAGTGAAAGGAGAAGTGTGTGCTAAAGACTTATTACCAGATAGAAAACCACTGCACACAAAAGCATACATAGTAAACACAGACTTGTCAGATGATCCAGGAGAACATTGGACAGCAGTGTACTTCAGAGACGATAGAGTGATCTACTTTGATTCCTATGGTTTTCCACCAGATGAAGATAACATCCTACCATTTATCAAACGAAATTCAACTGGATGGATACAGAACACTGTTACAAGATCCATGGAGTAACACTTGTGGAATGTGGTGTATCTATATCATCTACCAGCTCAACAGAGGACATGATCTGAAAACAGCTATTCACAAAGAGCGCAAAGGCACAGGAGAAGACTTATCTCAGAATGACAGAGACATTGACATGTGGTTCAGAAAGAACTATGGAACATTTATCAAAAACAGTACAATGTGCAAGACAATTCCAGACATTCTATTAAAACAACGAGTACAAACTTGCAGATGTCTGCATAAAACACATTGTCTTTCAAAACAGTATCCCATGTACAGATTATTGTAAATATGTTGTTGTTGTTGTTGTTAAGAGTTACATTGTAAACGAGAACAGAGGGACGGTCCTAATCCTCTGTTTCATCGTGCATTCACAGTTAGCGGGACAAATAAAATTGTTGAAAATGTTATTTAGTCTTGGGTTTTCATTTCTCCTCTCAGGAGGTAGTAGTAAAGGGTTTAAAGTTTGACAATAACTAGCTGAGTTTTTGATGCTTATCAATGTTCTCGAGATACGAGAACATAGATAAGCCTCAACAAATTAGGAAGACGCTATAAAGTTATGCATTTTGACTAGTTGAGGTCTTGAGATAAATACCAAGAGACAGTGAAACGCATACCACTTTAAAGCCTCTAAGGAAGCTATAGAGTCATGCCTCTAACAGAGTTGAAGTCTTGAGATACAAGACTGAGATACTCTTCAGACGCATTCAGCTGTATAGCAACAGAAACTTCTACATACCCACACGACTGTCCCAGACAAGTCCAGCAAGTATCACAATGTGACAAGTCTACCCAGGAACACATTACTTAAAGTCCCTGTCTTAACTCAAGGATACTTACCTACACATGCAACTTAGCTAGTTCATTTTTAAAACTGAGACCCAGGGTGCGCACCTATAGACCAAAACTTATAGACCAAAACTGTAGCGGCAGAATTGGTCCATAAGTTTTGGTCTATAAGTTTTGGTCTATAGTGGCAGCCATTACTACTGTTAATTGGGATTTAACGTCCCACCAACAGCTAAGGTCATATGGAGACGGGACCTCAGTTTATAGTCCCATCCGACGGACTGGAGAAGCCCGGGATCGAACCTGCGACCCCTGGTGTACAAGGCGAGTGACATAACCACTGCACCACGGATGCTTCTAAGGGACGATATAGAACCCCAGACCTTTCGATCTCATGCGCTTGATGCAACAACAAAAGTAAGTGATCCACTGGTGGTTAGATCTTTTCACGCGGTCTAGCAACTAAAGTCTGTTCGAATCATCATATAAGAAAACGAGATGGTCACGTTACACTATGCTGTTGTAACAACAACAACAACAACAACAACAACAAAAAAAATTGTCTATTCTTATACTTCAGTTGAGATGGAAAGGTCAGTTTACAGATCTTGGAGGAGAGGAAGGGCTTAACTTTGCCTACAGAAGCAGTGTTAAAAGACGTAAAGGACTGAACTGAAAATCACATATTATATTGTGCCAACTCATTCCATTCGATCAAATACCTTCTTACTGCAGTTTGTGCTTCTTTCGGTGCCTTAAATGAGACCAACTTGTCATACATCTAACCGGGGACAATATAAGTGATATGCTGTACAGAGCTCGAGAATTCTTGACCACAGCCAGTATTTTGTCACAAATCAAAACTCCCTAGGTAATCGGACCTCATTATTATTCAACAGAGGAAATCATTCAAAATTTCATGGCGATAGTGTTCGTTTGATTTGTGCTTGACGTGCTAGTCAACAGCTGTGGCCATGTCGGGACCAGTAAGCGCTAGAATAGAGGACCATACTCTACGTTATTAATTCTACCTTTACTTTTTCAGAAGTTTGAAATGGGATCAACTTATTAAATATGTTTGATTTGATTTGTGGCTTAGCGTCCCAATTAAAAGATCTGGTCATGTCGAGACGTTGCCTCCATTCTATGGGACTTTTCCCAAAATTAGGATGTTTTGACTTGAACCACTTTTCTTGGGCAGGCACATACCCGAGTGGATAACCAGTAATCAGCTGGTCAGTCAGTAAAGACAGTTGTAGGAGGAGACTTTGAGGATTATTTGTAATAACTAATAGACAACGACGAAAAAATGTCTTGATTCTTTGTAATTAGTTCAACACCAAGGACTAATTTCTAAATATATTTGCCAGATTTGATTAATTGATGTGAAATGACGCGATACATCGAGAAAGAAAAATGGCGGAGTCCCAGACACCTATTGTCGTTGAATTTAAGCAGCAGACCCTTGATGCAAAGAGTTGTCATCCAGGTACGAACATCTCCATTTCAAAGAAGTAAAGATCGCCTCTGGAAAGACGTATTCAAGCTTTACAAGGTGACTGTTCAAATACAAAGCAAGATTAAATCTAGGGAGACACCAGAGCTTATATCATTATAAAAAAAAATGGCAGTATGGTGTCGGGTCTATATCAACGTTAGTGCTGATACCACATTCCAAAAACGCAGAGGGGTCGTCCGAAGGAGGTTAAGGAATAATCAATAGTATGAACGTCATACTTAGTATGGACGTCATACTTGTTCTTCAAGTGGACAATATCCGCCTTCTCGATGGGATGGTGGAAGGACGTGTTCCCAGTTTTGGTGGGGCGGTATTATGGCTTGAGGTGGAGTGTCGTGTGAATGTTGACTTTTTAGTCATCAAAAAAGGTCAACAGTCACAGCATACGTTTTAGTCAACAGTCGCATGACAATTCGACTGTTGACGGATGCCACACCACCGCCAAGATGTCCCTCCAGAAAACTCCCGTCTCCAGGCCCCCTCCAGATGGTGGTTCTCCATCCTAGATCGCTGAGACATAGTGTCATGCAGCCGTTAGAGGCAGTGTTGTACTTTATACATATCAGGCCAAAAGTAGTTATAAAGAAAGCAAATGCCATTGACTGGCACAACCAGATCACTTTTTCGACCTTGATTTACTGCAGTCTGGTTGGATGTTGGAAAACTGGTAAACTTAGATTTGTTAAAAACATCTTCGTGACAGTATTTTGGTCCTTTGGAAATATAAGTTGGAGTAATGCTTGTTTGTTTGAGTTGATGCTTAACGTCCCAGTCAACAGCTACGGTCATGACGGGACGTTGCCTCCATTGTATGGGATTTTAACCCAAAATCAGGAGTCATGACATCCAAAGAGTGCTTGAAATATAACCACCCAACTAAGTCACTAATGGATGTGACTTGCACCACTTTTCCTGGACAGGCTCTGACGTGAGCGGTTAACCAGTAATCAGATGGTTAGTCAGTAGCGTATAAGCAGCCCATCTCCCAACCGACCACCCTTTTAACACCCCTGATGCAAATTCTCGAATTCCTTAAAAGAACAAATGGCCAAATATGGGGATACTATCCATCATCTTAGAAACCTATTGAAAGTTACCAGTGCTTGTCTGGCTATTGATATCCCCTATTAGGGAATCAGGGAACAATTCCTCTTTCATGGACTCCGAGAACAACTGCCCAATCAGGGGCTTGGGGAACAACTACCAAAGCAAGACGTTCAGAGGCCTAATGAACAACTGTCTTTTCTGGGACTCATGTTTTAAGTACGACAGTCAGACTTCGTAGACGAACCGACACATGACAGAAAGGTGCTTATTTCTTTTTTCCAACAATAATATAATGTTAAGATACCCTCGTCTTATAAATGGGATGGGGTATATACTGTTCAATGTTTTATTGCTTTTAGCAAGACGAAATTATTTCACATAGTAAACTTTATGGGACTTAAAAACAAGGATGCGACATGTCATGGCATCCAAAAAGTGCTTCATAATATATCCATCCAAGTAAGCAACTAATGCTTATATGTATGAATGGTTTGACTTGAAACCCTCTTTCTTGGGAACGGTATTTTAACCAGTAATCAGATGGCCAGCCATTAGTGTATAAACTTTGCCCTGGAGGCACAAGTATGTCAATTATTTCTTTATGCCCCATACGAGTATATACACCTAATGACTTTGGCACTCTGGTGTTAATGCTCTCAGATTGTTCATCAGGCACTTGTGAGACGAGAGACCTTCCTTTTGAGATTGCCCAGATTAATGCTCTAGTTGATACAGTGAAAGATGCAGATGAGTTTGATGGTTTTTCTCAAATAAGTGAAGGGGAGGTCTCATGTCTCACATGGCACAGAACATGTCTGATAACAATCATCCTGTATCTAGTGGTAGTGAAACTGATGATATTCATATGAAAAATGATCTTAAGTTTGAAAAGCAAGTGAGCATTCTTACTATTCAGAATACAGACAGAAAGAGATTCGCGCCTAACCTCGTCTTCGAAATTGTTGCGTAGCAACAGAAATAGGTTTTCGCAAGTAAGAACGGCGGAAGACAGAATTTAATTAACTAACTGATTATAAGATGATTCAAAGAGACAAATTCACGTAGACATAACCAACGTCAGGCCCTGTTTAACATGTTTAATAGTAGTATACTTGTCAAGCAGCACGGGTTCTGGTGGTTACATGTTGTCATGCGGTCTAACAACTATATACAAATCTTGCAGGGGAGGAGAGTGAGAGGAAGGGCTTACCTTCAGGAGCATCAATCATGTCTTAATCTTATCAACTGTAAATTTTCATTCACATGTTTTTTAGTTGAGCTTATAGTATCCCATGGCTCCGTCGTTGTTGTCTGCCAAGTTATTGGCGTTTACAGGACCATTGGTCCTCTGGTTATATGATGTGTAATAAATTTATTTTCTTCTGTTCCAATGTGAAGAAATCAAGGACAGTGTTTCCACTATTGTTTCTGCTGCATGATATACGGATGAGCAGTCCCCTTTGTTCTGCAATCTAGCAGGCACAAAGACCAGAAATTAAAAGAGCTTAAACGAAAGGGTAAAAGAAAAATGCTGGGGAGAGCTGCTGTAAAATGAAGGCAAGTATGACACATAGCTGTTGACTTGGGACGTATAGCAGCAAATCAAGCAAATCGTGCGTCCATCTGTTAACACTTTCAAACATGAATATCTTCAAGGCCGCTGGGCCATTTGTGATCAAATTTTATTTGAAGCATCACCGAGATGAGGGAAATGTTGCATTAGGTTTTGGGCTAGGTTGGATCAGAACTCTGGTTTCTATGGCAACAGATAACTCCAATAGACTTACAATGGGAAAACAAAAGAAATCTTAAAACCACAAGGCTCAGAACTTTCAAAGTTTGTGTGCAGCAATGTATGCCCTATGTGGTCCATACAGGTCACGCCTTGGGGTCCATACATTCCACATCCCAGGACAGGCGTCATAAGCTCCACTACAAGTACAATAGTCCAGAACAGGTGAGCGTTTACAGGACCATTGGTCCTCTGGTTGTGCCTGTGACAAGAAGTGAAAGGTCTCACCATTAGCAACATTTTTGCTTCAGTTGTTTTAAGTTACAACATGAAAAGAGGCTCATAATAGTTCAATGCCTTCAACAGTTTCATGTACGTTTTCAGTTGTTATTGAAACTATCATGACTGTTTATAACATATATGTACAACAGGAAAATCTTAATTAAGCAGAGAAGCGTGATGGCGTAGTCGTACAGTACAGAATTCTGGCGCGAGAGGTCCTGGGTTCAATAACTTCTTCCCTTGTATTACGTCCTTGAGCAAGACGCTGAAGCTTTTCAAAATGGAAGCTTCTATTGTTGGCCATTCCATGATCAAACATATTAAACGGAAAACGTCTTCGCAAACCAGAAACTGGAATACTTATTATCCGTGCACTTACACTAAATTTATGCCATTGGGAATTCATCAATAAATTCTGCAGTTTCTGATATGAAAGATCTTTGCACTTGGGTGCAATGGGTATACATTCCCCTTGTTCTTCAATTTGCTATATCAGGTGAAGTGTACAGAAAAAATTGGCCTTACTTGGCGGACAGACGTATTTGCTTTAGGCTTAAAGATATATGTTTTTTTTTTTCCTTGGGATATCATTTCAAGCCCTATATGTATATTCATTCACGTATGGTTGGTGAGGATGGACTGCACCTAAATGATGCTAGGTCATACAAACTTTTTTTTCCATTTTTATGATTTCTTAGCAAAGGCTAGATATCTTAAATCCGTAACTTTCTGTAATGTAGTCCTTGCTGACAGTGACTTTCCAGCTCTGCCATATGTTTAAGAACCCTAAAAGATGGGTTTTAATGAGTACAAACAAATTCAGTCTGTAGGAAGTCAAAACAACAAAGAAGAAAATATTATAGCATTTAAAAAGTTCGTCCAAAATCAGCACCCTAGACAGAAATATAAACTAACCCTTAACAATCCGTGAAGAGAATGTGGAAAGGAAATGTAGAATAAATAAGATTTTTTTCCAGAAACATCTAGAAAACAATGTTTCCACTAAGCTCAACAGGTGATCGACAGTGGGAGCACGGGGTCAAATGTTAAGAAGGATTTTAATTCAAATGACTTATTATTAGCGTAAATTGCGAAAGTGTCATGGCGGACTTCTTTTCCATCGTCTTCCCCAGAATTATCGACAGAGAAGGCGTAAACAGCGCGTTTTCAGGGAAAGACCGAGCCCGTTACTGATTTATTCTGACCGAGAGCTCACAGCGTGGTATCGAAGACATCAAAGACCTCATAAGAGACTATGCTGAAAGTCCAGACTTTTCGATCTCATGCGCTTGATGCAACAACAATAGCAAGTATCGGTCCTGGTGGTTACATTTTGTCACGCGGTCTAGCAACTAAAGTCTGTTCGATTCAGCATAGAAAAAATGTGATGGTGACGTTACAATGTGTAATACTTGTAGAACACATTCCAGGTTATGGAACGCATATTCTAAAGCTATGCCCAAAATATATGGGCATGAAAAAGTTTCCCCATCCAGGTGAGTATAACCTGATTTATCCAAATAACAATCCTATTTTTCTTTCATTTCAAAATACAACACTAGGTGCTTTTAATAGTTTTCCAAATTGCATGAAATAAGCATTTGTCATTTTCATGTAGAACCACAGCAAAATTAAATATCACCTATCCCTAGGAGGAAAGGGAGTCATAAAAACAGAATCAAAATAATGAACATCCATTAAGCGGTAAAGAATCTGGCTTTGTTGAAATAGTTTTTTACGTCCTGGAATTAAAAAGGTAAAAGTAGCCAATGATCAAGAAATGGCGTAATCAGATAAAAAAAATCCCACTCCAAAATCGAGGTGGAAAAAATAAACTGACAATTAGGTACTTATACCAAGAAAACATATCGTAAGCTGAGTGAGCAGCTATTCCCAAATAGGCGGCCACTCAGTAGGAATCCTCAAATTTGTCTATTCGTACATCAATTGAGAAGGAAATGTTAGTTGCTGTTGGAGATGGGGACTTGGAATACAGATCTTGGAAGAGAGGAAGGGCTTACCTTTGCCGCTACACTGCTTCAGAAACAGTGGTAAAAACATGTCGACGTAAAGGCCAAAACGTGCTTGAAATTTTACAATTTTTTTGCGCTGTTGGCGCCTTATGTATGTTTTCATATTTTTAATTAAGTTAAGGTAACTGAGTGGCCACCTATTTGGAAAATAGCTGCTTATTCGGCTTACGGTATGTTTCATGGTATAAGTGCCTGATTGTTAGTTTGTTTTTTTCCCACCTCGGTTTAAGTTGGATTGGGAATCTCTTTCTGATTGCGCCTTTTCCTGATCTTTGCCTACTTGTACCTTTTTGAAAATATACCCCCCACACACACCAAGAAACGACTACGGCTGCATTGTATGAACGATTTGACTTGAACCACTTGTTCATGGGCAGGCAAAGGCCTGAGCGGTAATCAGCTGGTCAGTCAGTAACTACAGTTGTAGGAGGTAACTTAGAGGATTATTTGTAATAACAAATAAACAACGACGAAAATAAATGTCAATAAATGTCTTGATTCGTTGTAATTAATCCGCAGATGTTATAAACAGTCAATAAACAGCTCAATATAGTACAAATTAGAAAAAAAAAAGTTTCTTATGTTGATTTTATTCAAGTTCGGGTAACTGAAAAGGTACAAGTAGGCAAAGATCAGGAAAAGGCGCAATCAGAAAAAGAGTCCCACTCCAAAAACCGAGGTGGGAAAAAACCAAACTAACAATCAGATACTTATACCATGAAAACATTTCGTAAGCCGAATGAGCAGCTATTTTCCCAATAGGTGGCCACTCAGTTACCTTAACTTAACTAAAAATATGAAAACATACATAAGGCGCCAACAGCACAAAAATATTTTAAACACCAAGACATAAAACAAAAAGAACCACCACAGAAGTATCGACTTGGAACGATCAGTAACACAAAGTTACTGGCGGGTTTAAATCGATTTTGAAAGACCGCCTATTGGGAAATAGCTGATCACTCGGCTCACGATATGTTTTCTTAGTATAAGTACCTGTTTGTCAATTTAGTTTCCCCCCACCTCGGATTTTGGAGTGGGAGTCAACAGTCGCATGACATTTTGCCTCTTGACTGACAGATGGTGATTCTCCATCCTAGATCGCTGAGATATAGTGTCATGCAGCCATTAGAGGCAGTGTTGAGCTACTTTATACATATCAGGCCAAAAGTTATAAAGAAAGCAATAACCAGTAACTGGCACAATCAGATCACTTATCGACCTTGATTTACTGCAGGTTTCAAGGTCAGGGATTGGCTGCTAGAAAACTTAGATGATTTGTTAAAAACATCTTCTTGACAGTATGTTGATCCTTTGACCCCTTTGGAAATATAAGTTGGGAGTTATGCTTGTTTGTATGAGCTGATGCTTAACGTCCCAGTCAACAGCTGAGGTCATGTCGGGACGTTGCCTCCATTGTATGGGACTTTTACCCAAAATCAGGATGTCATGACATCCAACAAGTGCTTGAAATATAACCACCCAACTAAGTCACTAATGGATTATAACCACTCAACTAAGTCACTAATGGATGGTTTGACTAGCACCACTTTTCCTGGGCAGACTCAGATCTGAGCGGTTAACCAGTAATCAGATGGTCAGTCAGTAGCGTATAAGCAGCCCATCTATTTGTTTAGGCCCCCAATGAGCGGAGGGCCAATATTCCCACCCGACCGCTCTTTTAAATTTGATTTAGACACCCCTGATGTAAATCCGTTGCCATTTGTAAAAGGTTTATTTTCATTAAGAGAACAAATGGCCATATATGGGGATACTACCCATCATCTTAGAAACCTTTTGAAAGTTTGAAAGTTACCAGTGCTTGCCTCACTATTGATCTCCCTGGAACAAGTCCGTCCTCTTTCATGCATTCGGGGAACAACTGCCCAATCAGGGGCGTTGGGAACAACTACCTTATCAGAGGCTTGTGTGAACAACTGTCTTTTCTGGGACTTATGTTTTAAGTACGACAGTCAGACTTCGTAGACGAACCGACAGAAGCATACATGGCAGTAAGGTACTCATTTCTTTTTCAACAATAATAAAATGGAAAATATGTGGCAAATGATCGTATGTCGGCGTTTTGTGGACAGAACAGCAAAGAAAAAATTCGCACTGATAGTGTAGATGTTCGAAATTTCAAATAAATGATAAACGTGTTTTTTTTCTTACTTTTTTTTAACCAATGTTTTACCATTTGGAAAGTCGCCTACCTCGTCTTCGAAATTGTTGCGTAGCAACAGAAATCGTTCTTTGCAAGTAAGAAGTCGGAAGACAGTTAGAATTTAATTAACTAACTGATGATAAGATGATTCAAAGAAACAAATTCACGTAGACATAACCAATGTCAGGCCCTGTTTAACATGTTTAATAGTGGTATACTTGTCAAGCAGCACGGGTTCTGGTGGTTACATGTTGTCATGCGGTCTAACAACTATATATAAATCTTGGATGGGAGGAGAGTGAGAGGAAGGGCTTACCTTAGGGAGTATCAATCATGTCTTAATCTTATCAACTGTCAATTTTCATTCACATGCGTGTTTTTTAGCTCCCCAGAGCCGAAGGCTCACAGTTGAGTATCCCATTGCTTCGTCGTTGTTGTACACAATGGTCAAACGTCCTCTGAAACCGCTGTACCACCCAAAGCGAAACTTCATGTGACCCATCCTTAGGGAGGGGGAACAAAAGTTTACATAAATGATCCAGGTTACATGACAAAGATGACCACCGTGGATATAAATAGCAAAAACCTTTAAAATCTTCTCAAGAACCAGACGGCCTATGATTTTAAAAACTCTGCATAAAGCATCAGGGAATGGAACTCTACAATGTTTATAATCATGACCCTGGGATGACCTTGACCTATTTTACGGCAAGGTCAACTTAGCTTGCCTATGCATTTGAATGGAGAAAATAGGAAAATGTTATTTAATGGGAGAAACTTGCTTAGAATAAGCAAATGGACAGAAGATTTACGTAAAATAATAATAATAATAATAATAAAGATTGTCTGCCAAGTTATTGCTATACATTTATATCCAGGATCTCAGGTAAGCATTTACATGACCATTGGTCCTCTGGTCATAGGATGTGTCATAAATTTATTTTCTTATGTTCCATTTTTTTATTCGTACAGGAAATCAAGGACAGTGTTTAGACTGTTGTTTCTGTTGCATGATATACAGATGAGCCGTCCCTTTTGTTCTGCAATTTAGCAGAAACAGAGACAAGAAACCAAAAGAGATTAAATCAAAAGGTAAGAGAAACAACGAAACCACTATGAATTTGAATGTGGAAACATCCCTACATAGCGATGTTTCCACATTTTGAAAACCATGTGATTTAACAGCCTGGGTCGAAAATGTGGAAACATTATTTGTTTCCACATTCACGAAACCACTATGAATTCACATATAGCCAGAATGAGATTTTCACATTATGATTCAATAGCCTGGGCAAAAAAATGGAAACATTGATTACTTGTGGGTCACTGTAAAATGGGGGAAAACATTCGGGATGGGCCATTAAAACTATTAACACGAAAAAAAAAATAGCCTTGGCCTTCGCCAGAATTAAGGAAATTTGTACATTTCCCACATTCAAAAATTTGAATTAAGTAACTTTTAACGGAATGAGTTGAATTTAAATACTGTTCTTTATCATGTTTATCACTGAAATACTGTAATGGAGTTCAGCTGGTCAACAGCTGATTTGTTTGCATCGGAAAATGTGTTTTTGTATTGTTTTGGTATTTTGATTTATTTTCTCTTCAATTACTAATTTGTCGTGAATTTATGCGTAAAATATATTATTAAGAAATTTGTTTTGATGTATATTACACGAAAAATCTTAATTTTGTTTCTTTTTAATATGCGAATGAGCTGACTGGTTAATGAAACATCCAGATCAATCAGGCGCATGAACGTCGAAGGTCACTGACCAAAACAATGGCCGCTGAAAGAGCTGCACATCGAGCAAACGGAGAAAAAAGTAGATTATTCTAAGGTAAGAAGACATGTTTGATTTATATAATACTAGGTTATTCATTGTTAATATCAGAGAAATATTCTGACTTATTTTTGAAGAAAAATTTGGTGCTTTTGCGAGAAATCGCGATCAACCTGCTCTCTTCCAGTGAGAACTACGTCCACGCAACATATGAAGACCGATATTTGGTACTCAGATTTATAGAAGAGATGTTCATCTGCATTTCTATACCAAATATACCACATTCCTCTGCCTATAAGGGACGTGACCACAAAGGGTTACTTATTTATAGATTGATCCAAGAGAACAATGCTTGGGAGAGCTGCTAAGCGAGTATGGCACATAGCTGTTGACTTGCACGTATAGCAGCAAATCAAGAAAATAAATTAACAATATCCAGTCTATTTAATTTACCCAAGCCGAAGGCTCTCGAGATGAGATTACATGATGATATCCGAGCCAGCGTCCGTGTGTGCGTCCGTTCGTGCGTCCATCTGTTAACTCTTTAAAACATGAATATCTTCCAGGCCGCTGGGCCATTTGTGATCAAATTTAATCTGAAGCATCACTGAGGTGAGGGAAAGGTGCATTAGGTTTTGGGCTAGGTTGGATCAAAATTCTGGTTTATATGGCAACAGGTAACTCCCATAGACTTACAATGGGGAAAACAAAAGAAATCTTGAAACCACAAGGCTCAGATTTTTCATATTTTTGTGTGCAGCAATGTATGTCCCTGGGGGTCCATTCTTGCCATGCCCGGGGGCCCATAAAGTCCACATCCCAGGACAGGCGTCATTAGCTCCACTATATGTAAAACTGACCAGAGCAGGTGAGCGTTGACAGGACCATTGGTCCTCTGGTTGTGCCTGTGCAATGGAGTGAAGGCTCACCATTAGCAATATTTTTGCTTTGGTCGTTTTAAGTTACAACAGGAAAAGAGGCTCATATTTGTTCAATGCCTTCAACAGTTTCGTGTACATTTTCAGTCTTCAACAGTTTCGTGTACATTTTCAGTTGCTATTCAAATAATCTTGACTTTTATGTACATCAGGAAGTTCTAAATTAAGCATAAGAGAAGCGTGATGGCGTAGTGATAGTTCAGAATTCTCGAGCGCGAGGTCCTTAGTTCAATACCTCCTTGACATGTATTATGTCCTTGAACAAGCCTCTAACGCTTTTCAAAATGGAAGCCATTCCATGATCAAACATATTAAAGAAAAAGAACCAGGTGTAACCAGGATTCCTGCTACATTGAGGAAGGCTATGGAGATCAGTCGGGAACCAGTGTCTGTAGACCGACATCTCGAACAAGACTGAAAACAGTGTTTTACCCTGAGAATCGTAGCGGTATGCATTTCACCAACACAGTTAGACAACATGTGCAGCATGTAATCAGTTTTAAAAGTAAAACGTCTTTGCAGAAACTGGAATATTTATTATCCGTTCACGTAAGAATAATTTATGCAATTGGAAAATTCATAAAGAAAATTCTGCAGTTTCTTATATGAAAGATCTTTGCACTTGGATGCAATGGGTATACATTGTTCTTCAATTGCTATATAAGGTGTAGTGTACAGAAAAGTTGGGCATTACTGAAATTTCATTTGCTTCGATTTTTTTTTTTTTTCAATTCGATGATAGGCTTTAAGATTTATTTTTTTTTCTTGGGATATCAATTCATTCCCTATGTGTCTATTCATTGAGGCATGGTTGGTGAGGATGGACTGCACCTTAACCCATATTTGACGAATGGATTTTCCCATCGTTATCATTTGGATGAGTCTACTGTCATTTGTAGGGGCGTCGAAAGTGATTTTTGAATTTCATTCAATTTTTCGATGAAAATTCTCTAAGCAAACAGAATAGCCCCAGATGGGACGCCGCGTTCTGCGGCGTCACAACTGGGGCTAATCTGTTTGCCTATGTCCCATAAAAAGGATGCCAGGCTTAAATGAGTTAATAATTATGCTAGGTCAGACAAACTTTCCCATTTTTTATGTTACTAAACATAGGCTAGATATCTTAAATTTGTAACTTTTAGTAATCTAGCCTTAGCTGACAGCGACACTAGCTCTGCCATATTTTTTCAGAACCCTACAAGTGGGTTTCTAATGACTGCAAAGAAAATTTAAGTATGAGTCCGATGCGCAGTGCTGGAAATTCACAGTCCTGCTGGAAGCTCAATTTTTTTTTTTTTTTTTTTTTTTTTTTTTTTTTTTTTTTTTTTTTTTTTCAGACTAAAAGACATTAACATTTTAGAAAACAATCCGTTTTCCACTAAGTTAAACAGGCGATGGTGATATTGACAGTGGGAGTACGTGGTCAAATGTTGACAAGAAGGATTTTAATTCAAATGGCTAATTATTATATTCGCTTAAATCTAAGAAGTTGCAAAAGTGTCGTGGCAGACTCCTTTTCCATCGTCTTGACAACGCGTTTTCAGGGAAAACCCGAACCCGTTACTGATCTATTCTGACCCAGAGCTCACAGCCCGGTATCGATTGCAAATGGCTGGCACTGAATACATGATAGACATTGTAAGAGGCGATATTGAACCTCAGACATTTCGATCCCACAACAAAAGTAAGTATTGGTCCTGGTGGTTACATTTTAACACGAGGTCTAGCAACCAAGTCTGTTCGAATCAGCATCTTAGAAAATGAGATGACCACGTTACTATGTGTTACACTTGTACAAGAAAGGAACCCTCAAACTTGTCTATTCTCATATTTTAGTTGGGGGAGGGGACTTTGAATACAGATCTTGGAGAAGAAGGACCTACCTTTGCCTTCACTGCTTTCAGCGTCAAAGACATGTCATGTAAAGGCAAGGAGAGAAGATAGTACACTGACATAGCACATTGGAAATGTCCTTGCCATATGCAGTTGGACTTTGGTACTGATTGTACCAGGTCCTGGATATTGGCTAGACGTCAACATGCAGTTAGTGCCAAAAAATCCGAGTACAAGCATAACCTAAAATGATACAAAAACGGCAGACATCCAGCGGTGGTAGGAAATGCATAGCTCTACAACTATAGACTGTCAATGTAGGCCATATGCGACCCATTTAAGGCCATATGCGACTTTCTTGTTTGTTTTTTTTTATCAATTACGTCAAAACACGCGTGATTGTTCAACAGTTGCGATTTTCATTCCTGTGGAAAAAGGTCACATAATTAATGAAATTACAGGGGATATCTGCTGTCATGTACTATCGACCTAAAGAAGAGCGGTTCCTTTTGTTTCAAAACGTTTACATACACCACCAGCAGGATTGCTCCTGAAAACTAGCATTTTAAGTGCTTGTTCTCCAAGTGCGGCACTGAATTTATAGAGGAAAGAAATTTAATTAAGCTATCTTAAGAGACCGAGCTGGACATCCACCGAGCTGATTCGTTTGTTTGAATTGATGGTTAGCGCCCCAGTCAGCAGCTAAGGTCATGTCGGGATGTTGCCTCCATTTTATGGGCCTTTACCCAAAATGAGGATGTAATTACATCCAACAAGTGCTTAAAATACAACCGTACCGTAAGCCACAAAACTATAAATGGATGGTTTGATTTGAACCACTTTTCCTGGGCAGTTACAAACCACAGCGATTTACCAGTAATCAGATGGTCAGTCAGTAGCGTATAAGCTTTGCCTGGAGGCACAGGCAGCCAATCTTTTTCTTTAGGTCCCAATGGGAAGGGGGGGGGGGGCATACACCTACCCGACCATCCTTAAATTCCCTATGTAATCGGCCAGTAATGTATTTTTACAGTGAGTGTACCTGAGGACTTAGAAAACGTATCAAGGATTATATAGCAATCGGAGATAAAGATTTGTAGGGAGATTGCGAAAGTTCAACGAGAGCTAAAAACGAGTACTCAATCGCAAAGATTCTCGGAAATAAACATAAAAGACAAGATGTTATAATTCAGAAACTTCAAACTGAATTAAGGATGCAGCCCCAGATGATTTGCCGTCTACAGACTGATTAATTCCATAAAATGTCAGAAACTTGGAAATTTTACTCAAAGACCACCAAATAAATAAATAAATAAATAAATAAATAAATAAATAAAAACATTTAATTGTTGCATTATATTTTGAAAATGACATTATATTTTGAATATGGCATTGAATGAGAAGTTTGAAACTTTAATGAATTTGAATTTGTTCTCTCATTTGATCAAGTATGATACCAGCTTTGTAAGATCAGTACCAAATGTTTTGTCAGCCTTAGGTGCTGTGTGTATCAAGTGGTTGTGACTACGTGTCTTTCTAAAAACCAAAACAAGAGGTCATTTTTTGATACTTTTGTGAAGAAAGTAGATTTCATTTCTTCGGGACCAAATCTTAAAGGAAGGTACAAGTAGGCAAAGATCAGGAAAAGGCGCAATCAGAGAAAGATTCCCACTCCAAAAACCGAGGTGGGAAAAAACCAAAGTGACAATTAGGTGCTTATACCATAAAAAGTTTGAGCGACTTTGATTCAGACCCTGAGCTTTGCTTTCTGTCTTTTCTTAGGCTTGTTGGTTGTGAATATTTCAGAACATGTGAATTTGAATTTAAAGATATTTGCAAGAACATGATGACACCAGAAAATGCTTTAGATATATTGCAAAAGACCATGAAACAGATTTAAATGACTTTGATTCAGACCCTGAGCTTTGCTTTCTATCTTTTCTTAGGCTTGTTGGTTGTGAATATTTCAGAACATGTGAATATTTGCAAGAACATGATGACACCAGAAAATGCTTTTAGATATATTGCAAAAGACCATAAAACAGATTTGGAAAACCATATTTATTTTATACATGCAATCAGAGATGCTCTTTTTAAGAAAAGTGATGATGAGCCAAATCTGCTAACAGTTGATGCCTTGCGCCTTCATTGGTTGAGGTCTTGTTGGGTTTGCAAGGTCTACGCTCAAGATGACAAGAAATCTACTGTTTACCCACCTTTGACAGAGTTCGGTTGGTTTTTTTTTTCAAGATAATAAACTAAGAATTGTGTGGGATACTCCAGAAATCATTCAGGCAATAGAGAGTAAAATAAAACGTGGGTGCAATTTGGCTGTACAGCAAATCGTTGTAAATGTAAAAGTAAGGATGTATCTTGCTCCTCCGGTTGTAAATGTGCATCTTCTAGTAGAATGTGTCATGTCCTTTGCACCGCACTACCTGTTTGATCTGCGGCGGTCAGCTGACATGTTTACTTGACATCTAGTTCAGTGGGACGCTTTCAATCTTCCTAGTACAAACTTACTATTCGTTTTTTTTTGGGTTAATGTTTTACTGCAAATTATAAATCAATTATATTTTAACACACACCGTTGAATATTTACATAACTGAGTTATGTTTTACGATATCCTAGACCATTTTATGTTAGCATGTATGTATATTTGTATGATTTTGTAAATATTGTTTGTGTTTTACCATGTTTTATGAGGACCATATGTTAGATTAGTGCTCGCACATCTTAGATCACTGAGATAAAGCGTCATGCAGCCATAAGAGGCAGTGTTGTGAACTCCTTTATACACATCAGGCCTAAAGTTATAAGAAAGCAATTACCAATAAATGGCACCATCAGATCACTTTCCGACCTTGATTGACTGCAGGTTTCAAAGTCAGCGGTTGTCTGCTGGAAAACTGAGGTAAACTTGAATGATCTGTTAAAAAAAAAACTTCGTCACAATATTTTGATTCTCTGACCACGCAGTCCAATCTATAGTTCGATAATGAGCGGGTGGGAAAAGAATACACCCATTTTAGAGACGGTACTTGCATTTTTACGACAAAAATGTCGTTTTTAAACCCATTCTCTGCTATTTTTGATCCAAACGATATAGCGCATACAAACGGTTATATCACACTGCACGTTCTGGTATAAAAATTATGTCGCAGTCATGTCTCGTGCAGCACGCAAATATGCGCCAGTATAAATCAGCCCGTGAAAATTGTGGGTTTGAAATCAGACTACGTCATTATTTTGGCCAGATTGTTTTGCGGTATTTTGCAATCACTTGTGAAGAGGTAAGTGCTATTTGGACTACGTATTATTGTATACTTTAAATTACTATTTTTGTTTAAAGCCCCACACTTTTGAAAATATGTTGATATAAATCAATTACGTCGTCTCCTACGATGGAGGGGTTGAGTATACGTATACTTTTACGGAGGGGCGTTCTTGTTTCATGAATGTTATTTTGATGTGGCTATTGGTTTTCGTCCAAGTCAACAGGTTTTTCAGTCATGTCGGGACGAAACCACTGATTCCCTGATGCTACACAGTTCCATGGAGGAGATTAAAGTGTCTAGTGTATGGGCACAGCACGGCGAAGGTAGGTATCGAACCCATTATTTCTCGATCCTGACCCCTGAGCTCTAAATATAAGGCACCCCACTCCCCAGATGCATGTTAAATTTAATGTGAAACGCATAAACACTAACTAAGGTTTATCCTTTCTCATTGTAAATACAACAACAAAGGTTCTGATAAAATCATTTGAACTTAGATCAGGAAAGTAAATTTCACTCCGCTCCGCTTCGGTATCTCGTTCTACTACCGTGTGAGGTTCGGGTAATTACGAAACAGTGACGGGAAATAATGAATGAGAAGATCTTGTAGCAATTTGTCATATTTCAGAAATGTGGCATCTCGTTCGTTTAAATTTTATTATATTATTTTTGGCCGGGGCGGGTGTGGGAGGGGGCAAATCTACAATCAATGGGCAAATCTACAATTTTGTTAAATCCGACATTTAAACCTCTAGGCTGATTGTGTGACTGTAAAGGTCGGTGATCGGAAACAAAATTGTTGGTTGTCACATGCAAAGGCTCAGAGCATATCATTACCAAACTTGCCCATGCAATTTACAGATAATTTTTTTCAGGTGTAAAAATTGAAGAAAAAATCCGTAGAAAAAAAATATTTATAATATTTTTGCTAAAACATTGAATGTCGGTACACGTACAACCGCCTCAGCGAGGCGGTGTTTTAAGGAGTACCCACAATGTATGTTTGGGATCAAATATTGAAGAAAAATAGGTATAACCCTGTAATCCCCAATTTACGAGTATCCACAATCTAAGTTTTAAATGTAAGAATAATAGGTATGCCAATGTAGTCCCCAATTTTACTGTATAAAATTGGGGTTCAATGGGGTATACAATTCATAGACATGTTTTCCTGATGGCTTGACTGTTGCTTTGAGATCGATCACGTGACAATTTACGTCAATCACTTAAAAGGATGTACATGAAGATTTCTGTCATTGAGCAAAACGTTCAGACAATAGTCTGTATACACTTTTAAAGTTTTAAAATCCACATAAAATCCAGGCAATGTGGGTCAAATTTGTGGTTATATCCCAAGGCCCGGACCTGAACGATGACAATAATGAGAATCAACACCTGAAAGTTGTTCTTATGACAAACAATATATTCGAGAGAGGCTTAGTAATTTGCATGTACGTGCACTAAAGTAAGCCCACGGCACATCCCCGGCACATCAGAAGTTAAGTCCTGGAACGTAGGCCTCGTTTTCCCCGCCAGATACAAATGACTAGTGCGGAACAAATTATTGCAAAAAAAAGGTAAATGTGTATTTTGAGCTGTAATAGTATGTTTTAAGTTCAGCAATGTGTGTTCTTTTATACCAATGCCATAAATATACATAATTCATCAGGAAAACATGTCCGTAATATGAATAACACATTGTTTCTCGCTTGTATATAGTAAAAATGGGGTATGCAGGGGTTAACCTATTTTTCTGTTTTGTTGAAAACATAGATTGTGGGCACTCGTTAGAACAGCCCCAGAGACGATCTATGTTTTGAGGAAAGTATTAAAAATATCAATTTTTCCTGGTGAAATTTTCAATTTTTACATGTCAAAAATGTCTGCGTATTGCATGGGCAAGTTTTCGCACAGGCGTTTGAAGGAATTATGGACAATTCGGACCTTGGCTAATTCGGCCCTAGTCAATTCGGACCCTAAAAAATTCGGCCCTAGTCAATTCGGACCTCGACCACTGGTCAATTCGGACCCCGACCACTGGTCAATATTATAATTCGGACCCTTTTTTATTGGTCAATTCGGACCTCAAACAGAAAAATTCTTTGGTCAATTCGGACCTTTTCCATTGGGCAATCGGACCTTTTCTATTGGTCAATTCGGACCTTTTCATTTGGTTAATTCGGACCTTTTCCATTGGTCAATTCGGACCTGTGCATTGTGTATTTTGCATAAAGATTAGAAAACTGCGTTCAGATTAAAAACATCCAGAATGAAACTTCAATCCCTATACAGTCCGTAAAATCTGCGGTCTGGTTTTGATAGAATACTTATTGCTTTCACGGTTGTTGTAAGCAGGCTACTATACCGATGTCTTGCCGTGCTGTATGACAGTCTCACATTTCATAAAGTAAAATGCAGATTGTGCTGGCTAATGTCATACGCCAGAGAATCGTGAACTACAAAACATAAAGTACCCGTAATGAACAGATGGACTGCTTGAGCCTACATGCAAAGTTTATTCACTACTGACTGACCATCTGATCACCGGTTAAACGCTCAGAAGGTATGAGCGTGTCCAGGAAAAGTGGTTATAGTCAAACCATCCATACATAAAAGCCTTAGTGTTTCCTTGCGTGGTTATATTTTCAAGCGCACTTTTGGTGTCATGACATAATGTATGGTAAAAGTCCTACAAAATGGAGGCAACGTCTCGATATGGCCATAGCTGTTGACTGAGATGCTAAGCCACAAATCAATCAGTCAATCGATCGATCAGCAAAAACAAATTATTTCACTTGCGTATATTGCATGGAATAATGGCATGAGTACTACAATGAACTTTCATATTTTTAGTTAAGTTTAGGTAACTGAGTGGCCACCTATTGGGAAAATAGCTGCCCATTCGGCTTACGATATGTTTTCATGGTATAAGTACCTGATTGTTAATTTAGTTTTTTCCCCATCTCGGTTTTTGGAGTGGGAATCTTTTTCTGATTGCGCCTTTTCCTGATCTTCGCCTACTTGTACCTTTTTATTTTAATGATTTGAAGACACAGACAATCCTTTCATCTTGAATCGATTCAAGCATTGGCTGATTCGGACCTTAATTCTGTTTCACATGTGGTCAGTTCGGACCCTAAACAGATTCTGACTTTGGCTAATTCGGACCTTAATCTGATTCGGACCTTGGCTAATTCGGACCCTATTTCAAAAAAAATAATTGAATTATTCGGACGTCGATTTTGCGGGGTCCGAATTGACCAGTGGTCGAGGTCCGAATTAGCCAAGGTCCGAATAAGCCAAGGTCCGAATTGTCCACAGCTGAGGTCCGAATCAGGTCCGAATTAGCCAAGGTCCGAATTAGCCAAGGTCTGAATTGTCCACGTACCGTTTGAAGTTATATATAACCATAAATCATTAAAATATGCCCTTATATTTTCGACATGGGCTATGAAATATACACTGACTGAAGGTGAAATCGACAAAATGAAATAAAAATTCAATTAAGCTAGAATCTCACTGGCATGCGAATTTCAAGCGACTGCTTGCCAATTTTGTCGCGGGCTTTCGCACGACATTCGTGCGAGTGTCGCACAAGTATCTTGAAAATTTTCATGTGTCGCGAACTGGTCGCGAAGTTTTTAAACAGGTTTAAAAAATTTATGCAAATGTTTTCGTCAAAATATTTCGCAAGACTGCGGCGCGCGACTGTCGTAATAATGAAAATGAAAATAAGCCACATTCGCGGGAAAGTCGTGAGACACTCTCCCGAATGTCTCGCGACTGTCGTGCGACAGTCGCGCGACAGTCGCGAGGTATATTTTCAAAATTAGACCGAAATTCGCGAATTTGTCGCATAAATGTCCATTCAATGAGAAAGCAACGTAAAAGCTGTGTTTGTCTTATCGTTAATCTTTGTCGCGAAATAGTCGAGAACTATTCGCGAACTAGTCTCCAGTTGTCGCATACCAGTGAGGTAGAGGTCTTAAGCTAGTATCTCACTGGCATGCGAATTTCCCGAGACTGTTTTGCGAATTTTGTCGCGGACATTCGCACGACATTCGTGCGAGTGTCGCTTGAGTGTCGTGAGAATTTTCAAGTGTCGCAATCTAGTCTCGAACTGGTCGCGAACTGGTCGCGAAGGTTTTAAGCATGTTTAAATTTTCATTTTTCAGCAACGTATGTAACCTTCGTATAGGCATTGTGCATTACAATAGCACAAACGTTAAACGTATTTTGTATGCTTTAAACAGCTTCACTGAAGATTTCAATATCCATCCCCTCCGGAAGAAAGGTACCTATTACAAATGCCACCTACGAAGAAACTACGTATACCTGAAAAAATCAGCCATGTGGCATCCCATCTTAATTTAGGATAGTATAGATCATTATTCGGCTACTGTGAAGGTCAGACATCATCAAAATTTGTACAGGTTAGATGGAATTGCTCGAAACTTGTCATTTCATGATGTCGCATGACAGAACAGGTAAGGCACAAAGCTTCGAATGAAATTTTGGCGCATCTATCACGCTGTTTCTACGAAGTGTTGCAAGGTCATTTTCATATCAGTTTAAAGCTTATGAGATGCACTTTATACTGCGCATACACATATTACAACAACTATCTACAGAGAAATGAGTAACAATGATCTTACCTGGCAGATTCATTTATCCATGGTTTGTTTACACAATTTATTCATCCCACCTACCCGGAAGTACGCTTTAAACCAACCCCTCCGTTCCGTCGCTCAGTTATTGATTGGACTGCGTGCTTTGGAAATATAAGTTTGATTTGGACATATCTGGTGTAAATTATCAAATTCCATTGCCATTTTGCAAAATATTTATTTTTTTCATTTAAAGAACATATGACCAAAAAACATTGGGATAGTATCCATCATCTACACCTATTGGAAGTAAGCAGTGCTCATCCAACTATTGATTTGTACATATCGTTTTAACCCGATTATTTGATTCTGTCAGATATAGGTCGGCAAATAGGTCACTGTATGGGCGTTACCTTATGAATACGTTATTGGGTATGGTCTACTTTTGACGTAGGTAAAAGCTTAAGGTACACAGTTGAAAGACTCAACTCACATGTTGTTCGTTAGAATGAAAATCCGAGTTAGTCTAGTTTACTGGATTGGACAAAATAGGTAGCTGATCTTTAACGGTAAAATACGAGACAGCGCTCTAGGCTGACTGAATTCGACTTTTCTATTATCTCCCTACTTGAACAGATGGACTAGCCGACCACGCCCAGATATGAATATTAAAGTTGCCGCCCATACAGTGACCCATTTGTCGAACTATACATATCGTTTTTATTCGATTAGGTCAGATATAATAATATCATTACTGAGATTGACCATGAGGACTAAACTAAGAATTGTGTGGGATACTCCAGAAATCATTCAAGCAATAGAGAGTAAAATAAAACTTTGGACTGAGTGATTTGGGTGCAAAACTGGCTGTACAGCAAATCGTTGTAAATGTAAAAGTAAGGATGTATCTTGCTCCTCCGGTTGTAAATGTGCATCTTCTAGTAAGAATGTGTCATGTCCTTTGCCCCGCACTACCTGTTTGATCTGCAGCGGTCAGCTGACATGTTTACTTGACAGCTAGTTCAGTGGGACGCTTTAAATCTTCCTAGTACAAACTTACTATTCGTTTTAATTTTAACTATGTTTCTTTGTTAATGTTTTACTGCAAATTATTAATCAATTATATTTTAACTCACACCGTTGAATATTAACATAACTGAGTTATGTTTTAAGATATCCTAGACCATTTTATGTTAGCATGTATGTGTATTTGTATGATTTTGTAAATATTGTTTGTGTTTTACCATGTTTTATGAGGACCATATGTTAGATTAGTGCTCGCACCTCTTAGATCACTGAGATAAAGTGTCATGCAGCCATAAGAGGCAGTGTTGTGAACTACTTTATACACATCAGGCCTAAAGTTATAAAGAAAGGAAATACCAATAAATGGCACCATCAGACCACTTTCCGACCTTGATTGACTGCAGGTTTCAAGGTCAGCGGTTGTCTGCTGGAAAACTGTGGTAAACTTGGATGATCTGTTAAAAAAAATTCGTCACAATATTTTGATTCTCTGACCCCTTTGGAAATATAAGTTTGATTTGGACATACCTGGTGTAAATTATCAAATTCCATTGCCATTTTGCAAAATATTTATTTTTTTTCATTTAAAGAACATATGACAAAAAACATTGGGATAATATCCATCATCTACACCTATTGGAAGTAAGCAGTGCTCATCCAACTATTGATTTGTACATATCGTTTTAATCCGATTATTTGATTCTGTCAGATATTATAATATTATTACTGAGATTCACCATGAGGACTAAAATAAGAATTGTGTGGGATACTCCAGAAATCATTCAGGCAATAGAGAGTAAAATAAAACTTTGGACGGAGTGATGTGGGTGCAAAACTGGCTGTACAACAAATCGTTGTAAATGCACAGTGGTGTTATGGCTAAAAACCCACTTTTGCACAGTTCGCGCTGATCACTTGTGATTTTTCGCGGCGAAACCACCGCGAAATTTCACCGGCCAAGGGAAAATTTAAACGTTTAATCGGTTAATTTTTTCGCCGCGAAAATCCGGTTTTCGCGGTGAAATTCCGCCGTGTTTCGCGGCGAAATTTGTTTTTTAACGTTTACAACAGGTAAGTTAAAATTTCCTATTTCGCCGCGAAACACGGCGAAATACCTGTAAATGTTAACATAAAATAATTAATTTTTAATTTAATGACAAAACTATGATTCATCTGTTCCATGTATAGATCGTTATTTACGATTAATATGTACGATTATACATGTATAGTAATGAAAAACGTGCATAACGCGACTTTGCCAATGGTTTTTCGTACGTGGTACGATAGCGGAATCACGGATAGACGAAAATAATTATAACGTAATGCGCCAGCTCGTTGAATCTAACTTTGTTGTTTGTTTGTTTGAATAGTTGCTTTTCGTCCTAATCAACAGCAATGGTCATGTCGGGACGCTGCCTCCATTTTATGGGACGTGTTTGAAATATAACGATCCCTCTAAGCCAATACTACTTATATGTATGGATGGTTTTACTTGAAACCATTTTTCCTATCTACTAGGCAGGCACAGACCTGAGCGGTAAACCAGTAATCAGATGATCAGTCAATAGCTTATAAGTTTTGCCTGGAGGCACAAGCAGCCTATATATTTGCCTACTTGTACCTCTTTATATATTTGTTTAGGTCCTAAAAGGCAGGGGCCAACTAACTTTGTGCCTTGTTTTGTAGCACAAACATTGTCTAAAGGGTAATGCTAAATAAATAGTTAGATTCCTTACTTTCTATTTTGTAAATTTATCTGAACTACGATAACTTATTTTGAGCTCAACCATGTAAAAACGACAATACAAAAAGAGGCATATTGACTTTTGGGCACCCTATATGAATGCCAGCATAAGACTAATCGCAATCATATCGATTAATACATTATACTTGCCTTGTAGAAGTACAACTAGAGAAGATCAGTTTAACAGTCAACAGTCCCATGGTGACAACACTTTCAGGGTAATACATGTATTCCGGTTTTGCTCAAGTACGAAACCCAACGAATATAGGAATCGAACACAGGACATTTAGATTCCGGTCAATTCCTTTAATCCACCACTAGGCTTCTGCGCTCAACTTTGTTCTAATTAATCTAATGCGGCATGCGCTCATATTGCCACGGTGCGTACACGGCCCTTACTGTATTTATGTGTTCAAAAATAAACTGAAAACTTCATATACTGACGTCAGTACTTTGTTTTAAACACAGTATCTTCCCTTTTCTAGTGTATTGCGCCTTGTATACAATGAGGTTTTGTCATTCGATATGCATGTTCGTGTTCCGTACATGAGGATTTTGGAAGGAACACAACACGCTGTTTAACTCAAAACGGTTAGCAGAAATCTACAATTTCGACACAATTTTGTACATGTACGTTGCTGTATTGCTCGTATTCGACCGAATATCGTATCGACCCGGTGAAGGTCGTATGCGACCAAATGTCGATTCGACTAAATTGATTTCAACGAAACTGCATCCCATTGACGTAATTGACGTGATGCTTTTAGCAATGTCATTAACCATAGGCGATTAAATGTCTTAAACAGAGTTGAAGCCGATTGCTTCATCATGTTGAATCCAAAGACTTGTATTAATATGTGGGTTGGGATCGTGGTAGCATAGTTGCAGTGCATCAGACTCCGAATCGAGAGGTCCTGAGTTCGATCCGCACTGGCGAAACCGTGTTGTGTCCTTGAGCAAGGCACATTGATTACCCACATAACTACTTAATACCCAGGAAACGGTAGCTCCGTCCAGACATGACGAAAAAATTGGTGACTGGGACGTCCAGCCTAAATACAAACAAACAAATCTGTAGGCAATTATCCCATGAAAATTGCTAACGCCGCTATGAGCTTTTTTCTGTTAATTAAGCTACATAATAGGATCTAATATTATCGGGTAAGTCTGATTTATCTGAAAAAGAAGCATAAAAATAAACACAAAGCCAATAATCAGGGTCTCAGAAACTTCAAGTACGAATAAAACACGATAATTATACAAAATTGAAAAGAAAACAAAATATTTATGCGACTTGAAAAGTAATAAATGCATACAAATTAAAATGAAATTTAAACAATAAAACTGTTGTGACTGTCGGGACTTAAACGATAATTATACAAAATTGAGGCGTAAACAAAATATTGATACAACTTGAAATGAAATAAAAACATCCAATTTAAAATATTATTTAAACAACAAAAAAATTTTGTGACTGTCGTCTTTTTCGCCGCGAAACACCGCGAAACACCGGTCAATTGATTTTTATGCGTAATAACAGGTAAACTTTTTTCGCCGTGTTCCGCCGCGAAATTTCGCCGCGAAATCTGGAATTTCGCGGCGGAATTTCGCGCCGAAATTCCGCGCTGACTTTTATTTTACACACAATTTCGCCGCGAAATTTTACAATTAGCCGTTAACAAATTAGCCGTTAAAACGGCTAATTTGGGTTTTTAGCCATAACACCACTGTAAAAGTAAGGATGTATCTTGCTCCATCGGTTGTAATTGTGCATCTTTTTGTAAGAATGTGTCATGTCCTTTGCCCCGCACTACCTGTTTGATCTGCAGCAGTCAGCTGACATGTTTACTTGTGTCTAGTTCAGTAGGACGCTTCAAATCTTCCTAGTACAAACTTACTATTCGTTTAAAACTTGTTTCTTTATTAATGTTTTACTGCAAATTATTAAGCAATTATATTTTAACTCACACTGCTGAATACTAACAAAAATGAGTAATGTTTTAAGATATCCTAGACCATTTTACGTTAGCATGTATGTACATTTGTATGATTTTGTAAATATTGTTTGTGTTTTACCATGTTTTATGAGGACCATATGTTAGATTAGTGCTCGCACATCTTAGATCACTGAGATAAAGTGTCATGCAGCCAGAAGAGGCAGTGTTGTGAACTACTTTATACACATCAGGCCTAAAGTTATAAAGAAAGCAATTACCAATAAATGGCACCATCAGACCACTTTCCGACCTTGATTGACTGCAGGATTCAAGGTCAGCGGTTGTCTGCTGGAAAAGTGCGGTAAACTTGGATAAAACTTCGTCACAATATTTTGATTCTCTGACCCCTTTGGAAATATGTTTGATTCGGACATACCTGGTGTAAATTATCAAATTCCATTGTCATTTTGCAAAATAATTATTTTTTTCATTTAAAGAACATATGACCAAAAAACATTGGGATAATATCCATCATCTACACCTATTGGAAGTCAGCAGTGCTCATCCAACTATCGATTTGTTCATATCGTTTTAATTCGATTATTTGATTCTGTTAAGCCCCAGTCCCATTGAATCGTACGATTTGGAAATCGTACGATTCATTATAAGATTGTAACATTAAGATTATCTTTTGGTCTTACACGATTTTCCTTTTTGGTAATTTGCATACCTGCGATTGAAAATTACTCGCGCAAGTAAGTCCGTGAACAAAAAGAGTCACGTGCAATATCACTAAGTCCGTTAGACGGTTTATGTGTCATGGTACATTTCGTCAATCAGACATTTATTATAGAACAGTGCAGCAATTGATAATAATTGAGGGTTTAAAAGTACATCTCGTCCAGTACAATTTATAAAATGCTCTTGTGAAGCTGGCAAGTACTTTTTTAATTGAAAAGTATACGAATTTTCATGCACTAGCTAATACATAGAGAACCTGTGTCATGCATATACAAATGAAAATCAAACATAAAAAATACTTGCTACTTTGCAGGCTGGTCAGCGATTGCATTTAAGCGATTTTACTCGCGTATTGCCTACGACTTATGCGCCAGTCATTTGTTACCACGCCCTTTCCCCACCCCCAGGGAATAGCGGGGACTTTGTCTGTTGGCCCAACAAATCTCTGCTAAAAGCCCAACCCTGCGGGGACTACTGATTGGTAAAACCACTGCTGTTTTCCAACACTGCGGGGATTACTCAATGTTAAAACCACTGCTGCTTTCCCCCGCAGCCTGCTAACTTTGCATTTCTTTTTTTGCGTATACAAAGCAAACCCCGGGCATATCCCCCGTCAGGGGGGGGGGGGGGGCATGGTTTCAAAGACTGCTACATTGTGATTTTTAGTATCTAGTTATGTTCTATGGTAAGGAACATTGGTCATAAATCCGAAAGACAGACTTTGTATCTAGTGGCCTCAATGATTAGTTCAGAATCTCTTTTTAGGTCAATTGCCAGCTTCGGACTTCAATTTTTATTTTCTGCGTCGAAAACACATTCAGTAAAATGCCGCTGAAAGAAGCTAATCGGACTCATGGCAGCAGCATCAGAAGTTGTTTCAATCAATGCTTGCGGGTTATGCAAGTATACTGGAGAGAAGCTGCATGAATCACCAACACAATGAATAATGAAAACAGTGAAAGACAAAAATATATTCTTAAACAAGCTTAAACTATTTTGGGCAATCTAATAACGCAAGTTTACTTACTACATAGACAGATTTTGGCGCGACGACAGATCATGAAGCTAACATTTAGTTCAGTCATGATTATTTGCTGCTATGTTTACCAACATATCAAAATGAAGCTTAATTTTCAATCTAGTAATATGAATATCGTTGCGCTGCACTATCCATTAAGGTCCAGGGAAGGTGATGCAAAATGTAGCCTCACGCTATATAGAAATCGCATGTGGAGATCATGATGAAATAAAAATGGTTGAGAGACAAAGAATTATCACTGACGTTTGACGGAATATGACAAAAAACGCCTCAGCATTCAAATTACCATTGAAGAAGCCACAGACACATGATGTCTGTCGAATAAATGTTAAGTTTTGAGAGATGCGACGAAAATTAGGGTTCGTTTAAAATTATTTGTTTAGACGAATTCAACGGACGATGTGAAAATTTTAAAACAAAATTTGTTAAAAATGCAATTAAACTTCGGTAGATTTTCAAAAGATATGTTTTTAAACTGTTCCTTTTCATCTTTGTATTCGAAAATTATTTTAGCGGTCCAATGTTGAGAGGCTTAAGTAGCTTACTGCAGCTGGTGTTGTGCCGTGTGGCGGCCATACATCACCCATAGTGCAGATTATATTTTCCTTTTGGTCCCTTGAGATCAGCGAGGGAATTTCGAGAAATCAGAAATACAATTTATCGGTTTAGATTCATTTTCTATCCAACGTTTTATATAGTGACCTGATTGGATAATACTAGTCTGTGTCTCGACTATCCTGTTGAAAGTTGCAAAATTAAAGTATTCCACTCCGGCTTCATTTTGCCAAATTTAAAGGGTCACTGAAGAGGCTTAAGTAGCCGAGACCGCGGTTTGGTCCATACATTTTCTCATTAATCTCAGTTATATTTTTATTAATTCCATCGGAAATATCTCGAGTCCAATAAACTTATGTTTTATCATGGTACTCATGGTTCGTAATATCGAAATAATAATTTAATGAAAATACGTTTTATTTGAAATTTAAAGGGTTACATGTATATACTATATATACTACATGTTCAACTTTATAAATCGCACCGTTATCAAAGATGATCTTGAGAAGTCGTAGGACCAGTTTAAGACCGTTTTAAGATTGAAAAGAAATCGTAAGACCTAATTAAGACCGTTATACGATTATCTGTAATTATGTACGCTTCACCTGTGATCTCGAATCCTAGCACCAGAATTTTGAACATGTTCAAAAACCGCTTGCGACGGATTTTAATCCTACGATTGCTCAAAAACGTTAAGATCAATCGTAGGATGATCTCAGATACTTAGGATCATCTTCTTCAATATTATACTGTTAAGCATCGTTTTCGCATAAAAAGCATTTCAGCAATATCGGTACTTCTTAAATTACTGCATTAGACATTTTGGAATGGCTATGGGTCCTTCAAAGGATTGCTAGAACTGATTATTCCAGAGGACCGCTCAAAATCACTTAAGATCGGTCTTGCGATCCACCAAGTTTACCTGTGATTATCGCAAAAATGTGATCTTAAACTGGTCGTAAGGCGATCCTAAGCGATCGTAAGGGCAGTGGGACTGGGGCTTTAGATATAATAATATTATTTCTGAGATTCACCATGAGGACAGCAAACTAAATGTTTCAATCCACTACAGAAGCTGCGATTGGACCCGCAAAAGTTGTTCCGGCGTAGAACCGGTGAAGCTCGCGGTAATTAATTACTACTGACCGTTCCAAGGCGAAATTTCAATCTGTGTTGTATTATAGATGTGCTCTGTATGTATTTAGTTACTATTTGTATTTATCATTAAGTTTTGCCCACCTAGTCCTTTTAAGGTGGACCGCTGGTTGATCGCTTTATTTTGAAATGAAGTTTAACGTCCCAGTCATCAGCTAAAAGCACGTCGGGATGTTGCATCCATTTTATGGGACTTTTTTTTTTATGTTATCGAGGCTTTTAATTCGACTTCCAGGTACTTCGATGAACATTGACAAAACTTTTTTTTTTTTACATTTTCCGGGACTTTTATGGGACCTTTACCCAAAACTATGATGTCAATGACAAATTATGGTGCTTCAAATATAACCATCCAAATAAGCCACTAAGACTTTATATGTATGGATGACTTGAACCACTTTTCCTGGGCAGGCTGTAATCAGGTCAGTCAGTGGCTGAACATGACTGTATGGATTGGATTGTCTTGAACCGTAAATAATCACAACGAACCAGCAAAAATAGGTTCTTTGATGTGTCTCAGTACAAACATGGCTTTGTCGGGACGTTGCCTCCATTTTGACTTGAACCACTTTTCCTGGGCATGCTTAGACCTTGTGTGGTTTACTAGTGATCAGATAGTCAGTCAGTAATAAATAAGCCTTGCCCGGAAGGAATAGGCTGTCCATCTGTTTCTCCGAGCACCAATGGGCGGGGGACAAAGTCCCGTCCATAACAAACACCAAGGTGGAAGACAGCCAAAATATTAAAAATGCACTGATACAAACACAGTAGAAAGCAGTTCTGTCCCAAAGCCAGATACCCAAATTTTCTCAGTACATTAAGACATACTCAATACTTTAAGACAAATAGAAGATTTTTTTTTGTATTTAGCATTTGACATCCAGGTCAACAATTTTTCAGTCATGTCTTTACGGAGCCATCGTCGTTGTTGTATCGTAAAGCTCCCGCTTAATTTCTCCGAGGCACAATTCCGATGATTTACTTAACTAGTATTTCCGGTTAGGTGTTTGTCACTTTTCATAGCTGGAGAAAGTTAGTATTTACTTATTCTCTTTAACTTAAGATTGTTGTTGTTGTTAGTGTTAGTGCCCCCCTCCCCCCCCCCCCACTTATGTTCACGAGATTCTTCGCAGTACTACTATGCGTGTCACATGGATTCTGTGAATTTACCCTGTAATAGTCTAAGCGACCCCAACTTAAATCCAGTAATACTGGCGTGTCTAATGTTAGCTGTTTGAGAAGTTCTGGGTTTCGTAAACTCAGGATATGTTGATCCGATAGAATCTGTCTTCCCTCCTATTAATGACATTACATTCTCCTACAAAATGTTGTCTTGTCTCTGAAGCTGCGTTGCACAACTTCCAGGTTTGATTTGCAGCGTATTGGCTGAAGGCTGTCCTATTAGATTTGGGTATATTGCGCCATTCTACTGTCATGAATCTTTCAAAATATTCATTACAGTCTACCATATAATGGTGACTGCTACCTACATTCAATACTTTTGGGATCAAGTAAATTCATTTTCTAGGAGACTGGATATCAATGTCAAGACCTTCAAATAATTTACTTTGGTTGATTTGCGGTTTAGCGTCCGAGTCAACCGCTATGGTCATGTCGGGATGTTACTTATATTTTATGTGACTTCTACCCAACATTAGGATGTCATGGCGCCCAAAACGTGCTTGAAAATATAACTATTCAAATAAACCAAAGAGAAATAATATGTAATTTGACTTAACCACTTTTCCTGGGCAGGCTCAGTCCCTGGACGGCAGTATTTAGATAGATGGTCAGCTAGGAAACACAAAACCATAACACAAGTCCCGCATTCTGTTGGAACCGTTCAGTTCCCTTACATGCTTTCCGAGCGAAGTGTATGACATAAAATATTACATTCTGCAAAATCAATATCAAAGCATGAAAAAGCGTGGGATTCTATGAAGTAAAAGCGAGAAAATTAGCGGCATTAATCACAATTAATTTAAATTTCTTTATATTTGACATTAAATGACAATAAAAGGAATCCAACACGACCTTAAACTAACAAGCATTGTTAACGTCAATTTCAATTCATGTCCTGTGAGATTTAAAACACTTCTCTATTAATTGATAGACTCTAATAGGCTGAAATAGCTGTAATCGATACCGGCAATCTCCATCACTTGTGCTGGAAAAAGCCAAATAATGTGAACCTAAATTAATACGCGTAATTATGGTTATTTGGCTGCATTTGTCATCTGTCTCGGCTGTCACATGGACCAATTTCTGTCCTTAATAGCAGCTTCCTTCGCGTGCAGAACACCGCGCGAGAGAAAATAGTTCTTGATTTGACAATTACGGAAATAGTGGTTATCGGCAAAAGCTACATTTACTTAATGTTATTATGATATGAATCGCTGAAAACGATGAAATAATTATTAGTTTCTCCTTATTTTCTATTACAGAATGATTTTGTAATCAATTCTGATAAATGATTTGGGTGTAGTTTTTCGACAAGGTCCAATTTACAAGAAAGGAACGATTTAATGTTTGTTATTAAATGCAAATGACATCTCAGAACTTTATGACTATTATCCAATACTTGGAATAATTACTCGTTAGAAAGGACGACAAAGAAATAAAACATATTTCAAGTTAATAATTTTCTGATGTTTCAATCAAAGCAAAATGATGATGTGGTAATTTTGTGAACAAATGTGCAAATTTAACCCATATTTGACGAATGGACGTTCCCATCATTATCATTTGGATGAGTCCACTTTGATTTTTAGGGGCATCAGGAGTGATTTTGAATTTCTATCCCATTTTTCGATAAATAAGCAAACAGAATAGCCCCAGATGGGACGCCGCGTTGTGCGGCGTGACATCTGGGGCTATGCTGTTTGCCCATGTCCCACAAAAAGGACGCCAGGCTTAAATGAGTTAATGTATTAAACAATTAGATTCGAGAACTGTTATTTACTTCATTATATTTTGATATGCCCGTAGCAGAACTCTTAAATTGTATTTTATTAGCCACTTTTATCCACGAGTCGTATCTAATTGAATCTTGAAAATAAAACTTTCCAGTTGCCAGCAGCACAGAAAAAATTCAAAACGAAACGCAATTAAGATAACAGTTACAGTTGTGACGCGACGCATGTAACGTAAATCAACACTACCAAAGATCTGAGCAAATATGCAGCAGATTTTCTTTTCAATAATTTGTGCGAGAAAGCAAAAACGAAATAGTCCAATATATATTGCTCATCTGATATCGCGTATTGACCATTTTTGCATTATCTGTTGAATTACAACCTAGTCATAATTGAAAATGCAGGTAGCCAAAACCACACTGACTAAGATGTTACGTCTGTTTCCAATATCGAATTACCAGCAAATAATGCACAAAATGGTGAATATATATTGAAAAAAAAAAAAAAAAAAAAAAAAAAAAAAAAAAAAGAAAATGCTCGCGAGATTCCGAACTTCCCGATTCGTCGTCCCTGATAACTGAATCAACCGCCAAGTGATTCACGACACATGTTCGATTTATTCTGCCTGCCTCTCTGTTGTGCTTGTTGTCTTTCGTTGAGTCTGGCTCGAGGGCTATCTTGTTGGGAAAGAGATAGTCATCTTGCTCTTCGTGTGCGTTGTCGTTAAAGTGATATGTTTTCATGCATTTTCTTTCCCACCTGTTGTCTATGTTGGGACTTCAAGAGAAATTTTCCATAAAATAGTAGCCCCTTTGGATTATGTAATGTCCCGGAGACGTTCGATTCATTGTTAGAATCTGTTCTGACAGATCTAAATGTCGAGACGCGTTTATATGAAAAACGCAGTCAAGGCATTCTCGCACTGACACTCGCATTGATGGTTGGAAAAAAATCAAACAAAAATGTTTATGAAGCCTGTTTACATGGTTCAGAACTGCCGTCAGAGTAACAGCAGACGAGTTCGGAGTTCCGTGCTCTACAGTATACCAAATATTAACTGTGAAACTTTCATAACAGGTAACATTAAGGATACATTTTCTTTGGATATATCTTTTGTTTGAATTGTTCTTGCCACTTTGTTGTTTTTGTTCCTTTTCCATTTTGGTATTTGGACTTTCTAGAGAGAGAAGATTACATTTCTTGCCTGGGCGCATATTCCAGCTTAGTTTTGTCATACTACAGCTTAAGCATGCTTTTGTCCCACTAAATCTGGTATTTACACAGAACATCAATCTTTCTCCAGTTTAATACACCGCCTTTAAGTTAACAAAAAGGCGCGGGCACAACTGATTTAACAGATACCACTCAGCATTTTGTATTCCTAAACCCATAATACCTCAAATTTCACATGAATTTTAAACGCGTATAATATGAGCCGCACATTAAGGGCCATTTGGCGCTAATTAATGTTAAACGGTTTGTTTACTCCACAAAAGGTATACATTTGTCAACGTTATAGGACTCGATATTAATAATCTTTGGATAATCGATAAAAATTTGATGTGCTATTTATCTATTTTATATCAATTATAAACATATTTATAAATTAAATTCATTCTGAAATATGATAAATGGCTATTTAATGGCAAATAAGTGATGATTTACACTGCCTCATGTCCGAGCACAATATGTAAATTGACAAAATTTACATCCACAAGTCTAAAGACGGGGATAAAATCATAAAATACATGTATATGGTCAAGTATCAGATACAATAAAGAGACTAATTCATAAACTAGTTACAAATGTCTGAAGTTAAAAAGACAGTTTCATATACATGAGGCCAAATTAGAATCAGAAAATGAGTCAAAGTGTGGTCTTCTTTAAGACGTTAAAGTGCTCGCAAAATTAAATGATGTACTTCTTCGAGAAGTGGCTTTAGCACTTTGATGAAAATTAATGTGTTCACAGCTGCATCATCATGAAATTATTCATAACGTCTTAAAATGCCATCGTTTTTGTTGTCAGTGTGATTATATATGCATTAATTTTATGTATTTTGCTTATGACAATTTACGTATATTAGCCTTTCATTGAGGTAAATAGCAAATTACATAAGAGAGGTGCTTAAATTCTCATTAACCACCGTCAGGCCTAATGTTGCTGTTTCATTTCTTCTAGGAAAACATATTTCCCTGGCTCTTTGTTTCCAGTCTCCATCTTTGAACTAGGACAAGTCATCGGGATGCTCCGTGTCTGGTGCCTAAACTCGTAAGGTTAAGTGTTTAAATATTTTCATATAAAGCGTATGGTTGGAGACTTCCACGTTTCCTTATTTATTTTGACCCGAACCTCATCTTAAACTATGGATTTTCGTGTTTGAATTGATGCTTTACGTCCCAGTGAACAGCAATGGTTATGTCGGGACGTTGCCTCCACTTTATGGGACTTTTACCAAAGACACTCATAATGTGCTTTATAAATATAACCACCCAACTAAGCCAATAAGGCTATATGTACGGATGGTTTGACAAAACCACTTTTCTTGGGCAGGCTCAGTCATGAGCGGTTAACCAGTAATCAGATGGTCGGTCAGTAGATTAGAAGCTTGCCTGGAGTCACAAGCATCCTATCTATTTCTCCTAGGCCCCAATGGGCGGAGGCTCCGCCGTTAAACTTGGAGTTTTGCGAATACAATTCCGCTCCACCTGTAACTGTACAGGTTAACCACTCAGATCTGGGCCTGCCCTGGAAATGTGGTTCAAGTCAAACCATCCATACATATAAGCCGTCTTGATTTAGTTGGGTGGTTATTTTTGAAGCACTTTTTGGGTGTCATGACATCCTAAGTTTGGGTAAAAGTCCCATACAATGGAGGCAACGCTCCAACATGCCCATTAGCTGTTGACTGGGACGTTAAGCATCAATTCAAACAAACAGTTATGCGTATTGGTTCTTTCAGGTTGCATGAAATCACTTGACTATAATCTAGTCAGCACTACACTACAAGGAGTGTGGCAGATGAGCCAAAAGAAGTTCTGGCGCATCAAGAGACAAAAAGACATCAGAGATGCAAGTCGAAGTGCTCTTCGAAACCAACATGTAAGTGACTAGGCAAAAACAGTTTGCGAAAAAAAAAAAAAAAAAAAAAAAAAAAAAAAATCGGCATTTTCGTTCCAGACGTCCGACACAAGAGAGATACTTAAACCTCGGGACAGAATATAGAAACTTCAGAGAGGTGATAAGTCAATAGCT